>CM034401.1:4145837-4680837 GCA_019925095.2 Dendrolimus kikuchii
ATAGCCCATTGAGCGACTGAAATTTGTGGACCAGTCCTACTGTCTGTGTCCATGTCTCGGCCCCGTAGGTTAGAACGGGGAGGACGCACTGCTCGAAGACTTTCGTCTTCAAGCATTGCATTGGATGGTCGACGAAAAGACTTGAGGAAGCTTACCAAATGTAGCCAAAAGATTTGTTAAACGTAAGGAACCTTAATAAAAACTAAATATAATTGATTTAGTATACAAAAACCAAAGACATTGAAACTAAAATACATTATATAGCAGATCACTGCCAACGGGGAGCGTGCCCAGAAGGCTGGCTGCATTGCCACGATGTATGGCAATACTCATTCAATTCAATTTAATTTCAAGAGCATGAAAGAAGATTGTGTTGTTGTTCGTGCCTACCCCGCAAGGGAACTGGCGTGAAGTTATGTATGTATGTATGTATGTATGAAAGAAGAATAGTATTTTTTTCCTACGCCAATATTAAGGTAAGTAAATGATCAGTAAAGCAGCATCAAATATTAAGTATTGAAGCTACTGTGTGTTGTATAGATGAATTCCAGCATTAGGTATATTTATGTAAAAAAACTACTTAATTCTATATGTAAAGTTTTTCGATATCTTCGATTACCATATCATTGCGCAAAGACGATGAGATAACATATGTTGTTAAATCAGATCAATATTTATTGGTTCAAGATATGTTGCAAATTACGAGATTAAAAATCAATCGGGAAGATGTGTATAATGTTTTCTATCTTCGGCGTACAAATATTTTTAGCACACGTTTGGCTCTGACTCATTCCAGTTGTTCCAGTCCATTTGTGTGCCATTGCGATTTATTTAAAATACTGTAAGTTATGTACGTACGAAATAAACATGCTGGTCGTGTAAGAGTTGCGTGTGTGAATAAATTTTATTCTATGTGAGAGGTACGGTCTGGTTTATAAATAGCCAGCGGCATTGGGAGGTGCGCGCGCGCAGCGACTCGGCGCAGGCAGACGCGCGGACGCCGAGCTTCCGCGAAACTTGCGCCAGGGCCTTAATACATTGTCACACAACAAAGGCCTTGCAGATATCAACAATCTTATTCATATTAAGTTAGAGTTAGTTTGTAGGCTTCTTTAAGAACAATAAAGAAGTACAAACTTACTCAACTCAATACGAATAAGAGCGTATACGTTTACATCAATATTATGGGCGATACTTGTAGCACTTGTAACTATTAAACGTTGTTAGCAGTAGAAACATATAATATGTAATGATTCACCTTATAATATGGGCGATACTCGTCGTCGTTGCACTTATAGAAATAGTGGTAAAAACTTATAATAATTATTAAACACTTTAAATGTGAATTATACAGATGCTCTCGCTTAAGAACCAAAATGGAAGAAAAACAAGCAACCAGTGTTGTTCATTAAAATTAAAAAAAAAAACAAAAAAATTAGCCTATGTTGGTGTTGCCAAAATAATATACCCGTAATAAATCTATAAAGCACTCACGTTTGTACAATTAATTTCAAAAAGAGGTAAACAAATCAGATGGCTAGTTCTGAGCAGCAGATTCCGAAAATGCACCTTTTAGTAGCATTTTATCTGTGTGTCCGTCATTCTGTTACAGCATCACATGAAAACTACTGAACAGATTTAAATGAAACTCGACACAGCTTATGACCTTGGTAAAACTTAGGACACATTTTTTTATACATTTACATACAGACGTACCGATAAATGACATCTTTTATTGGATAAACGAATACAGCCAAAAAGGTGGCGTTGCTGTCGCGTTTATTTTTGGGTGCCGCCGTTGCAATTTACTAAAAAACATGTTGTCGTCATGACAACGCGAATGAAGTTTCGCTGGTATGTGCTAGTCTATACTAATATTATAAAGAGGAAAGATTTATATTTTTGTATGTTTGTAACGAATAAACTCAAAAACTACTGGACCGATTTCAAAAATTCTTTCACCTTTCGAATGCTAAATTATCTCTGATTAATATAGGCTATATAAAAATTGGGGACCCCTACTAAAACTTCTATAATGTCACCCATCAATCTAAACAAATTACTTGGCGCTGGAATCGGGTTCTACGATTTTGATGAAATTTTATGTGTTTGATCTAAACCACCCCGGGACACCAACCCTGGATGGTTTAGATTCAACTTAACCTCACATATACTTCTCAAAGCACTCATTTCAACTACATTTATCCTACTTTCATGCTTCTTCTGCCATACCCAATTTTCACTACCATGCATTAGTGTTGACCAGGTTCCAGTTTCCCTTAAGAGAGCAGCAGCGCATTTGTAGCATCTTTGGTGTTGCAAATGTCCATAGGCGATGGTAACCGCTTTCCATCAAGTGGGCCGTCTGCCTGTCTGCTGATCTCCTGCAATAAAAAAAAAGTGTTGGCACCAACACCCCTTGATAGACTGCCAGGCGAACCTTTACAGACACTTTCCAGCTGTTCATAAAAGAGTAGTAACTCCATTCACATATTACCTGCCGTTACTTATCTTTCAATATCACTTTCATTCTATCTGTCTCTCGTAAACATGCACCCTAGTGAGGTACACACATTCTTCTTGCGCTCTTTAGAAACTTGGAATGAGCTCAATCGGAGGTTTTCCTGATCGTTACTATATGAAATTTTGCACAAAAGCTGTCATTGAAATTCTTCTACGCTAGCAGCACGTTGTTAACACGTTTCGTGTTGTAAACGTCTGTAGATGACAAAAACTACTCTCCACCAGATAAGCAATAAAAATCTATGGAACTTTAAAACAATATTTTCACAACAAATCGAGAATCCCCCTTATTTAAAATTGGTTAAAAAGATACAAATTTTTAAGACCTATTTTTGCGTTATCAACACTAAATACCGCAAACCACATGACTTAAGCATATTGGATGTACGTGGGCTATGGATAGATTACCGATATGAGAAATTGATCAACGAACGTTATTTAGACAAGCGTTTCCCATAAAATGATAAAAATATTTCACTTAATATACGAAGGATTATAGGGCTTATGTTATACTAGAACTGAGGCTAAATCCTTGATTGATACAACTAGTTTTATTGTTTTTATGTTACAGTTCAAAACTATATTACATGTTTATATATAGTTATACGGTTCTTTATGATCCATAGTGTTAGAAGTTAGAGATTATTTAAAATTTTGCACTTCATGCTGTAAAAGTAAGGCAGCGAACAAAAATTTTCCGTCTTTGGAACTTAATACTGCCACAAACCTATTGGCTTAATTAAAACGTGTCTCTGTGACTGAGTATGTATGCGTGTGTGAGTGTGCGTATCTGAGTGTGTGTATCTGAGCTTGAGTGTCTGAGTGTATCTGAGCTTGGGTGTCTGAGTGTATCTGAGCTTGGGTGTCTGAGTGTATCTGAGCTTGGGTGTCTGAGTGTATCTGAGCTTGGGTGTCTGAGTGTATCTGAGCTTGGGTGTCTGAGTGTATCTGAGCTTGGGTGTCTGAGTGTATCTGAGCTCGGTGGTCTGAGTGTGTGTATGTGTTTATAATCTAACCCCCATCTATTTGTTTGGTGGCCATCGTTAATCAATTATGTGTTTATAATCTAACCCCCATCTATTTGTATGGTGGCCATCGTTAATCAATTCGCGGTTTTTCTTACACCATTGTGTACTCCGTATAGATTACACCTTTGTAACTTTCATCCGTTATGTAGACTTAATACTTCTTGAGAAAATTTACTATAATATATAAAGATAGACGGACAGACGAATGGATGGACATGTAGCTATCATAAGAGTTTCGTTTTTGACAAAATGGCTATAGAAGTCTAAAAATAATTACGATATATGAAGCTTCTTCTATTTCCTTCTTAAAAACAAGATTAAGCCGTCGGCCATAAAAAACATTAACAATAGTTCTAATTAGAAATTAAATCTTTTAAAGCAGGTGTAGATAACATCATGGACTTGTTGAAGGTTCGAAAAAAGTACGTTTTTGTTGCGCTCTCATTGAAATGCGCAAGCGCACGTCTGTTTGGTTTAAGGTAAACATACACTTATACGCAGCGTATGAATTGCACATCGTATGAAAGCAAAGTGTGATTTTTATAATAAATATAGACAGGCGTGACCACTTTTATAACTTTATCAGCTTATAAACCTCCTACTGCTGGGCTTGGGTCCCCCGATTTCTTTAGAGAAACGGAGAGTTTTCCCGTCACGCGTGTACAAGGACATTTAGCGGGTTTCACATATCTGTTTATAATTCGGTAAGACGAATAATGTATTCATAATTTTTGACTTTATGTTAAAGATTTGTTTTAAAATGTGACCCTTGTACAAAGTTATTACGGTGTGAATTATGTGAAACGTCGTGTAATGTTTGTTAGATTTGGTCAACTAAAATAAATTAGTTATTTTTAACGTCGTGGTAGTTTAATGGTTAGTACACTCGTATCCCAAAATCAAAGGGCGTGAATACGAATCCTGACCAGAAAACATGCATGCTTAGGCAGATTTCTAACCAAAAATACAATTACAAGCTAAAGGTGTAGTGGAATAAGAAAACACCATGGAACATCAAGATAATCAATTTGTCAAACCACGCCAGTCTGCCTTGGACAAGCATGACAGGCATAGTGTCCGTTCTCTTCTCTTATAATTGGCCCGGTCCCAGCAATGGGACGTTTATAGGCTATTATTATTATAAGAAATTCTTTGCGTATTAGTATAATTCCTCCTTAAGCGCAGTGCACACCGCATCTCTCCGCGATGGTATGCCGTGTAAGCAGGAAAACAGGTATTACAGATATAAATGGAATCCCGATTGCAATCGTTAGCATCATTGATACAAGCTTTATAAATAAATACTGACCCGCAAAAAGCGGTCGGCGCGTTTCGTTGAAGTACAAATATTAAATTCAACCAGCTACCGGGTCTTGCTTAAGTGGAGGAAATGCAGGAATACGATTATGTTCTTTTTTCTCTACAAGTAAGTACAGACAGATGGTATACTTGAGGTCTCGAGTCTACTAATGTAATCTTGGCGGAATGGTCGAACACTGGTGTCATAATAGCACATAAAAAACCAAATGGTATACAAAAGCAATCATTATAGTTTTTTTTTTGGGAAGTTACCAACATTTAATGGAAAGTGGTTTACCATCGCGTGCAGACGTTTGCAACCCAAGGGTCGGAAACAACGCGTTGCTAGTCTTTACGATGGAGTGATGGCTAGAGGGATAGAATCGAGAGGTGTGATGGCATAGGAGAAAGAGGAAGAGAATATGGTCGACAGTGAAGAATCATGGGAGGCGGTCCAAACCTTCTGCGACGTGGCGATGACGCAGAAGGAGGCGGCGAAAAGGGAACGGGAGGCTGCAGCACCCGTGGCCACGATCCGCCGCCGTAGACCAGGGCGCCGAAGAAGGGACTATCACCAATCTTTTCCGCCCTAACAGCCCTGAACGATAACATTCGGGGATACCTATCGTTCAAATAGGGGTCGAGAGATGGCACGCGTGTGTTTGTTTACGCAGTAGGGTCAACAATCCTCCCTTCTAGGAGGGGCTTTATAAGAACCACCGCCGTCAGGACCATCAGATGTATCTTTGGTTCCTGATGTACATACAGCATCAAGATAGTTAAGAGATGGTTTATCATAGGTCCGAGTATGGATGGCATCGAGAGTCCAACACTACCCTATCGTAGTCCTCGAAGAATAGGGTATCCATGACGGATTACATCTCGTAAAAAAAGGGGAAAGAGGAAGTGCGATACACAATTGAACAGTCGCCGGCAGTGGGGCCTAGGGTCCAGGCTACCGGTGGTTAAGGCTCCAGACACAGGAATCTCCTCACAATACGGGCCGTGTCCAACAGAGCTGCCTTCTGCATCCGACCCTTCAACCAGATAACAAGCGAGAGCCTTTCAAGGTGGCGATCAAGGCTCTTCGCTATTAGTCCATTCACTGACACCACTATCGGTACTATGATTGTAGAGTCCAGGTTCCACATAGCGGTAACCTCGTGAGCAAGATCAATATACTTTATTTGTTTATCTTTCTCGGCATTCACGAGGTTACCATCATGGGGAATCGCGACATCTACAATTATAGCACGTCTCGCAGACCGATCAACTATCACAATATCAGGCTTGTTAGCAACAATAGTCCTGTCAGTGATAATTGATCGGTCCCAGTAGAGCAGATATTGACCATTGTCAAGAACTGGCTCGGGCTTGTATTGATAATAAGGTACCTCCGACAAGACAAGTCCATATTTAAGAGCAAGTTGCTGGTGGATGATCCTGGCTACAAGGTTGTGCCTGTGAAAGTACTCGCTGTTAGCAAGACGAGAACAACCGGAAGTAACATGTCTGAGAGACTCACCAGGGCGGTGACACGCCCGACATATGTCAAGCGTGCCGTCCTTCAGAATGTACTTCCGGTAGTTGTTCGTTTTGATAACCTCGTCCATAATTGCACAGACAAACCCTTCGGTTTCCCCAAATAGGTCACCGAAACGTAGCCAGTTCACCGACGCTGGTAGGTCCACATCAGGCCCTGTTAGAGCCTGATAGAACCTCCCATGCAGCTCCTTGCTCTTCCATACGTCCATACGATCAGAGGCACTCATTACCAACGGTCTCTGCTAGTTCTGTTGTGTGTGGTTCCAGTCTCCTTTAAGAGAGCAGCAGCGCATTTGTAGCACCTTTGGTGTTGCAAATGTCCATAGGCGATGGTAACCGCTTTCCACCAAGTGGGCCGTCTGCCTGTCTGCTGAACTCCTGCAATAAAAAAAATTTAAAAAAAACAATTAACTCAAAGCTAACCGTTTCACGCCGATATTCTGTAAAGGCATGGTATCACCCGAACGAGTCGTCCCTGAGAGCTGTAATCAAGATAATGATTTCCCAACATGGCTCTACTACCTAACATGGCCGGTGAATGACCTTTCCGATACGATTGTAATAGCAGACTTGGGCTCTGATGGAAAAGAGTAATGGTCTCTCATGGACGTTTGTAATACTTGATGAAGCTGATCCGTTGCTTACAACTAACGTATCAAACTCAACAAGCCGCCTTGGACAAACATTGTGGGTATACGATCCGTCCCCTTATGAAAATTGGAAGGCTTAAGTCCAGGAGTGGAACGTTTTTGAACTGTTACTATGATTGTTTATTATATAGTACTTTACTGCAGACAAAAAATACTTAACTTATACTATTATTTGACGAACACACAAACCTATTTCGTATGGGCTTATGTTTAACCTATCATCAGATATAGTAAAATATACATACATACATACATACATAACTTCACGCCAGTTCCCTTGCAGGGTAGGCAAGAACAACAGAGCGGTATTTAGGCTTATTCTTACACACCTCACTTGCTTCTTTGACATTCATAACTCTTGACATGCACGCTCGTCTGTTCTTAAGGCTCCTGAGATCACCTTCTGCTAGTACACGATCAATTTGATCATGGAAGGTGTGTAGTAAATAGTAAAGGTATAGTAAAATATAACATCAAAAAAGTACTTTATACTGCCAAAAATAGTAAATAATCACCAAAATTTTACCACATTTAGTATAGTCATATTATACAACGCACTACGACGAGGTCGATGTCAGGCACGCAGACCGTAGTAAATAACGGAGAAAATTTGTTTCCGAAATTTACCATGCCAGGAATCGAACCCGGAGCCTCTGCGTCGCAGTAGGTACGCCGGCAAAGGTTTAGCTCGCTCAACTACAGTGGCCGCCGTAATTCATTTAGGTAGTAATAGCGCTTTAGTTTGACCATTAAGATTTGGTACTTTATTACTGTATTTATTTAGTTTTTGAATACCTACAACTTTGAAGTGCATTCAGGACTAAACTAAAACCGCATTTTTGACTTTCTTTTTTGGTACATGTTTCGTTTTTTTAGTGTTTAGTATATTTTTTGGGTAAGAGAGTCTTAAAATATTTTTTGATGATCAGAATATGAGTTGCCTTTTGTATGTAACAAAGGAGACGGATGCTCTTTCGTACATTCTTGGGCCCAAGTTGTAAAAAGATGAGAGTGATTTTAAGATTTCATATTATTAATTAATAATAATAATTATAATATATACCCGCAGGGGGGCTTTGTGGCGAAGCCTTAGGTGGGTAGCGACACCTCGTACCTGACTCCGTGGGCCAAGGCAAGGCCACCGCCTCCGTGCTTGCCTTAACCTGCCGGCACGGAGTGGAGATCGCTAGAGCTAAGACTCAAGCTCCAGGGGTGGAAGTGATAAATGGCCTAACGTCGGAAGTAGCTTCGGTGAACCTGCAGTCCACCTCTCTACACCCCTTAGGCACTCACACCCATGTTGCCCCTGTCTTCTATGGCATTTTTTGAGGGCCCATGCAGGAAGTGGCGAGTCACCGTCTGCCCATTTTTCCATGTTTCCTGAACATTGCGACGGGCAGACGCCATAGTCCCCATATTCCCAGACCCTTAGTACCACTAGCAGTTCACCCCAATAGCCCGGTACTTTTTGTCCTCATTTCCCACAATAGTCCTCCACTGGCCGGGGCTTGTTCTTGGGTGCATTACTATATAGTGTAGACAGGGATAATCGCCGGTCAGTGTCACGCCACATTTACATTAAATCTGTCTAAGGGGCCTTTACGAGTTGGCTTTCCCATGGCCCCACGCAAGCCCTCCAAAAGTCCGGGCCATTTTGATGGCCCGTGGTCTCGAAATACACAAATAATTATAATTAAGTCATTCACATAAATCAATTACGCTAATCGGTATCTTATTATATTTGTTACTCTATTTATAACATGTCTCGTCTTCCAGATAGAATTAAGGGCTGACGTTTTCCATTTTGAAATAGAAAAATATAGTCCTTTTTTAAGGCTTGTAGCAATGCCAATGTCCTTAAGGATTTGTCGGTACTAATTTTTATAGACGCGGTCGTTTTTCAGATGCATTTTTATTTTATTGTGAATAAAATAAATTAAACCAAATTATTTATCTCTTATAAATATGTACTTAGATATTTCCATTCTGTTTTGATAAAAATTGAAGTAGTACAATGGTTTTATGAGAATAATGTGGAGGTGATTTGGTATGTTTTTTGTCTTAATTAAAATTAACCATAGAAAATTCACGAAAAAACCATTTTACGTCTGATATCATGAAGATTTATGTTATTTTTTTTCTAACTTCCCGCTAAAAGTTGTTTCGATCCTTCGCAGCAACAGGAGCCTTAAGCCATGTGTCAACTCATTTCATTTCCTTGGCCTAAAAGTCCCCGTTTCCTATGAATTAAGTTTTTCTTTGTAATACGTTGTTTTCTTTTAAAATTGTTTATGCCATTATTGTCGTTATATTTCGTGACAACGAAAAATCTCGTTTTTATCTTGTTTTTCTGACCACCCAACGTTATTATCAAAGAATTCTAAGTAATGATTATTATGTATAATTGATGGATTTATCACTGGTAGCATTTTCTTACAGATAACCTAGAACTCTGTTTACTTAATTAAAGACCCATATAAATAAATCATTCTGGGAAAACCGGGGCAGATAGATATTGTACAACTCAAACGTTGGTATATCATAAAGGAGTATACACACCCTAACAAAATTAGCGGAACGCTAGTAAAATTCCAATAATTCTTTTTTTAAAAATACTGGCTAGTTACATTTTTTTTTGTTATTCCTATTTCTGTCATTATGAAAAAATAAAAAGCACACAGGCGCTTTTTTATCGATTTGTTCCTGGTCACTATCATCAGCAGCATGCCCAGATGGATGGAAGCTGTAGTCAGGGCACGGGAACGAAATACGGGATACTAAATTTTCATTGATTAACAGTAACGAGTATATAATGTATTTAATGTTCAAATTCATAAATTTTTCAACCTTTCTGATTTAATATGAAATCTGAAATAAGCTTTTTTAAAAAAGGTTTTTAAATACAAGCTTTTGAGATCCTGGATATCATGTAGCCGCAGAGTGCTAGCCAAGACGAGTAAAACGAGCCCAAACACGACGGGTCTATCTTTTTTAGTATAAGAGTTCCTATGGCCACCTTCCGACGCCCTCATCAGATCAGCTCCATGGTAACATATTATTGCATTGTGACGCGATATACATTTGCCAGGTGGTAGGGCATTTGCCCGACTGGATGGCTACCACCCCTGGTCTAAAGTATGTCGCCATAACAACCTTGAGTTGTGTTCCGGCATTAGTGACCAGGTTTCAGTCTCCCTTAAGAGAGCAGCAGCGTATTTGTAGCACCTTTGTTGTTGCAAATTTCCATAGGCCCGCTTTCCATCAAATGGGCCGTCTGCCTGTCTGCTGAACTCCTGCAATAAAAAAAAATTAAAAAAAGGCTACGATGTACCGCATAAAAAGGAGACCGAGTACTATGAAACGCTGTATAATGTATTCTATCTCATTCTCACGCAGGCTTAGTCCTATAGATTTATGAGTTTATATATTTTAAATCACAACGGCTCTAAAGACGATTCACTTCAAAAACACTCCACAGACAAACACGCACACACATTGTACATCCCCAAGCTGAGCACGTTACGCTTGTGTTATGGAAATATACAATGGATCACTCTGGTGCCGATCTCAGACACCCAGACTACAGTAAATAACGGAAACTTCGTTTACATACCATACTAGAAATCAAACCCTGAGCCTCTGCTTTTCATTGAGCTCGGCCGATACCACGTCGCCACCGCGACACTATTCTGTGAATTTCTTTGTATGGTTGCTTGACAACGATAGTCAGGCGGTGCGGTATAGGCGTCGTGTACACGCACGCTTATAAGATAGTGGTCTAGAAAAAAGGCCCACCCTCCTAATACAATTACTATATTAGCTAGACGTGTTACTGGGGAGTTTCTTGCCGCTTCTTCTCCTTTAAACAGCGATAACACGTTGCGAAGCGGTGTATATAGAATAGGAAGAAAATTTCAATTTTGACTGACATGACCTTATGACCTTCAAAAAGTATTCTCCAGTGGAACCTATTTTGATTAAAAACTTTTTGAGTTTGAATTTATTGGCATCTTATGCTGTTAAAAGTGTGAAAACACGTTCTTGACTAAAACAGATTATACAAACCGCATAGCACGCTTTCGGTTCGAAGAACAAAGTTCAGAGTTCATTCAGAGTACATAGTGTTCGTTATAACCGAAATCGGTTTAGATAGATACATAATAATAATATAAAAACAGCTCATAAACGTCCGACTGCTGAGCTCGGGCCTCCATTTGTGGGCGAAACAGACAGTATATTCAATACGCTTGTCTAAGGCGGATTGGTGGGTTTCATTTATATTTCATCACGACATTTACCATCATGGTTAGCATGTGTTAATTGTAACAGTATCCAAATTAGGCCAGAAAACTGCTTAAGTGGCGTATGCTTCCTGGTCAAGATACGAACCCAAGCGCTTTGAGTTTATAACGCGTGTGTGCTAAGCATAAAACTACCACGTCCTTAGACACTATATTCTGGAATGCTCTAAACGTCGTATTTTAAAGGTACTAACACACATGCGCATACTTAAGCATGCTTAAAAATAGCACGTTTCGCAGCTTTTCACATTTGCTAGCAATAATTATGCAAGTTTTAAGATAACTCCTAAATATATTCTTCATGCTCATAGCAAACCTGTTCACAGCCCAGAATCTTGATTTTTTTGAGATTTTTAATCATCATTTCAGCCATCAGACGCCCACTGATAGACACGCGTGCATCTGTGGTTTTTTTTTTAGTCGCCCTATGGTGGCCAGTCGCCCTATGGTGGCCATCATTAAATTCATCCCCCTCTCATGGCAACAGTTCAGCCGAGGTAAAACTCCTTAGGGAGCTCCCTCGAGCAAGTTGCCCCCCCCGGGCTCGAGCGCCTTCGCTTCGCGAAGGCACTCGCCCCAAAAACCCCGGTAAAGTTGTAAGGTCTTCGGACCAACAACATAAAGTCAAGTCCAATAAAAAAAAAAAAAAAATCTGTGGTTTTTATACCTACGCGCCCCGCGAATACAATTTATGTGCTTAAAGTACTGGACGTCTCAATGGTTAAAGTTGCGTTAATGATGAGATGTGTGTTTGTCTGTGAAATTTGAATTTGCCGCCCTCTGAATTGGCCGCTCAGATGGGTCCCGGCTTACCTAGATCCGGCGCTGCTTGTGCAGACGCGTTCGAAGCACGCTCGAAGTTCAAATGCTTGTTGATTTTACTAGCATTACTAGCAACGCTTTGACACACATGATACTAATGGTCGTTTCCTATATCTTTTTATTCATTCACTTGCCCTACCATCGGTTCAATTTTGGCATTAGGTGTATGGAGCGTATGTCAAATGTTAACCGATGGTAAGGCAAATGAACGGTTGGTAAGATGAGTAGCAATCGCATAATAATGGCATGCTTTCGACTCATCACGCACTGCGATGAAATGCGGGCGGTTTGATAATGCAGAAAAATGTAACATATAGCTGTCTACATTAAATGTACAGTTTGTACACTAGCTTTTGCTTGTATTGGTGGATGCTGGCTGTAGTTGGTGGAGTGCTGGTGTTTTCTTATAGTACAGTGAAGAAAATACATCTTGTTGCTTTCAGGGATTTATTCTCGTACTATTAGGTCTTGGATGCAGATCCCTGGGTTCAACTTAGTGGTAGTTGAAGTCGTATGTTACGACGAATAGCAACTTGTAGCGACTTGACAGCAGCTCGATAGAAACTCATTAGCAAAGTATTTGTGAGCCTTATACTAATGTTATAATATTGAAGTAGCCTAAAGTAGGCCGCAGCGTTAGCAAAACACTGTACGTTAAACTGTACAACAAGCGTATGCATTTTTTCCGTGGCTGATGATGATGATGATAAAAACGTAATTTGTTACATTTGGATAGCGGTTTAAAAACGCGCGATTTTTACGCGGTTAACAGCGTTCGGTTTTGACATACATTATCTACCGATCTGTTTGTGGATATGGTAAGTGATCTGTGTTGTGGATGTATCCAACCTATGGCCGCGGTATCGTTTGAGTTTTATATTTTTTTTTTTAAACCCCAATACTTGCAGCTCACCAGAAAACCATTGTAGTAATGAAATAAAATTAAATAAAAACGCCAACCGCTGTGCATGTTTATACGCGTTTTTACATTTTCTATTATTCCTGAATCGCTCGCGTTCAATCGTAGTGCATTCTAAGCCGATGTGCTAGTAATGAGTGTGTGTCAGTACCTTAAAACAAGAGTCAACGACAAGAAATCGACGGTTAGACTGCCTGTCGGCTGATACCGTGCCTGAGATGACCTTTTGACATTATTGACGTCATATTATATGTAAATATTCGTTGTGATATTTTTTATAAAAAAATAATGTTTTATTTTCTTTGTAAACTGTCAGATATCGATTTCAAATGGATACAATATTAAAATTTTATTCGAAACCGAAGATGACCTTTGCAAACTTAAGTAAGTAACATAATACGAGAATACAGGTGGCCGATAGATAGTATTGATTTCTAGATAATTTAATTTTCGTATAACCAATTAACATTAGTTTATCTTTATTATACTATTCATATAATAATTATTATGTTACTATTTTTTAATTATACATCTTTCGTATAACACTAGCTATAGGGGTATAGGCTAAATTATTTACCAATATTTATGAATAGAGGATCGGACACATGTTCCAATTTTTTTTTCTAATAATAAAGTATAGGCGTTAAAAACAATATTTTATCATCTATCTATACAGTTTTTTTTTATTG
Source organism: Dendrolimus kikuchii (assembly GCA_019925095.2). Taxonomy (NCBI): domain Eukaryota; kingdom Metazoa; phylum Arthropoda; class Insecta; order Lepidoptera; family Lasiocampidae; genus Dendrolimus; species Dendrolimus kikuchii. The sequence continues at coordinate 4,159,614 of CM034401.1, forward strand.
TGTTAGTTCAGCAGACAGGCAGACTGCCCACGTGATGGAAAGCGGTTATCATCGCCTATAGACATTTGCAACACCAAAGGTGCTACAAACGCGCTGCTGCTCTTTTAAGGGAGACTAGAACCTGGCCACCAATGCCGGAACACAAGGTTGTTATGGCGGCATACTCTAGACCAGGGGTGGTAGCCATCCAGACGGGTGAATACCCTACCACCTGGCTTTAGGTTGTTTTGTCGCCTCATACGACAGGGCGCCTGGCCACAAGAAATTGTATTCTTTCTCCGTTCCTGCACGGATAATAATAACAGCCTATAAACGTCTGATTTCTGGGCTCCATCCTCCCAATTTTTACAGCAATGGACAATAACATCGGCCCACAAAAAAGTCGTCTGTACTTTTGATCAGACTCATCTATTCTTATGTATTTCGATGCACTGAATCCGGATCTGGGATCAGTTGGACCATACACCCTCAAAGTTTGAATCTGGGGTCCAGATTCGGACCACAGATTGTTTGTTATATTCGCAATGAAAATAAAAATCAGGTGTCTTTGGGACACCCGACAGAAGTGATAACTTAAACTAATCTAAGTTGGTCCAGTAGTTTTTCCGTGATCACTGAACAGACAGACTGGCGCCGTAACACGTTACGTAACGCAGCAGTTTACCCTCCCATAAGAAGTTATCACTTCAAAACTACAAACACTACAAAACACTTTTCTTTTTTAGTTAATTCTGATGCCTTTTATAGTTTATTTGACGTCCTTCTATATGAATGGTACATATGATTTATTTACCTGAGGACAGGAATTAATGGAATTTGTAATTAGGTTTATATCCATGATTTGTATGTGCATTTTTCAAGTAATACTTAAGATATCTTATAGTTGTTTACAGTTTCTAGAATACATTCACTAACATTTAGTTATAGGTAATTTTTTATTTTTATTTTTTTATTATTTACTTAATTTTTTATTATGTTTTGTTTGGGTATGTTATTGTATAATTCTTATATATATAATTTGTTTATTAATGTACTGGTTCAAAGTCATCTACATACTTGGGGTCTTAGGACATATGAGATATTGGAGGTGAGCACTGAAAACCTTATACAAAACATAGTATAAGAGGCTGGAGCGAGCTGCTATGTAAATGAATTTTTGTTATTTAAGTATTCTTCAATAGTGTAATATCCCTCTTTTAGCAAGATACTTTTTAAATTGGTTTTAAATTTAGTGAAAGGCAGATCGAACATTTCATTCGGAGTCTTATTGAAGAAGCGTATACCAACCCCCAAGAAAGAGGACAGTACTTTTTGCAATCTAAAAGATGGCAATATCAGTCTATTACTATGCCTGGTGTTGAAATTATGAAACTCATAAATGCATATAACTTTGCAACACCAAAGCTGCTACAAATGCGCTGCTGCTCTCTTAAGGGAGACTAGAACCTGGTCATTATTGCCGGAACACAACTCAAGGTTGTTATGGCGACATAATCTAGACCAGGGGTGGTAGACCTCTAGTCGGGCAATTGCCCCACCACCTGGCTGTGGGTTGTTTTGTCACCTCTTACGACAGGCCGCCCCAACGCAGGAAATTGTATTCTTTCGCCGTTCCTGCACGGATAAAACTCACGGACGCACGGACTCCATCCTCTTAACGCCATACATCCATCAATGGTAACATTTTCACCTCTAAGAAATGACTTTTAGGGTGCTTTTATAAAACATAGACATTCGTACTTTGTTAATTTAGCTGTATTTTAAACACGACAAAATTTTAGATTATTTAAGTCAGTCTTACGTCTACAATGTCAGGATAATGTTACAGACCCAGATTATCCGTGCAGGAACGGAGAAAGAATACAATTTCCTGCGTTGGGGCGGTCTGTCGTAAGAGGCGACAAAACAACCCACAGCCAGCTGGTAGGGCATTTGCTCGCCTGGATGGCTACCACCCCTGGTTGAGAGTATGCCGCAATAACAACCTTGAGTTGTGTTCCGGCATTAGTGGCCAGATTCCAATCTCCCTTAAGAGAGCAGCAGCGCATTTGTAACACCTTTGGTGTTGCAAATGTCCTTAAGCGATGGTATAGTTCGCGCCACGTAAAAAGAACGCTGACTCTGAACCTGCGCAGTGAGCGTTTTATCGATCAAATTGGTGCTATAAAGGGGGCGAGACGGGAATTTCAGCCTATTCCAAAGTACGAAGTAGCTAGTAAAGTACCTAATAAGATTCTACAATAAAACAATTACTCATAAAACATTACCCTAGTACTTTAGGATACGACTGTACACCTGCGCAGACACATCCCCTCCACTAAAGCTCAGCGTTCTTTTTACGTGGCGGGACCTATAACACATTCAATAATGGTCGACGTTACTTTAACACTAGTACGAATCTGCGAGTGTTTTATTCCGTCTGGTCTTCCTAAGTCAATTTTATATTAAGCTGCCTATCCCAATTCAGGGGCGATAAATCCAAACTTCGCAGACAAATACAATGCTCATAATTAACGCAAGTGTAACCACTGAAACGTCTAGTAGTTTAAACACATAAATTATTTTTCGCGGGGCGCGTTAGTTAAAATTTACAGATATGCGTGGCGACCAGTGCAGTGGGGAAATGAATCCCGCTCAAATTTGGGGACGGATAGTGTGCGTGCAAAAGGGATGAAGCTATATTTGGAAACAAATTTTTGCCAGGTGGTAGGGCATTTGCCCGACTGGATGGCTTCCACCCCTGGTCTAGAGTATGCCGTCATAACAACTTTAAATTGTGTTCCGGCATTAGTGACCAGGTTCCAATCTCCCTTAGAGAGCAGCAGCGCATTTGTAGCACCTTTGGTGTTACAAATGTCCATAGGCGATGGTAACCGCTTTCCATCAAGTGGGCCGTCTGCCTGTCTGCTGAACTCCTACAATAAAAAATATATAAAAAAAAACAAATTAAAATATACTAGTGGTCGCCCAGTAGTAAAAATTCGACCATAATTAATTTAAATTATAAGTTTAAACATTATCAAGGTTCTGTTGTCAAAGACTATACTTCTATAATCACAGATTTCGCCAAGGATACACTGTTAATTTGACTTTAACAATAAACAAAAGAGTATATATGCGCGTGTGTGTCAAATACATGGTAGTGTGTGTAATGTTTTTTTTGAATGATTATGTAATTATTATGCATAAATTTAAAAAATATTAGCATTCTGCACTCCTTCTCTATATAAACTATAAGTGTGCGAAATTGCATACTCCTCCATCCGCGCAATTTTCGTAAAAAGGGGTACAAAGTTTTTGCTACACGTATTAATATAATGATACCCTACATGTCGACATGTATGTATATTTGTAAAATAATAGACTTAACACAGAAAGAGCAGCGCTAGACCGGTCGTGGCCTTCTTTCCGGGAGGCCTATGTCCATCAGTGGGTGTCTGGTGGCTGAAATGATAATGATGATTGAGGTAAAAATATAGAAGAACGCGGGCGGCATTTTTCAGTTTTTGCCCCCCCTCAAAAGAATTCAAGATCCGGGGCTGATTTTATGGGGAATTATAAGAGCCGGTCGGTAGACGTTAGGGCGCCGAGCAGAGTCGCCACTCCGCCTCGCGTCTCACAATTATACACACGGCCGACAACGATTGTGAACTTTGAACCTGCCTGGCTTCGCGATAGCGTTGTTATTAATAACGTTGTTTACATTTTAACATAAGGTTAAGTTAATTATAAAATAGGCGCGTTTATTTGTTTAATAGATTCTTCAAGTTTTTAAGTTTTATATGCGTTTTACGTACCTTCTTTTCTTAACTAAGACTTTATAATTGATTCATTGACAATAAATTTGTCATTTGCAGTCATTACAATTCAGAAAAGCTGTCTTATGGCAATTTAGAACTAGCTTCCAGAAAAAAATGTTTTATATTTATGTATTCCTCTATCATTTTGTTAATCAAATAGTTTTGTTTAATTCCTTAAAAATTTAGCCCATCAGCCTATGCAAAGGACTTGAGGAAAATACATTTAACTATATAAACTGATGGTAGCGTAGTTAGTGGCTAGCGCACACGTCTCAAACTCAAAGAGCGCGAGTTCGAATCCTAGCCGGAACGCATGTACTTCTTAGGCAGTTTTCGACCTAATGTGAATATTGTTACAATGACCATGTGCTAACACCGATGAAGGAAAACATTGCTATGAAATCTGCACATCATGATAACCGGTATGTCAAACCTGCCAAGCCGTTTAAGACAAGCGTAGAGGGTTTACTGTCCATTCCCCTATGGTGGGAGGCCCGATGCCAGCAGTGGGACGTGTATGGGCTGTTATTATTATTATATTGTATGTCTTTAAAGACCACGGGTCATAAAAATGCCCCGGAGTTTTGGAGGGATTGCGTGGGGCCATGGGGAAGCCAACACGTAGAGGCCCTTTGACAAATTTAATCTAAATGTGGCGTGACACTGACCGGCGATTATCCCTGTCTACACCATATAATAATGCACCCAAGGACAAGCCCCGGCCAGTGTAGGACTATTGTGGGAAATGAGAACGGAAAGTACCAGACTACTAGGGTGAACTTCTAGTGGTACTGGCGGTCTGGGGATATGGGGACTATGGCGTCTGCCTGTCGCATTGTTCGGAGAACTAACTAATAAAAACTAATTAACTCACCACTACCTGCATGGGCCCCAAAAAATGCTATAGAAGTCAGGGGCAACATGGGTGTGAGTGGCTAATGGGTGTAGAGAGATGGGCTGCAGATTCGTCGAAGCTCCTTCTGACGTGGTGCCATTTATCACCTCCACCCCTGGAGCTTGCGTCTTAGCTCTAGCGATCTCCACTCCGTGCCGGCTGGCTAAGGCAAGCACGGAGGCGGGGGCCTTGGCTTGGCCCCCGGAGTCGGATCCGAGGTGTTGCTACTCATTTAAGGCTTCGCCACAAAGCCCCCTGCGGGTTTATTATTATTATATATAAACTGAATAAATTTAAAAATAACTAATAAAATTGATGCTACGTACAGAATTATTAAATGAAAAGAAGTCACTAATATATTTATCATATAAGACACACCTTAATTAGTTTTGGAAAATTATTCACGAAAGTTTAAACCTGATTTGCAAATTTGACTCTATAAAGGAAGTAACTTAAGCTCAGTATGCTACTTGTAGTCTTGAGTGACTATATTTACAATATAGAATTCGACGTACTACGTTGTTCGATGTAAATTTTATTTTCTTCATGTCTTTAAATAATATTTGATGTTTAAAATAATTTTAATTCGGAGACTTATTTAATTTTGTAACAAAATTCATTATAGAACTGTTTTGAATTTGTTTGATTCATTTGCAAAAATATATTCCATATACTAGAGTAGATGACAGTCAAAGAAATTGAGACATTTTTTATCATCTTACAAAACGTCATGTCCTCATAGATTATGTTCGAGTGTACAAAATTATGACGTCATAATTTTGTGCAAGTAAAAAGAGTAAAATAGCGTATTAATTATTACAGTAAGTACAATTATTTATATGCTAACAATGTTCGACTTTATTGTACCATGTGTTATCTGCCAAATTTATGTGCAATCAGAGCTGCAGTCTCGGTATACTTTTTTATTACGTTATAATATAAACAAAAAATGATTATTACGCAACTATACGTGCAGGAACGGAGAAAATACAATTTACTGCGGCCTGTCGTAAGTGGCGACAAAACTACCCACAGCCAGATAGAAGGATATTTGCCTGTCCGAATGGCTTTATTTTTTGAGGCGGGGGAAATGCATTTCGCACACTACCGGGTTGTTTGCTAGGGATTGGAACAAAGCGATGAGAGAAAGCCACACCAGTGGCCACCAGAGTCAATCGCCGGTATGTGTGGAGACTCGCTACGCAATACTCCACTAAAACCACCCTCCCCCATGTGCCTCGCGCTTATGGCAGGAAGAACGTGAAACTTAGAACGTTGTTACGCCCACGCTAACTCTAGCGCATCAGTGCTTGAGAGTGCCCCGGGAAGCAGAGCATACTCACTTCGTCAACAGGGGGATTACTCCTCCACTCCCTAGATGCTGGAGGGCCCCTGCAGCGGTATAACGGGAGGAGATCTTGCGCATACCTGCGTCTCCGGGACCCCGACTAACGTCGATACCCGTGAGACGCATGCGCACCTCTCTCCCTTTCTCGTTCTGCGGCCTCCTTTTGAGACATTACAGTCTCGCAGAATTGGCCGCGCCCACCCAATGATCGTCGCTATGCAGCATGGTTTGGTCCAAACTGCCCAGCGAATCGATCAGACCCCGTCCGGATGGCTACCACAATCTTGAGTTGTGTTCCGGCATTAGAAACCAGGACTCCTACAGAGCGACAGCACTGGTGCAAATTTGTATAGGCGATGGTAACCGCTTTCCATCAGGTGAGCAGTCTGCCTGTCTACTGAACTCACGCAATAAGGAAACCATGCACTTTAAACTTCCGTTTTGAATAAAAACAAATCCAAATTTAGCTAATACTACGCAATTCCCAGTAAGTAATAAAGTGTTAAAAATTTGATTAATTATTATATATATAACCTTGAATATATAACGCTAATTAGGTGTGCCGCGTGATCAAGTTCGCCGTCTGTGGAAGCAGTGTCCCGTCGTCTTGGGTTACCATACACCCACCTGCGGCCACCTCGGACACTTGCGTCATTTACAACTTAAAAATAATAAAACTGGTTCCGATTGTGATCTTCGGAGTTGGGTCGTTTTAACTCCAAGACTACACACCTGGTACCGACCCCGTGCTGTCACGACACTCGATACTCTGTAACCTAAAGCATTTAATGCCTCCGAAGGATACAATTCATATTCATAGCACAATGAATGTAAATTAAATACGCTGTAATACAGATCTCATATCGTAAATGTTACGCGTAAATTATTGCATCTGCTTGGTGTATTATGGGAGGATTATTTATTTTGTAGAGAACCTGGGTGTCCTGACACTGACAAAGGATTTTACGAATTACTTTTAGTTTGAAATATTTTAGGTTCCGTAGCCATTTCAAAAGCGAAATAGGAATCCACATGTCTTGCAAATCAAATCAAAATCAACCTACTTGCGGGTAAAATAGAGAAACAAGAATAGAAAAACAAAAGGCATACATTTATTTACTATACATAAACGATGGAATTATTTCATTTATTTATTATAGGTGCATTCAATCCAAATAATATGTTTATATCATGATTTTTTTTATTTTATTTCAAAGCACTCGAGTTCCCGCCGAATACGTTTGCCAGGGCCAAAACACTTTACACTTCACAACAATATTATAAGAAAAATTTACTTAAGTATTTACAACCCCATAATACGTCCATACGATATTATGATCGGTGAAGGCTCCTTTACTAAATATGTGATGAAGTGATATAGGAAATCATTGAACACAGGATTTATCACTGATTGCAATGTATTCCTGTACTTTTTATGTTTACGAATTCAACAAATATTGTTTTACATCGCAACACTTGTGGGCAGCTGTCAAATTAATGTATTAACCTCAAGCATAGATAATATTATATATAACAACCTCAAGTGTTACCTAAAATGGCCGACCAAGTGTTGTCGGTACCAAAAATTAATAGTTGCATTCGAGAAACGCCACTAATACATTTTCTTAATGCTAGGTCATATGTTTCATCCGTGCAGGAACGGAGAAAGAATACAATTTCCTGCGGCCTGGCGGCCTGTCGTAAGAGGCGACTAAACAACCCACAGCAGGTAGGGAATTTGCTCGACTGGAGGGCGACCACCCCTGGTCTAGAGTATGCCGCCATAACAACCTTGTGTTGTGTTCCGGCATTAGTGACCGGGTTCCAGTCTCTTTTAAGAGAGCAGCAGCGCATTTGTAGCACCTTTGGTATTGCAAATATCCATAGGCGATGGTAACCGTTTTCCATCAAGTGGGCCGTCTGCCTGTCTGTTGAATTCCTGCAATAAAAAAAATAAAAATAAAATGATATTACTTAATTTGTTGTAAACTACGAGATAAGCAATTTTCTCACAAACTACAGAATCTGTATGGAGGTACCGAATCGATAATAGGTACTACCTGTGTAATATGCGCAGTTACAAAATAGTCTAGTGGCAACAAAACATAAAAATCAAAGCCAACCGCTCTGTAAAGTTTATACCTAATGTTCATGTTTACGAAATTAAAAGGAGCTAGTCAGGACTGTCAGGTTATAACTGATTTAAGTTTAAAAATACATACATACATAACTTCACGCCAGTTCCCTTGCGGGGTAGGCACGAACAACAGGGCGCCATTTAGGCCCATTCTTACACACCTCACTTGCTTCTTTGACATTCATAACTCTTGTCATGCACGCTCGTCTGTTCTTAAGGCTCCTGACATCACCCTCCGCTAGTACACGATCAATTTGATCATGGAAGGTGTGTCGTGGCCTTCCACGACTTCTGCATCCATCCACTTTTGCATTGTACATCTGTTTAGTCATTCTTTCAAGTTTAAAAATAGATTTAAGATAATAAAATCTTGAGTACATACGAGTTGTTTCGAACTCCTCTAAGTTTTCTATGGTAATATATCACATCTGTTTTTGCAAATGTCCACAGGCGACGGTAACTACTTTCCACAAGGCGGGCCGCCAATTTGTCTACTGTCCTCCAGCAAAAACTTAAAAAATAATAATCAGCATTTGGTTTTCCATGCACGTAACATACATATGTATCAGAAAGAAATGTATGTGTGATTTTTAACAAAGGAAACCACGTTCGCAGTGCATCGACCTTACCATATTTGGGAGAAACAAGCAAACACATGCGGCTTGAGGATTCCATTGCAAATTCATAAAATATGTACACGCTAACCTCTTATCATATTTTCCCTGCGGTTCCGACACATACATACATACATCACTTCACGCCAGTTCCCTTGCGGGGTAGGCACGAACAACAGAGCGCCATTTAGGCTTATTCTTACACACCTCACTTGCTTCTTTCACATTCATAACTCTTGTCATGCACGCTCGTCTGTTCTTAAGGCTCCTGACATCACCTTCTGCTAGTACACGATCAATTTGATCAAGGAAGGTGTGTCGTGGCCTTCCACGACTTCTGCATCCATCCACTTTTGCATTGTATATCTGGTTAGTCATTATTTCATCATGCATTTCCACATGCCCGAACCACCGGAGCATTCCTTGCCTTACCTTCACCCCGACGCTCTCTTTCTTACTTCAGTATTACGAACGGGGTCCGTGAGCGTCACTCCGCAGATTTTGCGCAGTGCTCGCATCTCGACAGCGTTTACTCTACTTTCATGCTCTCTCTTCCATACCCAACTCTCGCTTCCATACGTGAGCGTAGGTACCAGCACCGCATTGTGCGTTCCGACACAGTAAAATCCCTAATAGATCTTAGGTAATTTTTGAAGTGAACATTACTTTAGGCACGTTGGGGGCACTTTTGAAATGGAAATAAGCACTGAAGTCGTGTGACCGCCACGCTCAAATATATATATATATATATTTATATATATATACATATATATATATATATATATATATATATATTTATATATATATACATATATATATATATATATATATATATATATATATATATATATGTATATATATAAATTATGTGTCACGTTGTTTGTCTGCGATGGACGCGTAAACTACTTGACCGATTTTGATCAAATTTGCACACCGTGTGCAGTTTGATCCGACTTGAAAGATAGGCTAGCTTACATTTGGACCCGGTAGGTGGCGCTGCAATCGGGTTCTAAATTTATTTCTTTAGGGCAGAACAACATCTGCCGGGACAGCTAGTTTATATATATATATATATATATATATATATGTGTGTGTGTGTGTGTGTGTGTGTGTGTGTGTGTGTGTGTGTATATGTATATATACACACACAGAGATGTCTATGTATATAGAATAAATCCTTCAAGTGGGCCTTCAGACCCAAATCCCAAACTACACAAAATTACTAAAAACATCAAAAGGAGTCTCGAAGACAATTTTGACATAACAGTAAATGGGATCATTAGATTTTGAAATTTCAATTGCCCTTGTCAAGAATCGAATTAGCCGAATTTGAAAAAAATAACATATACATCTATATTATTATATCAAATCATACTGCAGCTTGTAAGGATCAAGTTTTGTGAAGAAATGTCTAACGGCAATTTTCCGTACAATAGAACGTTACATTGCGTCGAACATTTGACCGCACCTTTTATTTTCTTTCTTTCATAATTTTAAATATAAATTTGCCTGTAATGATCATTGTAAAATTTGGAAAACATATCAACATATATATTCGACATTTCTGGAAAACGGTGAGTAATTTTGATTGGTCTATTATAGTAAGTTGATGTGAGGCTCGCCAGGTGTAGTGGTAACCTGTTTGCTCTCGGTATCGTGTTACGCTAGGTTTCACGTTAGGAAATTTATACGACGTCTCAAATGACTACCGACTATCAATTATTGTTTTATTAACGAGATAAATTATTATAATTATTAAATGATTCCGAGAATCGACAGCAAAACAAGGTGATTCATTTGCGATTATTTCGCCGCGATCTACGCCCGCCACCGCTGCGCCGCGGGGTGCTTTGATTCTATTCAGTGACATTTCATTTTAATTAATTATCAACATAAATCTGCGTTATATTAGTGCTGTTATCTTCGGTCGCAGGTGCCGATGCAGCCTGACACGACCCCAGAGGGTTATGACAGTTGATAAGAGCACGCATCGACCACGGCACTCGTGTCGACGACACCGTGTCTGCGTGCGGTCTGCACGACGTACTAAAACGCGGCCGATGTGATTCTGAGCATTTTTCATGGATCCGTGGTCATTTTGGAATTAAAATATAATTCTAGCGCGACTTTGTTCACGTTGGACAAGTAACAAAGATTACACGTACTTTGCTATAATATCAAATCAAAAGTTATTTTAAGCAGGGTAATGGATTTTTTTAGTATAAACATACATGAATTGCAAAAGTTACCGTAAAATCTCGGTATAAGTAATATTAGTAAAGGCATAGACAACGGCCCACTCTGGCGCCAATCTCAGACGCCAAGACCATAAAATAGTGTAAAGTTCATTTGCGAAATTTACCTAGGCAGAAATAGAACCTGAAGCCTTTTACTGTAATACAGTGAACACACACACACACGCACACAGAGGTTTAATGTTAAAGCAGTCTGCATATTTCTGGGATATTAAAGAATTAAGAGCATGCATTCATTTTCATACTTCTATAATCACAGATTTCGCCAAGGCTACACTGTTAATTTGACGAACAATAAACAAAAAAGTACATATGCGTGTGTGTGTCAAATACATATGAGTAATGTTTTTATATTTTTATTTAATGTATTTTTTATGAATAATTTAAAGAAAATATTAGCATCCGTTACTCCTTCTCTATATAAATAAAATTATAAGTGTGCGAAATTTCATACTGCTCCGTCCGCGCAATTTTCGTGAAAAGGGGAGAACAAAGTTTTTACTTCACGTATATATAGATAAGTCATGTATATTATTTTGAAAAATATTATTGTATGTTTGTATATATATGACTATGTGTATATGTATGTAATTTGTATATTTAGTTCTTAAATTAGTTTGAGTATTAATGTATCCATTGCCTTTTTCTTGCACCACCTACATCGCCTGATTCAAATTTGTTCGATTTAGGTTGCCTAAAAGAGAGCGCTTTAGGCGATAAGGCCGCCTATTGTATTTGTTGCAGAGGTAATGAATTAATGAATAAAATAAAAGTTTTCTGTATTATAATGTATTATTTTGAATGACCTGTCTAATATGATATATAATATATTTAAATTATTCGAATTCGAACTAAAATAGAATAAAACCTTTTTTGTCGTGAACAGTATTGCCTAGAAAATAATCTGTGCAGAATACAATTTCCTGCGGCCGGGCGGTCTGTCGTAAGAGGCGACTAAAGAACCCACAGCCAGGTGGTAGGGTATTTGCCCGACTGGATGGCTACCACCCTTGGTCTAGAGCATGCCGCCATAACAACTTTGAGTTGTGTTCCGGCATTAGTGACCAGGTTCCAGACTCCCTTAAGAGAGCAGCAGCGCATTTGTAGCACGTTTGGTGTTGCAAATATCTATAGGCGATGGTAACCGCTTTCCATCCAGTGGGCCGTCTGCCTGTCTGCTGAACTTCTGCAATAAAAATAAAAAAAATATTGTAAATGTGGTCTGTTTTGTAATTGTATATTTTGATGTGCAATACAGTGCTATCTCTCTATCTCTCGCACCCACTTTCCATGAGCTGGAACATCTGCCTTTTTGCCAGCTTCACAATAAAAAAATTAAATAAAAGTTAAGTAATTTTAAATGTATTTCATGCCTTAGTAGTTACAGGACGGTACGCACCCAACCACCGTCACTTTTACAAGACCACTTCGTATATTTCCATGTATATTGTTTGTCAATAGTGAACATTTGCATAAGCGAAGTAGGTAGGTAGAGACGAGGCCCGGCACTCGGTGCGTTTCCATTTTGCAATACAATCAAGCTGTGATACGTGGCCACACCTTATTATGATAAGTATTTACGGTTGTACATTAACGACCTGTTCACACGATGTAATTTCGCAGATGTTTTTAACAATTAAGAAGAAGACAATGTTTTATTAGGCTTCCGTAGACATTTAAGCGATCCTTGTCGCAGCGTGGTGTACATGCGTGTGAGCTGTAACATCATATGTATCTATTATATAAATAAAATCATCACCATCATAATCAGCCAGGTGGTAGGGCATTTGCCCGACTGGATGGCTACCACCCCTGGTCTAAAGTATGTCGCCATAACAACCTTGAGTTGTATTCCGGCATTAGTGACCAGGTTCCAGTGTCCCTTAAGAGAGCAGCAGCGCATTTGTAGCACTTTTGGTGTTGAAAATGTCCATAGGCGATGGTAACCGCTTTTCATTAACTGGGCCGTCTGTCTGTCTGCTGAACTCTTGCAATAAAAAAAAAATCAGCCGACTGGTATGCCCAGCTCCAGTAGTCCAATCGATAATAATTTAACTAATTACCGTACCCGTTCTGGCAGGGAAGTGATACCTCCTGAATGGTAAACCTGCCCAGGGAACCTTCGTATCCGACACTATAATAGAAATTAAGTATATTATTGATTCACATGTGTATATGTATTATTTTAATTTAATTGGTTTTTAATTGTGTATCATTGTACATAAAAAAATAAGTAATCAAGTTATTATGTTCTGTACTAATAGCGTAACCATAAAAATAATATAACTGCATGGTAGAGATTATAATGTATACTTGCATTATAAATCAACGTGCAATAAATAAGATGTACTATACTTGATTAAAATTGTAAGGAAAAAAGGTGGTGGGTTAGAGATTTCTATGTACTTTAACATATGTATACTAAAGTTACGTGTAATTCAACAATTTAATTGATTAATTATTGTATTTTTGAAATGAAAGTTCTTTAGAATCGTTGTGATTTGAAAGACGATGAAACGATGAAATAAAATGAAAAAGCGACACTAAATTCCTAGATACTTTTTATGATTTGATATTTTGGTAACTTCGATAGTTTTAATAGTATAATAACTTTCGTAGCCTCCTCTCACTGTTATCTACTAAGCGTTGTAGATATAATAATAATTATGTTCGTTTGTATATTCTATAAAGTTTCATTTGTACTACGTGTGAACTGCACACACACACACACACACACACACAAACACACACACACACACACACACACACACACACACACACATATACACACACACACAAACACACACACACAAACACACACACATATACATATATATATATTTCTTATTTGTTTTGATAAGGGGTTTGTAGGTGTATCGCATTATAATGTAAAACGCTGGTAGATTGGAACAAAGGAGTTATGGCTTATACGAAATAGTGAATAGGAAGTATGTATGTATGTGTGGATGCTCCTTGTAGAGTGCATAAAAGTTAGCATATTCCAACACAGTTTGCACTAAAACGATAGCTTACATGCTTTTTTAAATGCCGAGATATTTTGTGCCCCAAAAATCCCGCGGGAATTTCAAGTTAAGCGTGAACGAAGTCGCAGACTAATGTAGACCTAGTCGTTAACAATAATATCTCTTTATGGGTACAATAGTAGATTTTATGCTCAGAAGAGTATCACATGCCATAACTCTAAGGGTGTACAAGTGTTTAATTTTATTTAATACTGAAAAATTAAATATAAAAAATACTAAGCCTTAATACTGTTACAACTTAGGTTCCGACAAAAACAAATTCCACCTGCATATCTATAAAAAAAACACATTTTATTTACCTGTTTATATTACCTGTCGGCATTTGAACTAATTGTATTTCTTTCATGATCGTCTTCTTTTGTTTACTTATTTATTGGCATACGTTTCTAGAGAACAGCCTGTTGTTCTATGGTAATCGTTTATGGCCAAATCATTAGCCAGGAGTTGCGGATTACGTCGATTACGATACGAGCACATTTGTATTTGTGAGGTATAAAACGACGGCTTGATGGAGAGAGGGGGCAGTTCAGCGACAACTACGATCAAGGCGTGACGTGTGTACAATCGGGAGTCTAATAGTGACGGAATTTGCGCATTTTATTGAATTATGAACTTCTGCATTACGTTTGGATTTTTTGTGTTCGGTTAGATTTATACCTGTGTTATACGTGTTTGTATAGTTCTAATAAACTCCATAATAATTCCAACGGCATTTTAATTCAAGTCTCGCAACTCGTAACAAGACACTTAATACACACTGCATTATTAGCAATTATAGTTAGAGCAGGATCCTTAAGAACAGACGACCATGCATGACAAGAATTATGAATGTCAAAGAAGCAAGTGAGGTGTGTAAGAATAAGCCTGAATGGCGCTCTGTTGTTAGTTTTTTTTTTTATTGGACTTGACTTTATGTTGTTGGTCCGAAGACCTTACAACTTTACCGGGGATTTTGGGGCGAGTGCCTTCGCGAAGCGAAGGCGCTCGAGCCCGGGGGGGCAACTTGCTCGAGGGAGCTCCCTAAGGAGTTTTACCTCGGCTGGACTGTTGCCATGAGAGGGGGATGAATTTAATGATGCCCACCATAGGGCGACACAAAGCACTAATTGAGAACGGGCGACGGGTAATATAAAGCCCGAGGGGAAGGATCCCGGCGGGCCGGGATCGGCGGTTCGCGGCGGCCTACGCTATCTTACTGCCATTTCGTAACGTGTTATGGCTGGGAGAGAAGAAACGGCGAAAGAAACTTCCCAGCAACACGCCTAGTCTATCCTGTGGGGGGGCTATGTCTCCTAACGTCCCTCGCAGGGACGTGGAGAGATCTTGATTGGCGGCGCCTGAGACGCCGCCGTCTGTGTCTGTCTGTCCGTGCCTGCCAGCCTGCCGTCCTAACCGCGGGCGGGCTGATCCGGGCCAGCCGTTTTGTGATAACGTCGACCCTGTCCGTGAGGACGTTACGCGGTCGTCGTACGAGAGCCTTTCGCCGAGGCTTATAATCGGACGCGGACACGACGAGCGGATTTCGATGATGCGGCGCGAGATCGAAATACTTACGCGAGAGCGACGTAATGTAGTTTTTGATGGAGGGAAGCTCCAGATCGCGGTGGAGGTCGACGTTACGCATATAGAGGGGAGCACCGACGGCTCTGCGCATGAATTTATTCTGCACGATTTGCAGTTTATCTAATAGGGCAGGCTTGGCATGGCCGAATACCACACTCGCGTATGTCATGATCGGGCGGATGCATGTTTTATACAGAGTAAGCTTGTGTCTGAGGGACATTTTGCTTCGTTTGTCTATCATGGGTGCTAAACGACCCATCACAAATCGCGCTCTATTTCGGACTATAGTGATATGCTCGTTGAAGCGCAAGTTCCGATCTAGGGTGACACCAAGATATTTGGTGTACTTTTCCCAGGGGATTTGTTGGTCGTAGAGCGAAATGGTTTTTAGGCGAAGGCTAGCGCGTTTGGGGGAGCGAAGCGTGCCCGGGGAAAAGAACATTGCTGCGCTTTTCTCCGGGTTTACCTCTATCCTCCATTTGCGAAACCATTCGCCTAGCTCTGTGACAGCTGCCTGCAGCCGGACGCAAGCCATTTGTCGGTTGTGATCTGATGTATAGAGTGCGGTGTCATCCGCGAAGAGGGCCAACTCCACATCTGGAGTTTTTGGGATGTCGCTGGTGTACAGCGTGAAGAGTAGTGGTGACAGGGCCGAGCCCTGTGGTACACCGGCTGTGAGTGGGTGAGGGGACGAGCGCGTTCCCTCCACTCGAAAACGGAAGCTACGACCTAGGAGGAAGTCTCGCAAGATGAGCACGAGTCTGTCTGGCACACCGAACTG
The DNA here is from genome assembly GCA_019925095.2 of Dendrolimus kikuchii. Taxonomy (NCBI): domain Eukaryota; kingdom Metazoa; phylum Arthropoda; class Insecta; order Lepidoptera; family Lasiocampidae; genus Dendrolimus; species Dendrolimus kikuchii. Next base: position 4,176,051 of record CM034401.1, read on the forward strand.
GTATAGCTTGTAAATCAAGCCGTTGTGCCAGACCTTGTCGAAGGCTTTTGCTACGTCTAGGAACAGTGCGGCTGTTCCTATAGGGCGGGGGCGATGGGCAAAGTGAGATAATATGTGCTCCGTGATGCGGTGCACCTGTTGGACGCATGAGTGTCTGGCACGGAAGCCAAATTGCTCATCGGGTATTAGATGTTTGCTGAAGGCAAAATCTCTAAGTCGAGAGAGGATGACCCTTTCGTAAAGCTTGCTGAGTGCGCTCAGTAGGCTGATTGGACGGTAGCTGGACGGTTTATTAGCCGGTTTTCCCGGCTTGTGAATACCGATGACATCTGCCTCCTTCCAGATCGCGGGAAAGGAGCAGTTTGTTATGGCGGCATTGAAGATGCTCACCAGGATTATAATTAGATGGGCGGGTAGAAGTTTTAAAACGCGATTGTTGATGCCATCGATCCCTGGGGCCTTTCGCGGTTTGAGAGACTTGATCAGATCTTGCACTTCTTCGACCGTGACCGTGTCGAGTGTGGTTTCCGCTGGTAAGGAGGATCTACGTTCGACCTCGGAGTCTACTTCCGTCAGGTGTGACTGGTCGACGTTTTGCGTAGTGGGGGAGCATTGAAGCTCTAGACTCTGAGCAAGGCACTCGGACTTCTCCTCGTCATCGAACGCCTCGGTGTTGTCGGCTCTTTCTAGCGCGGGTATGACAGTAAGGGTGTCTGATCTGAGAGCTCTAGCCAGCTTCCAGTACGCCTGGTGAGTTGGTTCGATATCCCTCAACGTTCTGTCCCAACGTTGTTCCCTGACTTCCCGGATACGTAGTTTAACCTCGCGCTCTAGTTCGCGGAGTCGGACTCTATTATCCTCGGTGGGATATCTGTCGTGAGCTCTGGAGGCGGCTCTCTTTTCCCTCAGCAGTACCCTCACCTCGTCCGGCAGGCATAAGTGGCGGTCATCCTCCACTGGCACCTGCCTGGACGAGTTCCGCACTGCGGATTGAAGGTGGCTGGTGAGAGCCTCGATTGCCGTCTCCGTGTCTTGGCGGGACTCGATGTGGTCCGGGATGCGGTCCAGGTCTTCTGAGTTGGTTGCCTTGAGGAGGGTCTCAAGTCTCAACCAGTCCACAGAGGTCCTAGTTTCAGATGTCTGGTCTGTCTGTGGTCCTAATCTGAGTATAACCGGACGATGGTCCGAGTCTATATCGTCCATCGTTTCGATCGAATGGAACTGAAGGGTTACGCCCCTCAGTAATGCTAGGTCGAGAATGTTTGGGGTCCCCCAGTCGCGGTTGGGGGGGCATCTTGTGGGGGTCAAGGGAGTTAGTATATCAAACAAAAGACTGTATGATATATTTATGAGTGCTCTGCCATTGGGGTTAGTGGTATTGCAGTTCCACTGCTCGTGTTTGCAATTCAGATCCCCGGCTATTATAACAGCCGGGCCTAAGTTGAATAGGGCTTCTAGGTCTTTCTTATTAAGGGGTTTTTGGCATGCGAGGTATGCTGAGACTATGACTAGGGGTTGGTGGCCAGTCATTGCTAGTCTGCAGGCGGATACCTCCATACCTTCTAATAGGGGGGTGACTAGGGGCATGCAATGTAGAGATCTTCTGAAATAGATCAGGGTGCCGCCACCACGGCCTATCCTGTCATGTCTAGTGACCCGATAGTTAGAGATCTTTGGATCTCTATCACTCGGTTTCAGGAAGGTCTCCTGCACTAGTAGTATATCTACTTGATTGGTAACCAGGAAGTCATGGACCAAGTCGCGCTGGTTTCGAAGGCCGTTGGCGTTATAAGTCGCCAGAGTCAATGAGCGTGGTTTATTCCTACCTACATGCGCCATTTGTTACCGGTAACAAAATTTTAACTAGGTTGTTTAGTTATAACGACCTAAGTATCTGGAGGAGGTACGCGTGATCCATTTCGATCACGAGTTGATCCCGGAGGGAGGGTTGACTTGACTCTGAAACTTGTCTCAGTTTCCGAGCCAAGAGTTGGACCTCTTCTAGGTCGAAGGGCAAGTTCTTGGCGAATTTAGTCGCCAAGGCTAAGTCCTCCGCTATAGAGTGGTGTGCTGACGGCCCAGAAGGTGCTTTCGAAATGGGGGCGGGGGCGGGGGTGGCCGGGAGTAAGCCGGCCGTAGCTGGGGCGCGCGCCCTTAACGGTGGGAACGCTTCCATCGCGGGAAGACCCGTCCAGTGGTTTACCACTGGAAGGGGGGCCGCCACGAATGCGGGTTTGTTCGGCACTTTCTTAGTGCCTTTTTGGGCATTGTCCTTTCCGACCTTACGTTTGGGTCGGGGGGCGGCAGGGCAGCCTCTGTAGTTTGCGGGGTGACCCACTTTGCCGCAGAGGATGCAGCTCGGTGGCTCCGGGGAGTCCCGGGTGCGAGTGCACTCCGGGGTCCCGTGGTCCTGTTGTTAGTGTCTACCCCGCAAGGGAACTGGCGTGAAGTTATGTATGTATGTGTATAGTTGGAGTACCTTATGTCATGTCTCGCACCTACCAGTATATAGACACATCAATTTTATAATGCGATCGGCTGAGCCCACTCTTATCACGCTTGGAGTCACATCGTCTGAACCAGCCTTAAGTCACCACATTATGCGTATACACTTGTTCCTATTAACATAGCACATTAGGCACGACAGTTAATAAAATATGATTATTAATTGAACTACAGATTACATCAGCACGACCCCGAGTGCCGTCTGTATGGTATCTTTATGGAAAACATTTATAAATCTTTCCTACTGTATAATATAATTTAACGTAAACATAACTGCATAATTTAATGCTACTTAATTCTTGTGTTGTTGCTAATTTTTAACCGCCTTCAAAAAAGGGCAGGGTTCTCAATTCGTGGTATTGTGGCGAGTGATGGTGGAACAATCTAGTTGGTTTAAGAAGTTATGGAAAAGCTGATTCTTTATCTAGAAGGTCATGTTCAGAGGACTGCAAGCATTGAGACAAGAGGAGAAAGAAGGTGCAATGTACATTAAGGCAATAAGAACGGACGCTCTCAATGATGAATGGAGTCAAGATGTTTTACGTAATTCACAAGAGGAAGAGGAAGATCGGAAACCCATTTTGTTTTGGAAAATATTTTTTTTTTTTTTATTGCAAGTATTCTAAGAGCTTAACATAGTTATATGTTAATATAAATGTTTATAATAATGAGATACTATTTATTACCCGCCATTGCGTTCACATTTACTTTTTACACCGTATGAGAAGTGCATGTAGTGAAGGCCTCATAATTTAAGTTCCCTACTTTAGCCTCTTCAAAGATGATTTTGGGAAAACATTGAAACACGGACGGACGGTCTGCACGCACAAAAACAAAAAAATAATATTTTCTAGAATATCTTGAAGTCGCTGCATTTTACAATTTTGTTGTTGTTGTTTTTTATGTTTTTTTAATTGTCACCTTCTTCAATATGTTCTAGGAAATATTTACATTTGCTTTTTAGTGTGAAATCGGTTTTATTTTTGTTAATAAACAATGTTTTCTGCTTTTTTAACCGACTTCAAAAAAAGGAGGAGGTTCTCAATTCGTCGGGATCTTTTTTTTGCTTTTTTTATGTATGTTCACCGATTACTCCGAGATTTATGATCCGATTTACGTGATTCTTTTTTGTTCGATGCGGAATAACTTCCATTTGGTCCCCTAAAAAATTGACATAGTTTGGCCCAGTACTTTTCATTTTTGGTTCAATAGCTTTAGAAAAAATATATTAAGCGTTTGTAGACATTGTTCTACTGACACGCGTATTGTCGCGTGTGTCCAATATCCAAGTGTCCCTATTGATAAGTGTAGACGCTCTTCAACAAGGTTTGCTCTCGATTTAACTAGGATCCACTCCTTAGATCCTGATTTGGAGACAATGGGACTACATCAGGAGTAAACTCTTTGAAATAAAAAATAATAATTATTTTGAAAATCGGTTGGCAATTGACGAAGAAATCGCATAACAAACATACAAAAGAACATACAGTCGAATTGGGGCCTTCTCCTTTTGGAAGCCGATAAAAAAAGGTTATAAGGTAGCTCTGTGTCGAGTTTCATTTAAATCCGTTTAATAGTTTTTATGTAATGCTCTAATACACAAAAAGACAAAAATTCTAAATGTTGCATATTCGAAATCATAATTCTGATCAGCATATTTCGAATATGTAACTTTGCTATTCAACGCTTGATTGTTTTCTTTTTTTTTAATTTATTGTAAATTTTTTTATAGCTGCAATACAGCAGATAGGCGATGGCCCAACTATGATGAAAAATTGTCACCGTCGCCTGTTGACATTTGCAACACTAAAGGTGCTACCAATGTGCTGCCGGACTGGTAGATAGGACTGGAACCTGGCCACTAATGCCGGAACAAAACTCAAGCTTGTTATGGAGGCATGCTCTAGACCAGGTTGGTAGCCTGTCTATGGGTTATTTTGTCGTCTCTTACGACAGACCACCTGGCCGCAGAAATTAGTATTCTTTCTAAGCTCCTGCACGGATTAAGAAATGTGTGCTGGGACACATAGTAGAAGTAAAACTTCAACGGACAAGTGGAAAAACGAATCGTAACGGACAAGTGGAAAAACGAATCGCAACGGACAAGTGGAAAAACGAATGTCAACGGACAAGTGGCAAAACGAGTCGCAACAAAATCTTAACTTGAAATTTTACTGGCAGGTTTTTAAATTGGACAAGTACATTAACGATCTGCCCCGTCTATATAGAAGTTTCACTTCAAAAATAGCTTAACAATATAACAAAGATTGAAATATACTATTGGAACTTCATATACATACAACAATGCTTTTACTTGTTACTAGGAATGATATAAATTGCATTTGTGTATGTGCGATAAGTGTGTGCGCGGACACTTGGCTAGGTCATGCATGCGCGGTGCAGTAGCCGACCTTGCGGGAGCGCGGGCGCGGGTGCCGCGCCTATTCTGAACGACATTCGCACACGTAACCCGAACGCGTTTTGTTTTCCATTCCACATAATTTACATCTTAATAAATTATCGTCATGCTTTTGACAAATGAATTGTATAATCGAAACGATTTTAAGCGCGAAATAAAAAGAAACTCTTTTAAAATCGTTAAAACTTATTATAAATTAAATTACTAGTCGCGAAAACTTATTAAAAAATATTAAATTAATTATAACTCTGAGCTTAAATTATAATATATTAAAATATCTTTCTCATTTTTTTAATTTCTTCCAATCCTTTGTGGCTAATAAAATATCTTATTTCCTTGTACTTCCTTCCTTATATACGAGTCGTCCTCTGTCACATCACAAATCTATAGCTAATAGCTAAGTACATATAAAAACGTTGAAAAAGTATGTTATTACAGTAGTTATTACTTTTATTTTACACGCGATTTTATATTACATTTTACACGCGAAATAGACAACAAGCTTTAAAAACTTTTTGTATTGCTTCGCAAGAGGAATTTTGTTTTTTCTTCGACTTTATAGGTATAAGAAGTGTATTATGTGTATGTGTGTGATTTATACACACATACATATATAAACAGTTGAAGGTATGAAATCAGATTAAATGTTTAAAAAATATATACATTTCTGGTATATGTAGAGGCATGAACAATGATATAAAAAACTAACGTGTTGTTATTATTCCTAGGATTTATACGTTATCGACAAGGAATTGCGTGTGTGATATGAAATCAGGGCGCTGTTGGTATCATGTTGCGGCCACATTTCTGCAGCTCGCCGCGCGTGCGGTTCAGTCCCGCGACGGAATGCCCCCATCATCTGATAGCTTGGATCAACATTCGATATGCTCTCGAGTTCTCTATACACTGAATTTCTCAAATAGCTGGCACCCAACCGCTGGAAATATTTGCAAATGTATTCCACACTGCAAAGCAGTCTGCGGTTCTTTCTCTTTTTATATTCAAATAAATAATATATGCCCGTCTGGATGGCTAGCACCCCTGAACTGGAGTAACAACTCCCCCATAACAACCTTGAGTTGTGTTCCAGTATTAGTGGCCAGGTTCAAATCTCCGTTTAAAGAGCGGCAGGACATTGGTAACACCTTTGGTGTTACGAATATACATAGGAAATTGTAACCGCTTTCCATCAGATGGGGCGTCTGCCTGTCTGCTGAACTCACGCAATAATAACAGTGAGTTTTTCGTCGATTTTCAAACTCTGCTGAACTCACGCAATAATAACAGTGAGTTTTTCGTCGATTTTCAAACTGTTTGTGAATACGGATTCTGAGAAGTGGAAGATAGGAAGCAACCAACTTGATCCAACAAATTAAAAAAAAAAGATATAGTTTAGCTAGAATAAATAAATAGAAGTAAGAAGGTCTAAATTGAAAAGTATAAAATATATAAACAACAAATAGATATATATGCTAATAGTAAATAAGTACATATGTGATATAGATAGAAGTGAGGGGGAGAAAGAAGAATTTAGAAGAGGAATAAAGGTAAGAATGAGAGCTCTAAATAAGAACCCCGACTATTTTAGAGATGACGCCTGGCATTAGGGACAAATAAAAAACATTGTAAATATTTTTAACTTATCTAAGTTAAAAATATACAACGCACCACTCTGGGGTCGTCGCAGACACCCAGACCATAGTAAATAATGGCGGAAATTCGTTTCCGTAATTTACCATGTCGGGAATCGAACCCGGAGCCTCTGCGTTGCAGTGAGGTAGGCCGGCCTTTGTCTGCTCAACTGCAGAGGCCGTCGAGGCCATAAAATATTCCAAGTGTGCACAATGGGCGGTCTTATCGCCAAAAACGATCTCTTCCAGACAATCCGAGGCAGGAATAAAACAGATTGAATATATCGAACGTGATATACATATTATACAGTACGTTATACAGTTATTTTAATTATATTTTATTCAATAATAAATATATAAGTGTATATGTATAATGTATTATATATATACTGGGATATGCCCGGGACATCGTCCACGCTTGACTTGAAATTCCCGGGACACAAATTATCATAGCATTTAAAAAAAGAATGAGCTTACTTTCTTTTTATCGTTTTAGTGAAAACTATGTCCGTATAAACTGATTTTTATGCATTCGAACAACTGCAAACCGCTCCCGGGAAAATTCCCGCGGGATTCCCGGGGTAAAAAGTAGCGCAGAGTTTAAGTCTAAGAAGCCATCGATTAGCGAAATCGGCCCAGTAGTTCTTACGTGAATCCCGAACAAACAAACAAACTGACAAACCGAAAATCAGAGACAAACAGACCAAAAAAAAAAAAAAAAATGCATCGTGTTCTCTATCGTTTCATAGTCTATACCAGTTCTTTTTTTTAATAGCATTAATGTACAGACACGGCAAGTTTAGAATTGTATAATACTATATATATATTTATACATACATACATAGCTTCACGCCAGTTCCCTTGCGGGGTAGGCACATTATATATATTTATATATAATGTAAGTTTCATAAACATAATTTCTTATTAGATTGTTTGCTATAGTCAAGGTTGTTTAGGTTAATAATTTAAAATGTGCTTAAAATCGTTAGATCGTAATTTTAATTATGATTGACAACCGTGAAAACCTAAGAAAAATCTAAAAACTTTTAAAACTCTTTATCAGATTGTAAAAATGTACATAACATGTCAGGAGCCTTAAGAACAGACGAACGTGCATGACAAGAGTTATGAATGTCAAGGAAGCAAGTGAGGTGTGTAAGAATAAGCCTGAATGGCGCTCTGCTGTTCGTGCCTACCCCGCAAGGGAACTGGCGTGGAGCTATGTATGTATGTATATACGTATAACATTGACACTTTTACTCATAGTCTTTTCGTATTCTATGCTGATCTCTCAACAGTACGTGCTGCGTACAATATGAGAAACACTTGTTTTGTAGTTAGCAGGGTGTATTACGAGCCACGTGCGTGTGACACCAATCTAAGCCTGACGAACGTAACTGTTATAGTTAATGTATTCAGCCACTTCTATTAATAGCCTGGTTGGGTGCAATCAAGTACGCTGGCTATAGTAAAGTGTGCAAAGGCTTTACGCACGGAGAACCAGTATTCAGATCTACGCGAGCTACACTAGAAAGTTTTTAGGTACGTTAAATCTGTTTACTTTATTCAAAACAAGGTCACTTCCTTTTAATTTCAAATACATTTATTTACTCACTTTATTCATAATCTATAATATTATAAAAATTTAAACATGCCATCTCTGTACATTTAAGGTATTAAAAAAACAACTGGAATAGACTATATAAACGATGCAGAACACGATATAATTTTTTTTTCTTAATGATTTATGAAAATGTCATTTTTAGGATTTAATACATAAATTATAAACTAGTACAATCAAGAAGTTTATAAATATAATAATACAATAAAAGAAAACTTAACTTATTTGTATAGTATTCTATTCATAGTCCCTCAAGACTATAAGTAGAATACTGAACCTAGATCATCGTATTTTTTTACTGGTCTGTTTGTTCGAGATTCACGTAAAATCTACTGGGACGATTTTGATGTGGTTTTCGCTTATCGACAGTAAATTTTTATACTTAAAATCTGCGCTACTTTTTATCCTGGGAATCCCGCAGGAATTTCAAGACAAGCGTGGACGAAGCTGCGGGCATATCCTAGTAGTTATATAAAGTTTATAGACACTTTAAAATGTGCTATACAGATGCGATTATGTTTTTTTTTTACTGCAGGAGATCAGCAGACAGGCAAATGGCCCACTTGATGGAAAGCGGTTACCATCGCCTATGGACATTTGCAACACCAAAGGTGCTACAAATGCGCTGCTGCTCTCTTAAGGGAAACTGGAACCTGGTCACTAATGCCGGAACACAACTCGAAGGTTGTTATGGCGACATACTTTAGACCAGGAGTGGTAGCCATCCAGTCGGGCAAATGCCCTACCACCTGGCTGTGGGTTGTTAAGTCGCCTCTTACGACAGGCCGCCCGGCCGCAGGAAATTGTATTCTTTCTCCGTTCCTGCACGGATGTATGTATTCAATTACATACTGTTGATAAATCTTAAAGTAATATCTAAGAAACATACATTGATATAAATATATATCATATCTACATATCTATTCCACGGATATACTACTTTTTCTCCACTTGCCTCCCTCGTAGTTTACAGAGTATTGCGCACCAATTGGGCACAGAATCAAGTTTATTATATAAAGTATTTCAATGTATTTTTATTTATTCTACATCAATTATAAATTAGTACAATGAAGAAAATTATATTGTATTATACCTATAATCCCTTAAGACTATAAATAGAATATTGAGCCTTGGTCGTTGAATTCCATTCAAAATGAATTCATTTGCTTTTGAATGCACTTTTAAACATACGAGTCATTATTTATGTCCATAGTAGTTATATATATCTAACGTCTATCTATACATATACATATATAATATGAGCCCATAAATGTCCCAATGCTGGGCTCGGGCCTCCCATTATAAGGGGGAAAGGACAGTATACCCGCCACGCTGGTCCAAGGCGGCTTGGCAGGTTTGACACATCGGTTATCGCGATGTGCAGGTTGCATCACGATGTTTTCCTTCACCGTCGTTAGCACGTGGTAATTGTAACAATGTGTACAATTAATCAGAAAACTGACTAAGTGGTGCATGCGTTCCTACAGGATCGAACCCGCACCCTTTGAGTCTGGGACGCGTGCGCTAGTCATTACGCTACCACGACTTCTAATATTCTTCATACATATACATACAGATAAATAAAATTGAAGTCTGTTTGTAATATCAAAATATAAAATTTAAAATAATCAGGGAATAATTCGGACTAGGAGATTTCAAAAATACATTTTTTTAAATTTTTGTCTGATGTCTGTCTGTTTATCTGTCTGAATGTTCCGGAAAGTCTCTGAAACGGCTGGACCGATTTTGACGGGTCTTTCACTGGCAGGTAGCTGATGCTATAAGTAGTAGCTTGGGCTACTTTGTTCTTTTAGGGTTCTGAGAATAAAAAAAATTCCACGCGGACGAATTGCAAGCACTGCTAATCGGTCTATAAAGTTGTAGTTAAGCCCTTAATAAAATTCCATGAAAATAAAATTGTATTCATCTGTTATACATTTTAGATTTGAGTAATATTTTTGGTTACAAATTATTGTGTTTTCAAGGGTCATTAACTAATCACAGCACTTCGGGACAGGTAAGAAAGTCGTACGCCTGCTTAAGATAACTCGCGTTTAATGCCTCCAAAACTGAGGTCTGCCGATCGATCATTGATACTTATTTGTTTTTTGACGATGACAGGACACAGTCCGAGGTCTCAGGGCACCGGCCGAGTTAGCTGTAGAGAGGAATTAAATAGAGAAGCAATTTGCGTAGACCCGATAAAGACGCAGAATTTTACATCTCATGTTAATTAACACTTCAACAATATTTATTTAAAAATCAAATTCACACTTTTTGAAACTGACATATTTTTAATCTTTATTAATTTAAGGGGTTTTTTTGAAGTGAAACTTTAATATAGACGGGGTCTTAGGATTTTTGTGTCACGAAAAAGCGTTACGACACGTGGAGGAGCGGCATAAATTTAGACTAGACGTGGTGAGAGGCGGCATAATTTTAGAGTAGACTATGGACGCGTTTTTTGTTTCCGGATCGAATTTCGTTTTTATGTTTGATAAAATAAAATAAATTAAAATAATGCATTCATTAAAATATACCTAAAGTAACCAAATCATAATTTGCAGTAAACCTGAGAAAAATCGAAATGTGTGCCGGGACACATAGTAAAAGTGAAAGTTCAACGGACAAGTGGAAAAACGAATAACAATGGACAAGTGGAAAATGAAATGCAACGGATAAGTGGAAAAACGAATGGCAACGGACAAGTGGCAAAACGAATCGCAAGAAAAAAATTCCTTGAAGTTTTACGGGCGGATTGTTAATGTACTTGTCCAATTTGAAAACCTGCTTGTAAAAATTCAAATTAAAATGTTGTTGCCATTCGTTTTGCTACTTATCCGTTGCCATTCGTTTTTCAATTAGAAAATGTCACCCCCATTTATGTTCACAAAATAAATAAAAAGTAACATTAATAATTAATCTCTAAGACTTAATCCTACAGAAATAATTTTAAACACGATAGCAGATACTTTAAAGAATCCTAAATTACATGTTTTAGCTCCAAATTTGTTACTTCACTGAGCCTCGACGCGTCCACATTCTACCAAAATGTGATAGACGTCTTCACTGTAAAAACTCTCATGTAATAAGGAAACCGCATCGATTTAACCTCCAGCCTTTACCAATGATGCTACATAACAAAATTTCTCACCCCAAGATAGAAATAAAATATATACATTGGGGAAATGCGTGGTAGAACACGAACAGTGAAAGGTTCCGTAAAAATGACAAACGTTAAGTGTTTTCGTCATAATTTAGCTATGGAACCGTAAAAAAGCATTTAATAGAAAATATCCCACAACTTAAAATCTACGTGACGCATATTGTTCAAACACCTATCCTTGCAGGAACGAAGACAAAATACTAATTCCAGCAACTAAGTGGCCTGTCGTAAGAGGCGACAGAACAACCTACAAGTGGTAGGGCATTTGCCGATCTGGATGGCTACCACCCCTGGCCTACTGGTATGTCTTTGGTGTTGCAATAGTTCATAGACAATGGTAACTAGTCGCTTTCTATCTGTCTGAGCCGTCAACCTATCTGTTGAACTCCAACAAGACAAAAAACATATTTTCAAAGTTTGCCAGTTCGTAATTTAAAGTCTGAGGGTAGGACATCAAGACACGATTACGTGTCTTCCGGTTCCAGTCTCCCTTAAAAGAACAGCAGCGCATTTGTTGCACCTTTGGTGTTGCAAATGTCCATAGGCGATGGTAACAGCATTCCATCAAGTCCTGCAATAAAAAAATGTGTCCCACTATTAAAATTATTTTACAACAGATGAATAGACATGACGAAACCTAATAAAGAGTCTCTTCCAAAATAATCATAACGACTTTTATTTTCGCAACAATTTTTTTACCCATGCCACCTCTGTACAATACTCTCTCTACAGGGTTAGCAATGGACGCGTTTTTGTCATTATCTATGGACGGCATCGGACCATTCGTTATGCTGTCACTGAAACAGGGCTCAACGAAACAATCAAAGTCACCGCTTGATAACAGCGATGGGTACTCGCTCCTAATACAGTGCTTGCACAAATAACCACCTCACGACTACCTAAGGAAGATGAATCTTTTACACTTTCATACATGTATATGGGTCAGATGAACAATTTACATGTCGCCTTTAAAGGCTTAGAAAACGAGGTAACGTTATATCATAATCTTGAAAGGGATCATAATGTTGATTGCAGTTCTTAAGGCCGGCTAAATCGGTGTGATACCACGCTCTCACAGAATATCGACGTCAAACGGTTAGCGTTGAGCTGCCGTGTTCCGTAGGATGAGTGACACTTTCGATGGTCCACTTCCACTTTTCCATCTTGTATATCCCATGCCTCCTGCCTAACCCCCCCTATCCAATCTTAAAGGCTCACTATACGTTGGTTTCGCACTTGGTGTTGCAAACGTCTATATATCTATATATAGAAAAATGAATCGCAAAATGTGTTGGTAAGCGCATAACTCAACAAACCCTGGACCTGGCCAATTCTTTTTTTGAAATGATCGTTGAAGTCCAAGGACGGTTTTACCTAAGTTCGCCTCTTAGTTTGAAGCCCTCTGGCTCACATCCCAGTCGGGGTTTTTTAGTGGATCCCAGAAGGGTGGCCAAAGTTCGTGCAAGCGAAGATACTTTGGTCACCCGAGCTGAACCCCACACACCGCCCTATTACCAGGGTGACGGTTCTGTACAGGAGAATTTTTTGCCCCGGCTATAAAATAGGTAGGAACAAAAAACTGCCACATTCCAAATCTTTTTGACAGAACGAAGTCTGTCGGGTCCGCTAGTGTATATATATATATATATATATATATATATATATATATATATATATATAATTTATACATATATACAGATAAATAAAATTTAAGTGTATGTTTGTAATGTCAAAATAAAAATGTGAAAAAATCCACAAAACCACATCCAGGGATCCACGCGGATGAAGTCGCGGGCACAGCTACTTTTTAATACAATCACAAAAGCTCTTATATTTTAAGATTCGCAAGTTATTTTGAAACTGTTATAATTTTTGCAAAAAGAATATTTGATTAAGAAAGAAAATAATTTTATTTAGGACACATTGATAATGATGATAACAGCCCATAAATGTCCCACTGTTGGGCTCGGGCCTCCCACTATAGGGGAGCGGACAGTAAACCCGCCACGCTTGTCCAAGGCGGCTTGGCAGGTTTGTCACATCGGTTATCTCGATGTGTAGATTTCATCACGATGTTTTCCTTCACCGCTGTTAGCACGTGGTAATTGTAACAATATGTACATTAGGTCAGAAAACTGCCTAAGTGGTGCATGCGTTCCGGCCAGGATCGAACCCGCGCCCTATATATCTATATATATAAAAATGAATTGCAAAATGTGTTGGTAAGCGCATAACTCAACGCTAAGAACCTTAGCCAGAAGGCCCAGCTCGCCATACACAATGCGGTGCTGGTACCTACGCTCACGTATGGAAGCGAGAGTTGGGTATGGAAGAGAGAGCATGAAAGTAGAGTAAACGCGGTCGAAATGCGAGCACTGCACAAATCTGCGGAGTGACGCTCGCTGACCGCGTTCGTAATACCGAAGTAAGAAAGAGAGTTGGTCTGAAAGAGAGTGTCGGGGTGAAGGTAAGGAAAGGAATACTCCGGTGGTTCGGGCATGTGGAAAGAATGCACGATGAAAGAATGACTAAACAGATATACAATGCAAAAATGGATGGATGCAGAAGTCGTGGAAGGGCACGACACACCTTCCATGATCAAATTGATCGTGTACTAGCAGAAGGTGATGTCAGGAGCCTTAAGAACAGACGAGCGTGCATGACAAGAGTTACGAATGTCAAAGAAGCAACTGAGGTGTGTATGAATAAGCCTAAATGGCGCTCTGTTGCTCGTGCCTACCCCGCAAGGGAACCGGCGTGAAGTTATTTATGTATGTATGCAATCAATAATGCATAGTAAGTAACGATATATACAAGATAAATATAAATAGAAAAACTAATCATTATAAATAAAATCCATAATGTGTTGTAATAAATACGATCATTTAAAAGACAAAATGAAGAGATTACCTATATAAAACAATAAATAATTTTTCTGGCAATTAATATTTCTGCCTGAGGCAATTATCTACACTAAAATGGGCATTATCGTTTAATGAGTTTTTACCAGGCAATTAACTTTCGTCGCATTTATACTCCCAGAGTAAACCTAGACAGAGCATGTTTGTTAAAGAATAAAAGCTAATCAACAAAATACTTCTAATAAATCAATATTACGCTAATCGTTGTACGTCAACACTCAACAGGTACCGATGGCATTTCAAGAACATAATCCGCACAGATTTGTCTGTGACACTAGAATATTTGCAGATTAACATTGAGCTATAAAGCACTAGAGAAGACACAAAGCACGATGCCAATGTTCCAATATTTTTTTAACGTGATAAAGACTTGCTGGAATCGTAATATTGTTATGAGTTGCAGGACTCGAATTAAAATTCGGTTGGAGTTATTATAGAATTTATTAGAACTATACAAACACGTATAACACAGGTACAAATATAACTGTACACAACCAGTCCAAACGTAATGTACGATTCAATAACACGCACAAAGTCCGTCACTAAATGGATTACCGAATGTACACAAGTCTTGCCTCGCGGCTAGTTATCGCTCGACTAACGATCTCTCCATTGGGCCATTGCTTTATACTGCACAAATACAAAATGTCTCTCGCCCGTGTGGACTGAATTTCTTAGAATCACACCTGACTAATGACTATCATAAAAGATTACACTACACAATGGGCTATTTTTTTTATTACAAATTTTAAACACAAAGTAAACAAAATAAGTCTAAATGCGGAAAGGTAATGAAGTGTGCTTTTATGGTGTGCAGGTGTGAATCCACTTTTTTACTAATCTATGTATTACATGTTACATCATGTATGCATTTATTTATTATAATAATTATTTTTTATTGCAGGAGTTCAGCAGACAGGCAGACGGCCCACTTGATGGAAAGCGGTTACAATCGCCTATGGACATTTGCAACACCAAAGGTGCTACAAATGCGCTGCTGCTCTTTTAAGGGAGACTGGAACCTGGTCACTAATGCCGGAACACAACTCAAAGTTGTTATGGCATAAACGCCCTACCACCTGGCTGTGAGTTATTTTGTCGCCTCAACAGACCACAGAAATTGTATTATTTCCCCGTTCCTGCACGGATAAAAATAGATAAAGAAATAATATAGATTATTATTTTATCCGTGCAGGAACGGAGAAAGAATACAATTTCCTGCAGCCCGGCGGCCTGTCGTAAGAGGCGACTAAACAACCCACAGCCAGGTGGTAGAGTATTTGCTCGACTGGATGGCGACCACCCCTGGTCTAGAGTATGCCGCCATAACAACCTTGTGTTGTGTTCCGGCATTAATGACCAGGTTCCAGTCTCCTTTAAGAGAGCAGCAGCGCATTTGTAGCACCTTTGGTGTTGCAAATGTCTATAGGCGATGGTAACCGCTTTCCACCAAGTGGGCCGTCTGCCTGTCTGCTGAACTCCTGCAATAAAAAAAAAATAAAAAAAATTATATTAAATAGTTAAAGTGAGAATAATGCAACATACGACTATTCTTATCAAACTTCTTGTTCATCCAAATATTGTCTGGATACGATGGTCTATTGTATTGTAAAATATTGTATTGTGACTATATCATTTAACATACAATAAAGCATATTCAATCATCATTTTGATTACAGCTCTCAGGGCCAGCTCGATCGGCATGATACCACGCTCTCAAAGCATATCGGCGTGAAACGTTTACCCTTGAAATTGTAAGGAATACTTACAACCCAATAGATGGCGCTGTACAATAATTGAAGTCGCAAACAATTCCCGAAACATACAAATAATATGTACAAATTTCCAATAATAATAGAGGGGTTTAGGTCTGCGAGAAACAGCAATAGCCTCACGGGAAGATCTTACTTTGAGACGGGGTAGCATTCCATCTCGCTCCTCCGCCCTATACGGGTCACACTAAAAAATAATCGTGTTTCGTGCGTTGAGTGAGAATTCCCCTCCTCTATTCCAATTTTCCTGTCCCATTATCTCCCATCACTCTTGTCAGATCTAGCTTTCTCATCCCCAATCTTCTGCTATTTATCCCATTCTAAAGGCTGGCATGGCGCTGGCTTCGCCGCTCCCGGTGAAGCAAACGTCTAAGGCGACGGTAACTATTGTCCATAAGCTGGGTCGTTTGACTGTTGCCAGCTTCGAAATATTTTTAATTAAACCACCGCACGCGGCACAGTCTACTCTAGATGATCGCTGTTTGTGGTCGTTTGTTTGTTTGTAAAAGAAGACCTTTAATAAAATATACTGTATTATGTATTAAAACACTAAACAAATATTTAATAAATGTAAGCAAATGCAAAGTAATAATAGTTCGTTAAGAGTAAGTAAACTCATAATAATAAAATGTTTTATGACCGGTTCCTATATCTTATCCGTGCAGGAACGGAGAAGGAATATAATTTCCTGCGGCCGGGCGGCCCCTCGTAAAACTATGTTTTACGGTTTTAAGTGAGTGATTGATTTGATTTTTTAATAAAAATCAAATAATATTTTATTAAAAATCATGGCCACTTTTCAGTAGCCGTGATCACGGAAGACAAAGATGTCAAGTGTCAATGATTGTTTAAGTTTTATTTAGCCTACAGCCAACTTGTTCATTTTAATTGTTTAGTTTTAATTTTGTTTAAGGTTATTATTTACTCAATGGGAGCCTAATCTAATTTACCACCGCTTCGCAACATGTGGCTTGCTGCTTCAAGCCAAGCCACATCACCTTGTAAGGCAGTCACACAAACAAGAATGATGAAGTATGTAGAAGTAGAAAATGCCGCATCTGTTCTATTATTCTTTATCATACAATCGCGCCCTTTATCCTAGGGCAGTGGTCAGCAAAGTGCCGCTCCAGCGCCGCATGTGGCTCTTTGGCTCCTTAAATGCGGCTCTGGCACAAATATCGACGGAAGGCGTAATAATAAGTCTTATTGATGAGAACTTGGAATCATGACTAAAATTAAAAACAACAACATACAAACCTGACTTACTCAAACTTTCCAAGGGGATATACAAGCACATTGTTCGCATTAATAAATATTTATTAAATATGAAATTTAGTTTTATTTAGTGTCCTATTTATTTGGTGTAATAAAAGTTTACTAACCAAGCAGGCTCCCAATTTTTTTTTAATTATTGAAATGTTTCTATTTGGCTCTTTGGCTAATAAGTTTGCCGACCACTGTGCTAGGGCATGGAGTATGCTTTATATTTCAAGTGTCTCCTCTAGTGTAGTATATAGTTCAATGGATTTTAATAACTTATTGACTTCAACTCGCCAAAGACCAGTATTAACTGCTTTATCACATAAATACACCCCGCTATATATATTGTCCTTGCGTGAACACTTCCACAGCCCGTGTTAAGTAGAATATAAAGTTCATATTACGATGGAACTGGTGTTTATGGACGGTAAAGTTAATTTGGTTTTTGCGTACATGAGATTATCGGAGGCAAGTTCTGCATACCGCAGGCCACGCTCGTAAAATACAATACATTACGACAAACCAGTGGCTCCCGTGTTACGTGATATGAGCGCGACTTGAAATGTCGACCAATAAGAGGTATAAGCGCTTTAAACACTTTCTTATTTAAATTTTATAACATGTTCAAGAGTAGTTTTTATCTGTGCAGGAACGGAGAAGAACACAATTTCCTACAAAATAACCTACAGTCAGGTGGTAGGGTATTTGCCCGCCTGGATAGCTACCACTCCCGGTCTAGAGTATGCCGCCATAACCAGCTTGAGTTGTGTTCCGGCATTAGTGGCCAAGTCCAGTCTCCCTTTAAAGAGCGGCAGCATATTAGTAGCACCTTTGGTGTTATAAATAGCCATAGGCGAAGGTAACCGCTTTCCATCAGGCCCATCTGCCTGTCTGCTGAACTCATGCAATAAAAAGTATGCTTTAAGACGCAGCTACGTCTCTTCATTTTATATTATATTTTTTTTTAAATTGGTTGCTGTCAAATATTCACGAACTATCAAGTTTAAAATAATCTTCAAGCAAATAGATATCAGGCGAAAGTGGGATTCATGTAACAAAAGCCTCGCCTTAGTGGTACGTCTGACTACGTAAACGAAGTAGTTCCTGTAGCAGCTCGAAAAGGCACATTTCATTAAACATATATTATTTTCGACAAATTATTCTTGCTTGAAAACAATCAAATTGTTTTATTTTTATAATATAAAATATACATACATACATACATACATAACTTCACGCCAGTTCCCTTGCGGGGTAGGCACGAACAACAGAGCGCCATTTAGGCTTATTCTTACACACCTCACTTGCTTCTTTGACATTCATAACTCTTGTCATGCACGCTCGTCTGTTCTTAAGGCTCCTGACATCACCTTCTGCTATAAAAATATAAAATGTAGCTTTAATAAAAAGTTTAAATCCAGTAGTATCGAAACAATCCTTAATCTTGTACTTAACTTTTTACTATTTTTATTACTAAAAAAACTTCGTTTAAAAAACCGACTTCAAAAACTAAAAAGTATAAAATAACTTATTTCTAAAGCTATTTTTAATTATAATATCTTATTTTTTATATATTATATCTAAAACATCTTCAAGTCGGTGCGAAGTAAAACATAAAAATTACTATATTTTGAAAATTACTAAGCACCGACTTTAAGATGTTTTAGATATAATATTTAAAAAATAAGATATTATAATTAAAAATAGCTTTAGAAATTAGTTATTTAAGATTTATGATTTAAAGATGTCTTTTACGATATTTTATAACGACAATGCTTAAAGAACCCCAATACAGCGGCAGGACATTCCCTCCAGATAATTGTTCTACGCAGAATAAATATTGATAACTATTGCGTAATCGTGGTCGCTTAAGGAAATATACATCAAATCTTGTCGAATTGAGTAACAAATTGTAACAATCTTCTATAATATATAATATCTATATAATACGTGCTATATAATACCATACGTGAAGCAAACGAAAATTGCGCGGACGGAGGAGTATGAAAGTTCGCACACTTAGTTTATATAGAGAAGAAGCGACGAATGCTAGTATTTTTTTTATAATTATGAATAAAAAATACATTAAATCGATAAAAAAACACTACACACACTACCATGTATTTGACATACACACGCATATATACTATTTTGTTTATTGCTGCCTTGGCGGTATCTGTGTTTGTAGTATAGTCTCTGACAACAAATTATTATGGTTGAATTTCGACCACGGGCGACCACTAGTCATAATAAAATACTGTTAAATAAAAATGTATGATATTTATAAAACATATTAGTTTTTAAGAAAATTTGTATGCTAGTAAATGGCGAAACATGTTCTCACTATATCATAAGACCTTGTTATCCACGTTTCATAAAAATAAAGATTTCATTTCATTTCGTTAATGGGCAGTGAGGTTGTGAAAATCAGACATTGGCACCAGTTCAACCAATTCTTCGAAAATATCCCCGCTAGCGGTCTTTCTCTCTTTTCTTTACAAAGGTTGCTTCTTCTTTCCAAAGGCTTTTTTTTAAGGCGGGGGAAATGCTATTTACGCACAATACTGGGTCCTTTGCAAGGGATTAGACCATAGTTGATCATGGAGGCTTTACCCTTTAATAACGGGCAATCCAAACAGTAATCAACCAGCTTATGTGTAGACTCAGAGAAGTTGCACGGGCAACAACCACTACCCACTAAAACCACCCTCCTCCTATGTGCCCCGCGCTTTTTATGTAGGAAAGGCTGAGACTTAGAACGTAGTTACGCCCAGTCCTTCTTTCCAAAGGCTAAGACAGTGGTCGGCAAACTTATTAGCCAAAGAGCCAAATATGAACATTACACCAATTAAAAAAAAATTGGGAGCCAAATCTGCTTGTTTAGTAAACTTTTATTACACTAAATAAGCAATACACTAATTATTAAACTAAATTTCATACATACATACATAACTTCACGCCACTTTCCTTGCGGGGTGGGCACGAACAACAGAGCGCCATTTAGGCCCATTCTTACACACCTCACTTGCTTCTTTGACATTCATAACTCTTGTCATGCACGCTCGTCTGTTCTTGAGGCTCCTGACATCACCCTCCGCTAAATTTCATACTTAATAAATATTTATTAATGCGAACAATGTGCTTGTATCTCCTTGAAAAGTTTGAGTAAGTCAGGTTTGTATGTTGTTGTTTTTAATTTTAGGCATGATTCCAAGTTCTCATCAATGATATTTATTATTGCGCCTTCCGTGGATATTTGTGCCAGAGCCGTACTTAAGGAGCCAAAGAGCCACACGCGGCTCCGGAGACGCACTTTGCCGACCAATGGGCTAAGAGATTGTAAATTGCTTGTTAAGGACCATCCACAAATTATGTTACACGTTAGGGGGGAGGGGGGAAGGGGTCGACGAAGTGTGACATTGTATTATAAGGAGTGGGTGGGGTCCTCAATTTCGTGACGTCACAAATTTAAAATGTAATATATTTAAGCTTAAAAATAGTGCAGTGCTTAAATTATTTACATACATACATAACTTCACGCAAGTTCCCTTGTGGGGTAGGCACGAACAACATTTCCATTCAGGCTTATTCTTGCACACCTCACTTGCTTCTTTGACATTCATAACTCTTGTCATACACGCTCGTCTGTTCTTAAGGCTCCTGACATCACCTTCTGCTAGTACACGATCAATTTGATCATGGAAGGTGTGTCGTGGCCTTCCACGACTTCTGCATCCATCTACTTTTGCATTGTATATCTGTTTAGTCATTCTTTCTACATGCCCGAACCACCGGAGCATTCCTTTCCTTACCTTCACCCCGACACTCTCTTTCAGACCAACTCTCTTTCTTACTTATTTAAACGGAAATGAACCTAATTACGGGACTGTTGTTTTAATTTAATAATTTCATGATGTAAAACTGCAAAATATGTGATGCCACACTAGGGAGGAAGATGTCTCGCGAATGTGACCAGGTGTGACAACGATGGGTGAGAGGTCAAAAATCATGAAATTAATGTTACGTAATTTGTGGATGGCCCCTTAGTATGGGATCATCGACGATGCCTTATCGTCGTATATCTACTGTTACATTTATTTAGTTGCATAGTTGTTGTCATGTCTCTTTTTAAGCTTAATAATTAATTGTAAGTACCCTCTTCTAAACGATGCAATCGGTCATTTCCTTAATTGAATAATAATGTTAGAATCTTATTTATTCCGTGTTTAACCTGTTTTGTATAGAGTTGTTGTCTATAATTTACCAAGATTTTATGTAACAATATTTATCCCTAATATGATGTGGTAATTGTGTAGATTATAATTGAAAATCTCTCAATTGTATATAGGCGGTATTCACTACATTTTATTTTCAAGTTGGCAGACGCGATAGATTTATTTATACTGTGTTCGGTTTATTTTATTACATGTAAAACTTTAAATATAATATTTTAAATAATACATACATACATACATAACTTCACGCCAGTTCCCTTGCGGGGTAGGCACGAACAACAGAGCGCCATTCAGGCTTATTCTTGCACACCTCACTTGCTTCTTTGACATTCATAACTCTTGTCATACACGCTCGTCTGTTCTTAAGGCTCCTGACATCACCTTCTGCTAGTACACGATCAATTTGATCATGGAAGGTGTGTGTCGTGATTTTAAATAATATCGTATATAAAATATTATCTAAAATTCCAAACGATATTGTAATAAATTCTTGTCATTCATAACCTATTTAATTAAAATGGTCAATCCGCTATCGGTTGTCCCAATTTTGCTAAGTTTCATGGGATGGCGAGGTATTCTAAAAACACTTTCAAACAAAAAAGTATTCTAAAAATGTTTGACGAATGTGTAGAGTCAGTGTTTTTGATTTTTATTTTTTTTATTGCAGGAGTTCAGCAGACAGGCAGACGGCCCACTTAATGGAAAGCGGTTACCATCGCCTATGGACACTTGCAACACCAAAAGGTGCTACAAATACGTTGCTGCTCTCTTAAGGGAGACTGGAACCTGGTCACTAATATCGGAACACAACACAAGGTTGTTATGGCGGCATACTCTAGACCAGGGGTGGTCGCCATCCAGTCGAGCAAATACCCTACCACCTGGCATATACCATATTTTCATGAATCTGTATTTATGTTGATCTATACTGGGTCTCAAGCTTCTACTAGGCCCTATACTACTTTTACTCCTATATTTTGCAAGATCTGGAGCATCATCTCTTAATCCTCCAATCAATCTAATGTTATCTGAACCTATTTGCAACACCAAAGCAAAGGTGCTACAAAAGCGCTGCTGCTCTCTTAAGGGAGACTGGAACCTGGTCACTAATGCCGGAACACAACTCACAATACAACAGTGTATGGAAATATTCTAAAACCGTGAACTGAGTTGTTGTAAGTACTGCACTACGCTTTGGTCTACTTTTACTCCTAAATCCGGTCAATATTCCTGTTTTACATTCATTTTGTCACATAATTTTCATCTGTCCTCATTACATGCCTTAGCACCCATCGGCTGTTACATCATAAAGGACACGGCTCTACCTCTAAAACATCGTTATCACTGCTCCAACTCTAATCTCGGGGCAATAAAATTTGGATGGCCCAAGAAAAACGGGCCACCACGATAACCATAAATTTGGGCCGAAACGGATGGGACAAATTTTTATAATGGGCCTTCCCCATTTGGAGGCTGCGTCGCGTTAATGACAGCCTAACAGTTTGTTTTAACATCATTATAGGAGCGTATCGGGCATTCCATCGGGGTACCTGCGCTGCGCTCGCGCAACGCGCATGCTACACATGTCACGCCAACAGCCACATCAGATACACCAACTGATAATATACATTATTTCGATTTTATCTCGTTGTACAATTGTTAATTTGTTTCAGTTGTATTGACATAATAATTCAATTCAATTCAATTTATTTAATGCGAAAATGGGTATACAAAAGGTGTTAAATTTAACAAAGTACAGCTCTCCAAATTCCGCCTTTCGGCATGCATAATTGTGTATAGGTATCCTGCTTACAAAAATTTATTATAATATATTTATCTTATTATTTATTTAATTATTTACTTAATAAAATATTAACCAATAAATTATAAAATTGTGTATTAAATTATGATTATGTCAATTAAAATTCATACAATTTATATGATAGTTTTGTCATTTAAATATTCGTCGATACTGTAATATGTCTTATCGGTTAACATCTTTTTTACACGTCTTCTAAAACTGGCGTTTGATTGTATTGATTGAAATTCTTCTGGGAGGTGATTATACAATTTTGGTGCTCTACAAAATATACTTTTATGCAGAAACGCGGTTTTGTTGGGTTAATCGTTTGTCGTTTAGTTATCGCGCTTAAAGAAAGGCTGCCACTGAAAATCACCGTTGTTGGATGTAATTCCGGCACAGCAATAATAACCTACTCAACTTTGTATGCTGAAAATGCGGTCTACAAATTTTCAAAATATGCAATTTTTGCAATCACATATCTAAAATATTATAAAATTCTAAACATGCCGTGTCTACATTGAAGCTATTAAAAAAAACAACTGGAACTACATTAACTACTAGACTATATAAACGACGGAAAACACGATGCAATTTTTTTTAGATTTCTTGTCTGTTTGTCGTTTTGTCTGTTTGTTCGGGATCTACGTAAAAACTGCTAAGCCGATTTCGATTCCATTGTCGCTGATCGAGAGCAAATTCTTAGACTTAAATTCTGCGCTACTTTTTATCTAGACAATCCTGCGGGCATTTTTCTGGGAATGATCTTAAATAACCGTATTTTAAAAAATCGAATTCCAATGTGGTTTTTTTCACTGATCGATAGCAAAATTTATGTACGTGTGATTTTTTTCCCAGTAATCCCACGGGAATTTTCTCGGGAGCAGGTTGAAATTGTTCGGGTGCATAAAAATCAGCTAATCCGGCACAGTTTTCACAAAGCTCACATTTTTTTTAAACACTGTGGTACTTTGTGTCTCGGGAATCCCGCGGGAATTTTAAGTCAAGCATGAACGAAGTCGCGGGCATATCGTAGTGTATTACACTAATGTACTCGTTTGTACAGACGATTTGGACAATTAATAGAGGAATGATATATTTTATGTAAGATACTACTAGGAGCCGATTCCTATATCTTATCGATCGTTCATGTGCCTCTTACTATCGGTTAAAATTTGACATAAGCTCCATACAAGTAATGTCAAAATTCAACCGATGATAACGCAAGTGAATGGTAAGGTATAGGAAGCCGCCATAAGTCTATTGACGTAACTACTTAAAAATCTTCCCATGTATAGAACTAGGGCCAGTTGAAGAAACAAAATAATAATATTGGATGGAACAAAGGCACCCGGCATCGACCTCCCGCGGCAAACGTCCTGGGGACAGCTACACGCATTCACAATTAACCTTATCTCGGAGTGGGCTCCTGACGTCACGAGACAAATATTCGAGATCTGCGAACACAACCGAATCACACAGCATTGATACCTGATCACCACTAAGCTTTGGATGACAAATTGATTAAAGACGAAAGAAGAAAGAATGAAAACAGGTTTATTTTTAGGATATATACAAGTGAAACAAACACATTTAAAGTAACAACTGAAGCACAATAAAAAAATAGAAATAACCACAAAGTATCAGAATATAATTATGTCCTAAAAATTGTATCAAGCTCAGCAAAAATGTCGATCTATTATTATTAGACCAACAGCGATCTTCCGCTTGAACCTAAAGCGACGTCACGGCAAATAATTCAATAAATTTACAAATATTTATAACTTACAACAAGATAATAAAACTACGTTTTAACGGTTTTAAGCGCGGTAATTTTATTTGATTTTGGTTTTTTCCGACGTTTCGGCCACTTTTCAGTGGCCGTGATCACGGAAGACAAAGATGTCAAGTGTCAACGAGTATTGTTAAAGTTTTATTTAGCCTACCGCCAACTTATTAATTTTAATTATTTAATTTTAATTTTGTTGATGGTTATTATTTAATCTATGGGAGCCTAATCTAATTTACTAACGCTTCGCAACATGTTATGGCTTGAAGAGAAGAAGCGGCGCAAGAAACTCTTCAGCAAACATGCCTAGCTCTAATAATTTTATATAATATTAAAATGGGTGGAAGGAAAAATAAAAGTAATTATCAATCAAGTTGGTTTGTGTTCCGTTGTACGCAGAAAGAGCTCACAGTGTCTTGAGGTCTGGCAGCTGGTTTTTGCCATTGCCCATTGCCCATTTTAATATTATATAAAATTATTAGAGCTAGGCATGTTTGCTGAAGAGTTTCTTGCGCCGCTTCTTCTCTTCAAGCCATAACATGTTGCGAGGCGGTAGTAAATTAGATTAGGCTCCCATAGAGTAAATGATAACTATAAACAAAATTAAAATTAACAAGTTGGCAGTAGGCTAAATAAAACTTTAACAATACTCGTTGACACTTGACATCTTTGTCTTCCGTGATCACGGCCACTGAGAAGTGGCCGAAACGTCGGAAAAACCAAAATCAAATAAAATTACCGCGCTTAAAACCGTTAAAACGTAGTTTTATTATGTATACAAGTCGCGAAAACTTAAGAAAATATTACAACAAGATATTGTTAATTTACCTATTGTTGCAGTCAAAAACATCTTGAATATGAACTCATTTATGATATGGTACATACACTATTTATACCGTACACTCCTCCTTACCTTAAGGAATGTTTCAACTTCCTTCATACATCACACACCTTCGATTTGCGCTCCTCTAATAACCTCCTGTTAAAGGCACCAAAGATTTTTCAACATTTTACTCCAGATCCTTCGCTGTGCAGGCTGTTTGCCTTTGGAACTCGTTACCCGTAGATGTCAGAAATGCTAAATCACTTGCCATATTTAGAAAAATCTATCAAAAACCATTACCTTAGTTTATAATAAAAAATAAAAAAATCTATTCTTCTTAACTTTGCTGTTTACTATCCACATTGTACTGTTATTCCATTTTTACTTTACTTCTTTTTAATTTAATATAATATAACTTTATAATCTATAATATTTTCTTAATAAAATAAAATTACATATAATCGAATATAATGCAAGAAAACTTAACTTATTTGTATTGTATTCTACCCATAGTCCTTCAAGACTATAAGTAGAATACAGAGCCCAGATCACCGTCTTCTATGCGTAAGGTGCCCAGAAGGCTGGCTACGTTTCCTCGCTGAATAATTAGTATTATAATTTAATTATACCTAGACATAAGTTGTTAAGAGTATCCTCTCAGTCAGGTTGCCTGGAAGAGATCGCTCTAAGCGATAAGGCCGCCTTTTGTTTGCCGTTCAATTGTAATTATTCATTCTGTAATTGTTTATTTTTTCAATTTCGATGCGGTTTTTGTTGATCGACAGCAAATACTTGGACTTAAAATTTGCGCTAATTTTTATCCTGGTAATCCCGCATACTTTTTTCTGTGAATGATTTAAAAAGACCAGATAAAAAAATATTTTAATTTCAATGTGATTTTTTCACTGATCTATATATAACAAATTTGATGTAATAAAAGGGTGATATTTTTTATCCCGGGAATCCCGCGGGAATTTTCCCGGGAGTGGTTCACACACAGTTTCCACTAAAATTATAGCTTAGAGTCCTTTTTAAATGCTGCGATACTCTATGTCCCGGGAATTCTGTGGTAATTTTACGTCAAACGTGGAGGAAGTCGCAGGCATATCCTAGTATAATATATAAAGATTATGCTAATGAATTATTGATTGTTACGAATGTCTGTTGTGTTGTCCAATTAAATAAATAGATTAAAAAACCAATAGTGCATACATACATCATCTCCACGTATTTCTAGCTTCCAGAGCTATTGCAACAGGATCGCATAATCTACACAGTCAAAAGTAGAAGGTTGATTAATTTTGTTATCATACATTTAAACTCAAAAACAGCCTTCGAAACTCCACTTTAAAAATAACTTTCACTAAAAAAATAAAAGTCAGCAGACACGAAGTCAAGGCAGCTCTTTTTAATTGATTTTAAGCAAGAAGAGGGTTGAGTAAGGTAAGAATGGACATTTGAATAGCAAAAAAGAAAAGCGGCAAAAGTGATTTAGCGCAGTCCGCCACAGGCGCGGTTTCCCATGGGAACCAAATATTGACACTACGTCAACATGTTTATATGCACTTAATGCATCGCGCACCTTTGTTGGGTTCTGTACCCCGTTTGGAAATATCGAAAACCTTCCTAATAGAGCAGCAGAGACACAAGCATGTTACAATATAGACAAGCCTGAGTTATATTTTTTATTTAAATCATAAAGTTAAAAAAGTTTATATATTGTTTATTTAACTACTAATTATATAATATCATAATAATACTATATTTTAATGGTTTTAAGCGCGGTAATTTATTAGATTTTTGTTATTCCGACATTTCGGCCACTTTTCAGTGGCCGTGATCACGGAAGACAAAGATGTCAAGTGTCAACGAGTATTATTAAAGTTTTATTTAGCCTACCGCCGACTTGTTCATTTTAATTAATTTATGGTTATTATTTACTCTATGGGAGCCTAATCTAATTTACTACCGCTTCGCAACATGTTATGGCTTGATAAGAACAAGCGGCGCAAGAAACTCTTCAGCAAACATGCCTAGCTCTAATAATTTTATATATTAAAATGCGTGAAAGGAAAAATAAAAGAAATCATCAGTCAAGTTGGTTTGTGTTCCCTTGCACGCAGAAAGAGCTCACATTGTCTTGAGGTCTGGCAGTTGGTTTTTGCTGGGTAGTTTTATTATGTATACAAGTCGCGAAAACTTAAGAAAATATTATATATAATATCATTTAGAAATCAAATAGATTTTAAATCACATTTACAAAGGTATGCTCTGAAAGTCAGCGTCGTGTCGGATATTATTGTCGGTACAGCAGTAAGCTGAGTGAAAACCTGGTTTGCCGAAAATGCGGTGTACAAATTCTTAAAATATGCTTTTATTTAATATTTTCTTAAGTTTTCGTGACTATAGTATACATAATAAAACTACATTTTAACGGTTTTGAGCGCGGTAATTTATTTGATTTTTATTATTCCGAAGTTTCAGCCACTTTTCAGTAGCCGTGATCACGGAGGACAAAGATGTCAAGTGTCGATGAGTATTGTTAAAGTTTTATTTAGCCTACCGCCAACTTGATCATTTACATACCCTCATACCCTTGGTGTTATAAATGTACATAGGCGATGGTAACCGCTTTCCATCAAATGGGCCGTCTGCCTGTCTGCTGAACTCATGCAATATAAGAAACGTAACAGAAAGAGTCTATCCTTGTCGCTACTACGGAACCTTCAACGTTCGTGGGCTGGCACGCACTTAACCGATTTTAAAATTTTATTTGTTTTAAGCGTGCAAGCCAGACCGAGCGTCGGCCTCTCGTTGATGTTGTTTTTGTCCTCCTATTTAACGAGTTATATCTAATGTCTGCTATAAAAAATATTATTAACAATCGTGATAAAATCTACCTGTTTGTTTATACTATTAAGGATGTTAGCTTAGTCACACGTTCGGTTCTAATCCTATTGAACTTAACAATACTGTCTTAACAGATTTCGGTTACTGCGATTTATCTATAAAATGTACTTATTATTGTTATCTTAATATATATAAATTACGTGTCATGTTGTTTGTCCGCGATGGACTCCTAAACTACTTGACCGATTTTAATCAAATTTGCACACCGTGTACAGTTTGATCCGACTTGAAAGATAGGATAGCTTACATTTGGACCCGGTAGGTGGCGCTGCAATCGGGTTCTAAATTTTATTTCTCCCGGGCAGAACAACGTCTGCCGAGATAGCTAGTAACATTATAAATGTATGTATACTTATATGCATGTGTTAAATAAATAACAATGCGTCATCTGTCCATCCCAGGGTGCAGTTGAAATCCAGCTTCAAACACTTGTGTCTGGCATTTACTGAAATATGTATCAGCGACTTGGTACCATCGAGAGACATGATGTTTGTTATGTATTTAATGTGTTATACTACAAGATCGATGGGTGCAAATTTAAAGGTAGACCAAAAAAAAGATGGATGGATTGTGTGAAGGATGACATGATGATATGCGGTGTGACAGAAGAGGTATGTCAGAATAGAAGAGTGTGGAAGGAAAAGACATATTGTGCCGACCCCAAGTAATTGGGATATGGTGAAAGAAAAGAGAGAGAGTGTTACTTTGTTATTGTTTCTTTTTCTAACGTGTTTCGTAATGTGTTCTTGCTAAATAAAACGTTTCTCTTTCTTTCTTTTGATTTTGAGAAAGTCCTGTAATCATATTATGATTTATAGGTATTGATCTGGTGACAATTTGGACAGGTCAAAATTGTCATCACAATTGTATGTTCTGACAGTGGGAGCGAGCAAAGGAGTTAGCCACCAGTTTTTTTTTTTCGCCGGGCTCCCCGTCATGGTTTAAGACAGGGTTTAACTTTTCTTTTCTATTTTTTATCTCTTTATTCAAAAGCTAACTTAATTTTCTTTACAAACTACTTGTTTATACCAAATAATCTTATAATTTGGGTTCAGGTTGGGTTAGGTTGGAAGTTGATGGACGATTGGAATGTGACTGTGGATAGGATTGGTCGTGGTATTTGGGTGGGATTGGTAGGATTGTTGTGCTTTCTTTTAGCCACCAGTTTGGAGGTCATCCTTTACTTCATTAATTATATTACCAAGACTCGACTGCTGTTATGTCGCTGGGGGAAAGCATTTACGCATCCCCTCGGACTCCGGGGGAAGTCTCGTGGGTTAGGTGGGTCACCTGGCCGCCGGACTATCCTCCGGTCCTTCACGTTTTTGTCAGGTGTCACGGGATCTGACTTAGGCAATTCACCGCGACAGCTCGACGTAACCTGTAGGAATTTAGGGTACCCCTGGGACCAGAATATCACACGTTCCTAGGCGTAGTTCGCGGGGGAGTGGGGGTCTCGCCACCAACCCAGGTTCCGCTTTCTGTAACGGAGGTCCGCTCGTTCGTCCTCCTCTCTACAAACATAGTTTTCTGAGCTCCTTTGAAACGAATTTAAGTTACCACATAATCTGGGGATTTATTAGAAATATTGGCCATCAATTTGTGGTCAATTTAATGGATAAAAATCACATATCTACGTAGTGTCCTATAGAAATGCACAACTTATCATTTCCGTCCCTTCTAATTATGTGGCGAGATAATTGCACAAATTATAGACTGATGGCGGGTGCGCTGCGGTCCATAGTGCCGATGGTCTTTGATCACCATTGGTTTTTTTTTCTTTGCCATATTCATGATAAATTATAAATACACTGTAGATTTTCGAGCGGCTTCATTTATGAAGTCTTTCGATCCTTATCCCATTGGAAATTATCCCATTTTCCGGAGGAAAAACTTTGCCTTATAACGATAGTAAATGTATACCATAGTCCGTGTATAGGAATATACAAACATCCAAAGAAACTCTTGTAAATATCTATATTATAAAATTCTAAACATGCAGTGTCTGTACATTGAAGCAATTAAAAAAAAACTGGAATACACTATATAAACTATGGATAACACGAATCAAATATTTTTAAACTTCTTGTCAGTTTGTTCGGAATTCACGTAAAAGCTACTGGGGCAATTTCGATGCGGTTTTCTCTGATCAATAGCAAATTTTTAGACTTAAAATCTGCGCTACTTTTTATTCTGAGAATATCTCGGGAAACTTTCTGGGAATGATTTAAAATGATCAGATTGAAAAGAAATTGAATCCCAGTTCGATTTTTTCACTCATCAATAGCAAATTTTATATTTTTCCTACAAGAATTTTCCGGAGAGCGGTTTGAAGTTGTTCGGGCGTATAAAAATTAGCTTATTCCGACACAATTTTCACTAAAACGATAGCTTACATTCTGTTTTTAATGGAGAGATATTTTGTGTCCCCGGAATCCCGCGGGAATTTCAAGTCAAGCTAGGACGCAGTTGCGAGCACATTCTAGTTTATTAATAAACATTTTAGACCCTTGTAATCAGTTCTAAATAAAGAAAAATTAATATAGCCAGAAAATCGTCAGGAAGTTAGACTATCTAAAGCATAATGTACATTTTACGTCAATAGGTATTCCGCAGAAGACGTCATGGTTTCTCTAGATTAGCTGTAGAAGGATCCCTGATTTTATATGAAAAAGGGTCTATTTCCTAGCCTTCTGTATGTAAATAAGAGTGGATATAGCCACTGATATTGTATTTATCTCAGTATTTTACTTGATAGTTTTTTTACTGAATATTGTAAGGTTGTATTTTACAGTTAGATGTAGCAACACCGGCAGAGGGCGATCAATCAAAAAACATGGAGATTAATACATACAATATAATTAGTGAAATGTGGTTTTATTTAATACATAAAGTAACATTACAAATATAGTAAATTGTTCCACGTTCGTAATACCGAAGTAAGAAAGAGAGTTGGTCTGAAAGAGAGTGTCGGGGTGAAGGTAAGGAAAGGAATGCTCCGGTGGTTCGGGCATGTGGAAAGAATGCATGATGAAAGAATGACTAAACAGATATACAATGCAAAAGTGGATGGATGCAGAAGTCGTGGAAGGCCACGACACACCTTCCATGATCAAATTGATCGTGTACTAGCAGAAGGTGATGTCAGGAGCCTTAAGAACAGACGAGCTTGCATGAGAAGAGTTATGAATGTCAAAGAGGCAAGTGAGGTGTGTAAGAATAAGCCTAAATGGCA
Source organism: Dendrolimus kikuchii (assembly GCA_019925095.2). Classification (NCBI taxonomy): domain Eukaryota; kingdom Metazoa; phylum Arthropoda; class Insecta; order Lepidoptera; family Lasiocampidae; genus Dendrolimus; species Dendrolimus kikuchii. The sequence goes on from CM034401.1 coordinate 4,208,139, forward strand.
CTCTGTTGTTCGTGCCTACCCCGCAAGGGAACTGGCGTGAAGTTATGTATGTATGTATGTATGTATGTATGTAGTAAATTGTTCTACGATCCTTCCACACGATGCCAGATACACAAAAACTACCTTAATTAATGACAATGAACGTAATAGAATTTAATAAATATACAAATTTACCATAAAATTAAGTGATCATTAATTTCCATACATTCACTTACAAAGTATTAAGAAGAAACATTCCATTCGAAATTATATTTCAAAAAGTATTTCCAAAACATGTTCCCGAAACTCATGTGAACATATTTTATGTTTAAGACATCATAATCAGTTATTATTCCCCAATGGACCTATCCTTTGGGTTATTTATCATCGTGATCTCGATCACAAAAGGACAACGACGCTGAATAACTTATTTATATCCTACAGGCAGTTATAGAACGTAACGTCATGATCATTAAGGACCAATATTGGGTGCTGAAAGGACTCGTGATGCGTGAACCGATTTGATTTGGGATACATGGGAGCGTGTAGGATTTGGACTGTTTACGACTACGTGGGTGGTTGGGGGCGTGGCTTCTCTCGTCCTTGTCTCTCCTGCAGGATACGCCATTTCCATCTCACCTCCGGCCGCTCCCACAGGACCTTTCTTGTTAACGTATTTTTTTGTTCCTCTCAACTCGCTTTATGGAATGGTCAGGCAGACAAATATTTACTCACGATTTTAAAACTCTTGTCTTCGTACTACCAACATTGTTTGAGTGCATGATAAGTATTAAGTATAGTACTTTAACAAAATACTTTAAGAAAGCGAAGATTTCTGGTCAAGTATTTGACAATTAAGCAGGTGCTGCTATGTTGATTGTAGGCACACAACTGTACTAAATTTTTCACATGATAGGGCATTTGACCATCTGGATGGCTACCATTCCTGGCCTATATTATACCGTCGTAACAGCCTTGAGTTGTGTTCCAGCATTAATGGTCAAATTCCAGTCTTCCTTATGTAACCATTTTCCATCAGGTGGACCGTCACCCCTCATGCTGTACTCTAGCAGTCAAACAAATCTTCTCGAATACAAGGATTAATTTAAAAACAAAATTTTGCAGATATCCATAAGTGACGGTAACTACTTTCCATCAGATAGGTCGTCAAGCCTATCTATTGTACATCAACAATAAAAGAATGTACAGGGTTATAATCAGCCTAGTGCGTGTCAGCTCACACTTAGTGAAGGATTCTGTAGAGGAGATGGACGCATTGTTTTTAAGCTACGGAACATCAAAAAAATATTTAAAAACCCAAGTATTAAAAATTACTTGTTCAAGCTGATTCTCGTCGAAAGTATTTGATACTAGCGGTCTCGGCAGACGTTGTCCTACCCTAACAAAATAAAAATCTAGAACCCGGTCCCAGCGCCAAGTATTTTGATTAGATTGACGGGTGACATTATTGAAGTTTTACTAGAGATCACTAATTTTTATATAGCTTACTAGCGGCCCCGGCAGACGTTGTCCTGCCTTTAAAAAATAAAATTCTAGAACCCGATCCCAGAGCCACGTACCGTTTCTAATTGCGAATCTAAACCATCCCGGTACCCACTCAAACACACAAAAACAAAATCACCAAATTCGCTTCAGGTGATTAGGAGGATTCCAGAACCCGATCTCAGCGCCACCTACCGGTTCTAATTGTGAATCTAAAAGAGTAATATTTTTTTTTTATTCTAGGTCATGACAAAATAAGATTAAAAATCTTGCCCAAAGATTTTAAAGTTTATAATTAACAAATAAAAAATAGGGGTTGATCGTAGAGGGGTGAAAATTTAGGGTTGTATGTATTTTTGTATGTTGTATCATAAAAAAATAGAAATTAAAAATTTTGTCTAAAAAATAAATAAAAAAAATTAGGGGTGGACTACCCCTAACATTTAGGGGGATGAAAAATACATGTTGGCCGATTCTCATAGATACCGGATAAGCACAAAAAATTTCATCAAAATCGGTCAAGCCGTTTCGGAGGAGTATGGCAACGAAAACTGTGACACGAGAATTTTATATATTAGAATATTAATCAGGGATAATGTAGCATTCGTATGGTGAAAGAATTTTTTTAAATCAGTCCAGTAGTTTTTGAGTTTATTCGTTACAAACATACAAAAATAAAAATCATTCCTCTTTATAATATTAGTACAGATCTTCATTTTCTACGCCTTCCTTAAAAAAATCTTTGATACCCTGATAATTATCTTAATAATTAATAATTTGATACCCACATATACAGACACTATGGTCGCCTCTAGTTTCTAAGAATCGTCTATAAAAATTTAATGAAAATAGACTCCTAACCTAACACAGCCCATAGTAGCTTGGTAGTTAAGGCACTCGTGTCTCAAACTGAAATGACCCGAGTTCTAATCTTGACGGAAAAACGTGCACCTCTTAGTTTTCTGAACTAATACGCATATTGTTACTACTACGTGCTGATGGTGAAAGAATATCTTGGTGAAACCTGTACATCTAAATAACTGATGTGTCAAGTCCACTAAGCTGCCTTAGACAAGCGTGGCGAGTATATTGTCCATTGCCCCTAAAAATTGGGAGACTCAAGCCCACTAGTAGAAGATTTATAAGCTGTTATTATTCTTATTATTTATATAGACTCCTAAGAAAAGGTTTTATAAAGGCAACTTCATAAAGAACACATGTTACAATCACTAGATGATCTTACCTCAGCCATCGCTGCCACATAACCATTAGTTGCACGGCGTGTGATTGGGAAGAAACTAGGTAGGTGTTGTTAGCCCCGGCGGCGCAGCAAAGGCTCGGGACCCCACGCGTGGTCCTCGCCCGATAAAGAAATTATCCGCTTTCCAACTAACTAACGACCCCCAATCCACGCATCACAGTATAATATATTAATACAGTAAGCCATACGCCTTCAATGTTGACGGAAAAATGATAGCGTGTGCTCATTGCCCTTAGCATCTAATTATGATCAACATTAAAAACAGACACCCACCGACCCGGTAGCAGTAGTAGTGCAACTTACCAAATTTTCAAGTATATAAGTTTAAAGACAAAGCGAGCACTCAAGTGAATATGCTGTAGTCAATTTTATTATGATTTAACTTAAATATCGTAAATAGAAACATCAATACAACCAAGTGCGATTCATTATTTTCAAAAGAAATAATCTTAAATATACATTATCTTAATATATATAAATCTCGTGTCACAATGTTTGTCCTCAATGGACTCCTAAACTACTTGACCGATTTTAATCAAATTTGCACACCGTGTGCAGTTTGATCCGACTTGAAAGATAGGATAGCTAACATTTGGACCCGGTAGGTGGCGCTGGAATCGGGTTCTAAATTTTATTAGTTCAGGGCAGAACAACGTCTGCCGGGACAGCTAGTATGATATATAACTGAATATGTATTAAATATAATCGGCATAAAAACAAAAAAAAATACAACTTATTGAATCAAAAATATATATATATCTATATATTACAAATCATATATGGGTCCAAAATTGCGATTGTATTAAATTATACGTATTTAACTTAAGATAAATTTATGAAAGGATATACAATTATATATATAAACCTATGAAGGATGAGAATATTATTTTAACACTAGTCGTGAGAGGTTCCAGTCTCCCTTAAGAGAGCAGCAGCGCATTTGTAGCACCTTTGGTGTTGCAAATGTCCATAGGCGATGGTAACCGCTTTCCATTAAGTGGGCCGTCTGCCTGTCTGCTGAACTCATGCAATTAAAAAAAAAAAAATTCAAACAAAAATTAAAAATAAACTATAATATACAGCCAAGTAATTAAAAAATAAATAATATTAAATTTTTACACGAAGTAGAAACAATAACATTAATAGATAAAACATATTCTTAATAAGAAATATAAATATTATTTTATTAACATAATATGCTGTAACATTATTACCAATTCGAAAAAAGATAGGTAACTCTTTATTGTACATCAAAGTATAGACAAAACAACACCAGCTAGACAAAAGGAATACCAGTTGTAGCCCTACAGCAGTAACATATGTCAATAACAAACCACTGGCCGCCTAAACGTTACCGTGGTAACACTATACTCATTATACTGTGACCACACGCTGCCTAATTGGCAGATGCCCTCCGGTGCCATATACGCATTCCACGAATCGGTCTGCCCACAAAACGATTTGAAATTTACGTGTAAATTGTTATAACATCGATTAAGGTTTGATTGACTTACAATCAGTGATGGGCAAAGAGTTATTTAATTGATAATTACACTATGTTTCAATCAACAACTGTATAGAGATATATGTGTTTGTCGACAGCGCGTGAAATGATTGGTATTCAACTCGAATGTTAAGCTTTTTGTAGTTGTTTTTGAAATGGGTTTTGTCGTGTCAATAAACTACACACAACACAAGAGAGTGACAAAGTATACGAACAAAGCTAAATCGAAAAAAGCAAGGAATCAAGGAAAACAAGGAAAGGCTGATTTACATTGCTGTAGAACTAGTTGTTCGAAAACGTACGAATAAAGTTACTCCCCATTTTTTTACAACTAGTACGAGAATATCATCTCACTATATAATAAATATTTAATTTTAATACTTTTTTTATTTAATTTTTATTTTAATACCTAATTGCATGTACATTTTTATACCAGGCAGACGCTGTCCTGCCCTTAAAAAATAAAAATCTAGAAGCCGATTGCAGCACCGGTTTCGTTCTCATCCTTGCTCCGTGCTGTTTACGGGGTGAGAAGTGACACCGGTAGACGCCCGGCGGGAATAAATGATCAATTACCAACTGCCAAGAGTAGAAAATTATTAAAGTACTAATATCGCTATTGAAAAATAGGGGTTGGTGGTAAAAAGGTGAAAAATTCGCGTTGTATATATTTTTAATGCCAAATCATAAAAAAAAAAATTGTTAAAAAAATATTTAGGGGTGGTTCACCCTTATCATTTAGGGGTATAAAAAATATACGTCGGCTGATTCTCAGACCTACTCGATATGCACACAAAATTTCATACAAATCGGTTCAGCCGTTTCGGAGGTGGTTCGGCGGCGCTGGGTTTAGCGGGAAGCGAACTGTGTCAAATTTGCGGGAAAAGAAGTGTGGGACAATTTTGATGGGAATCGGAAGATAAGCACGCACTTACCTGGTTAATGAGAATGAAATGCGGCTGCTCCTCTGCCCTCAGTCCACTTCACTTCACTTTATTTTTTATAATTTATATTATATATTTTTATTATATTTTACAATTTGATGCGGAGCGGGTTATTTATATAATACATATATTTATATTTAATTAGGGTTGCGGGCGCGATATATTTTATGTTATATTATGTTATTTACAATATATTTGTATTTGCGGTGCGATTTAATTTATTTTATTTTATGATGTCATGATATGAATGATTGACGTGACGTGCGAAAGGGGACGCGCCGTCAGATTTAAAGGAAAAATTTAAATATGTCGAAGAAAAGTATGAATAGGTCGAAAGGAGGTTTACATGGCGGTACCATTTCCCCCGGCCTTAAAAGGTTGCCTTTAAAAACGTAAATTAGAAATACGAAGGAACAAAAAATTCCTCAAGTGGGTGAAAATCCAAAGTTTAATGCGGTGAGCGATATCAAAATTAATGTTTAATTAGCGAGTGGCAACCATTAGTAAAGTGAGCGGAGTTAAACTGTATATGTATGAAACGAGCGAAAAAGAAATGTATAACGAGCGGGCGGATATATGTATACAATGAACTTCCAGCACGATACACGTCTGAAGGTAGAAGATATTTACGAAATGAGCGGTACTATATGAAGATATATAAAGTACGACAGACATGAGCGAAAAAATAAACATATGGAGCGATTATAAATTAATAAAGCTTGAGCGGGGGACTAATATTATGTCCATTAAATTAAAAAAGTATGCGGATCAGAAAATATTCAATTAAATATCAGCTTAAATAACGTATCTTAAACTAGCGAGATTCAATATAATAAATTAACGAGCGAAGAAATAATATGACTGAACGTCTTAAGCAAACAAACAAAAACGCGAGCGAGTAACTTAATTTAATAGAGTGTATTCAATATTAATCAATTCACCAAGCGAAGGACTAATTGCTAAAGTCCAATATAATTACAACGAATAAGTGTATAACTCTATGAGAGCGTACCTTAATAATAAAGGAGCGAGCGCGGTTGGTGGAGCAAATAATGCCCAAACAAATAATTACTAAAGCGAGCGTGAGACTTACACTAGCACGGTCCAAATTAATATAAAAGGAGCGGGAGCGGGACCTATACTAGTATAGTCCGAAATTAATTAAAGAAGCGGAAGCGAGACCTAAACTTACAAGGTCCAAAATAAGTATACATGAGCGGGTGCAGGACCTAAATAAGCAAGGTCCGAAATAAGCTTATAAAGAAGCGGGAGCGGGATTGGGACCTAGGCACGCATGGTCCAAAATAAATTTATTAGAGCGGATGCGGGACCAAGACAGCTAGGTCCGAATTAAACGGTGCGGACACAGGACTTATGTTTGTTTGGTCCAAAATAAGTTTACAAATGCGGTGCGGGACCAAAACAAATCAAGACCAAAATAAACTTATAAGAGCGAGATAAGGATTTAAGCACGCTTGGTCCAAATATATATTTACAAGAGCGGGTAGGAGACCAAAGCAAGCATAATCCATAATTAAATAAAGGAGCGGAAAAGAATATAAGTTAAATGTACATTCAAATTATTAACGCGAGTAAAGAAAAAATCAAATAATCCCAGGTGCTTAAAATAAACAAAATAAAGGCGAGCGTTGAACCAATGTAACCTATGCTAAGTCTCGAAAAATAAACAAATACTTATAAATTATTAATATTAAAATAAAGCGGGATATTTAAACGGAAAAAAATAAAACTTTATTAATAACTTAAAAAGAAACTATTAATCTAAGGTCGCCATATAATACAACGAAATAAATGAACGCGCAAACTTCATTCATTCTGAATATTCCAATTTGCGATATGTCATGTTTCGTAGTATGTGCTACCCCCCATATCCTAAAACAACAACTAAGAAAGCATGCGGTGGAAATTATTTAAATTAAAATATTAAATTAATAAAATATGCATCCCTCGATCCGAGTAAAGACATCGGATGAGGCGCTATGCGACAAAGGTATTTGACGCAAAGAAAAATTTAAATTTACGCGGATCGGTTTAAAACAAGAATTGTATTTGAAAACTCTATGATGACCGGGAATCACACGTAAACCAATGTCAATAGAATACTTTTTCATTATGACATTGTTCGATGTATTTAAATTATAAAACGAGTGTAAAACGTCATTAGAACAGAGCGCGATATTATATTGAGAACTCGAACCTAAAAGTATACGAATTTTCAAAGAGGTTTTATTTTGTACTAATATTATAGGGCGGTGAATATAATATATTAAAGCGGAAGAAAATATTTTGTTAATGCAAATTTTGCGATGATAATTATCATGTAAATGATAATATTCAATTTTAAGCGGCGAAGCGGTATTCGTCTTAGGATCCCATAAAGGCCAAAGAAGAATAGTCAAGCGAACTTGAACGAAGGTGTAATAATTTATAAACGATTCATGACGAATCTTAAAAATAGCGGGAGAACTTATAGCGTTGCCTAATACGGTGCGAGAAGCGGGCGATAGTATGTTAAAATTATTATATACCGTATTAAGACTAAGAAAGCGCGGGAATAAAGAATATTTAAATAAAGCGGGTGCATTAAACATGGTATATGCAAGCGGATGCGCATTACTAAAACGTGAAAGTCTTATATCTGCTATATCTTCAAACGATATATTATATTTGCCTTTGATCAGCAAAGTATTTTGCGGAAGTTTATAGTCGTTTGATTTAAAACCACAGTGACGGCTAATCAAACGAAATGATGAAATGGGTCTTAATAAAGACTTGTATGTAATTGGTGATAGCGTAGCGTGGTAATAGACATCTTGAAAGTCATGGGCGACATTATTTTCATCATCACTATTATCAACTGATGATATTTCATTATTCATAGAAGTTACAGACACATTATACGAGATATGATGCGGATTAGCTACGTCACTAGAAGCTGGAGTAGCACTAGCAACAAGCGACTTCGGTAAATGATCATTATTAGATGTTGAAAGAGCGGAAGACGACAACGACTTGCTTAGTACAGCTAAAGTCGAAGTGTCTGAATAAGACGCGGTTTGTATATAATTTTCAACATCGTGACTATAAGAAGACATTGATGTAGATATATTGTCATTGCAGCATGCATTAATAAGCGGAGGAGGAACATTCTTATGAGAAAGATCAGGTTTTGATGTAGAAAACTGCGGTAAACGTGAAGCATCAGACTGCGTAAGCGAATGTAACGACTTGCTTGGTACAGCTAAAGACGAAGCGGGTGAATAAGACGCGGTGTGACGACGCTTTTCAACATCGAGACTACAAGAAGCCATTGACGTCGATACCTCGTCATTGCGGTACGAATCAATTTGTAAATTATTAGGCGAGAGCGGTATAGATTTTTGAGGTAAATCATCATTAAATACGAATGACTGCGGTGAACAAAGAGCATCAGACTGCGTAGAAGACTGCAATATTGGAGTGCTTGATACAACAGCGAGTGATTGCAAAGCGGTTTTATAGTTATTTTGAATATGATTGCAATCTAGTACGGTGTTCTTTGATTGCAGCCTCCTAAGTGCTGCTTTTGTTTTGCAATATAATTCCTCAAAAGGATTCATTGTGTCAAAATCAGGTACGGCACCTGGCACAGTCATTAAGAGTTCCTCATTATATGCATTGACGGTATCTTTAAATTGCGTGCGAATATTGTCTAAGGTTGCGGCATATGTAAGAAAGCAATGCAGACATTCTGTACTGCCGAAGGCCTGCAGCGATTTTCTATATATTAATTGAAGAACTTGAAATAGGCTATTATGTCGAGCTTTTAAACCTATTAATTCAAAGTTGTCATCAATGTTCAAAATGGATGACATATTGATGACAAACGTAACTCAATTTAAATCAAAAAGACAAATGCGGTTCAATGACAAATGTGTCAGCGGAAAATCGATAAACGAAAATAGCGAATTGATGCGATATGAAAAATATGATTTAATGAATGGCGAACTTAATTATATTTATTTCTACTAATAGAAATAACACTCGGCTAAGGGTTGCCTAAACGTGCGGGTGCGAGTAATTAATATAGCTTAGACAAACACCTATAAGACCAAGGGCGGTGAAAAAAGAGGAAGCGGGGCGGTAATTTTCCTAGCTATATAGCTAGGAAACACACGAATGCGAGAATGCGGTATATGATATGCCTATGGTAGGGCTATAAATATAGGAAATCCGGCTCGATTACGCCAAAATTACGCGTAACGAGTATCCGGCTCGAAGGACCATTTGGTTCGGCGGCGCTGGGTTTAGCGGGAAGCGAACTGTGTCAAATTTGCGGGAAAAGAAGTGTGGGACAATTTTGATGGGAATCGGAAGATAAGACGCACTTACCTGGTTAATGAGAATGAAATGCGGCTGCTCCTCTGCCCTCAGTCCACTTCACTTCACTTTATTTTTTATAATTTATATTATATATTTTTATTATATTTTACAATTTGATGCGGAGCGGGTTATTTATATAATACATATATTTATATTTAATTAGGGTTGCGGGCGCGATATATTTTATGTTATATTATGTTATTTACAATATATTTGTATTTGCGGTGCGATTTAATTTATTTTATTTTATGATGTCATGATATGAATGATTGACGTGACGTGCGAAAGGGGATGCGCCGTCAGATTTAAAGGAAAAATTTAAATATGTCGAAGAAAAGTATGAATAGGTCGAAAGGAGGTTTACATGGCGGTACCAGGAGGAGTTTGTTAACTAACACCGTGACACGAGAATTTTATATATTAGATGTAACAACATCATTGTTATAAAAGCATTACCATTAATAATAAACACCTTTAAATACCTGAAAAACAATAAGCCATACAAGGGATGTGTTAAATTAGGAGAAATGAGATAGTAATGCAGTGAGTCACTGGACTCTCTGGTGATAAATGAGTCAGCGATACTTTACCGCTACCTTCTAACGTTTCACCAATAATATGATAACATTAAATGGACACCAATTGTTTACAAAGAAGAAGGACTTTACCTTCTGCTTATTAGGTACGGCATACACTAGCCGATCTCAATCGCCTTTAAACTTTTATACATTGATATTTTGATTTTTTCCTGCATATCTAGCGTTTTTAAATCATACTTAAGTATATAACTGAGATAGGTATGTTAAAATACGAAAATATATTAAAATTATTAAATTATAATCATTAACATGAACAGACTATTAATAATTTGATTGTAAAATTATCAAACTATTCTAAACATATTTCACGTCTATTCTTGTTGTATCAGCCCATAAATGTCCCACTGCTGGGCTCGGGCCTCCCATTTTTTAGGGGAAACGGAAAGTATACCCGCCACGATTGTCTCAGGCCGCTTGGCAGGTTTGACACATCGGTTATCTCGATGTGCAGGTTGCATCAAGATGTTTACCTTCACCGTTGTTAGCACGTAGTAATTGTAACAATATACACATTAGATCAGAAAACTGACTCTGACTGACCGATCGAATCCGCGCCCTTTGAGTATGGGATGCGTGCGCTAGCCATTATGATAACACGACTCACGTGTATTAAGCATTATAAATTAAATTTCCTAAATTGTTATCACTTAGTAAAGTATAAGTTCTGAAATGTAAAAAAAAGTCATTAACATTTACTTTTTGTATTACCTAGTATTTAAAATATTATGGCTTATGTTGTCTTTTTAATAATTAAAATAAATGATATATATAGTTTATTTTTAGTTTAATTTATTGTATAGTTTAATTTATTTATAATTTAGTTTATTTATAATTAGATACCTATATAATAGAATTTTTAAGATAGTTTAGTTTATAATTTTATTTTATTTTAAAACTGGTATAATTGTTAATTAATAAATAAATGTTTACGATATTTCTCCCGTAAAAAATAAAATAGTTGATACAAATAAATGATAACAAGTAAAAAAGGAACCCAGTTCTGCGTTGTATTGGGGTCCAACATTAGAGTCAGTAAAGTCTAGTATACCGGACGTAAGCCTTTTAAAATATACCATTAGAACTTTATGAAAGCCTAAGAAAGGATGGTGGTTCATCGCAGGCTGACATGTAAAGGTAAGCAATAATAGTACACCGGTAAAATGTAAGACAAGAATAATTGTGATATAAGAGGAAAATACGAGAGTAGGTAATGCTGTTATAAATCTGTTAAAGGTGATATAATGACGATAGAAAGTATTATGAATTAAGTGGTGTGGATATCGTGTTTAGAACAAAATGGGAAAATAACTTCATAAGGAAAGTGGAATGATGCAAAAATTTGGAACAACCTATATGCAGTAATGATGTATATCATTCAAAGATGTTCAAGAAATTGTTTTTTTTTTATATATATGTTTCTGTATATATGTCCTAAAATAAAACTAAATTATTAACTAAACTGTCAAAGATGTAAAATGCACTTGAAAAATAAAGATAAAAATATAATAATAATGTTAAAATAGTATATGGAACGAAAGATATATATTAATATAAGGATCGTAGTAAGTCGATATCCTAAGTCTCCGCCTAATTGGTTATAGAAAACATGTAGTCAAGCAAAAATGTTATTTCATTTTTTCCAAATAACAGGAAGAGTCTTTTAGTATGGACTGGGCCTTATCCAATACTAAATTATGTGTCAAACCAAATTGCACTTCGAATATTTCTTCAAGCTTAAACGTTTACTTATACACGAGTAATGCTTATTGTGAAAAACAGAAGCGGCTTTTGGACATCACCGGCGCTTCGAGAACAATAACTATTATCAACATACAGACAAAACAAACAGCCTCAGCATAATACGGGCATGAAAAAATAATGCAGCGGTATTAAAGGAAAGGTGACACATGCATCACAAAAGACTTGACACAAAGTTGCAGTACGATTAGGGTTACCAGATTAATAAATCAAAATTACGGACTTTTGTATGATATAAGTGAGAGTGCCAATGGCCAACTTTCCATTCCTCTTATATTTATTCCATCCTTCACCACCTCCTCCATCCCTATCTGAAAGCTGGCAACACGTTGGCTACACACTTGGTGTTGTAAACGTCTATAGGAGACGGTAACCACTTGCCAAGACGTGGGCCGTTTGCCTGTTTGCCAGCTTGGTAATAAAAAACCTTTTTTGTTTAATGTCCAATTCATTTATGTTCTTATACCTTTCTCTAAATACTCTTAATCCTCTAATTATACGTCCCTAAGATGTCTAATGTTAATTTTGTTTTTGTATACATAGTTTTAAGTTAGAATCTAGGTTTACACTATTTATTTTAGTTTTGACAGCTCGATGACGTATCAATTAGTAATGTCTTAATGCATTACCAACTCGCTTTATTATAAAAATCGACCTCAGTTATAAATAAGTTTTAAACAATTATTTTTCTTTAACAAGGTTTTTTTATATTCAACCCGATTAATTTAGATTTATTTACGTATACTATCGATAGTTTAATAGTCTGTGCGTTACGTGACTCACCGAAAACACTATTACTTCACCCACAACAATATAGTACAACAATTATGTCATTTGTTTTGTGTGGCTGTACTGTCAAGAAATATGTGACTTGATAGACATGCAAATATCAAATGTAAAATAAACGCTTGGAAACGTCATAATATATTTTTTAATGTTATGTGAGAAAACGAAGGGAGCTCTAGAATGTTCTCGCATAATCTACAATGTGTGTGTGTTTGAATGGACGCGGACGAAGAAAGGACCGTTTGCCCTCCTCCCGTCCTCTCCCCGCGACACTCACCTCTTCTCCGCCAATTACAATACAATGATTTTTATTAATCTCTTTATTTAAATTGAAAAATTCCCCCGCATTCCGGACAAAGACCTATATTACCGCATATGTCTAGAAAATTTCGGACCAATGGCAACCCTAAATACGAAATAACGCGTGCCTTTGAAATATGTACAAGATACGGTACATTTGATTGTTGAACACAAATTTTAAATTTAATGGGACCATATTTCAGAATCGGAGTACAAAGAAATAATTAAATGTTTTCAAGAACAAGCCGGAGATTAAGGGCAGATTTCTTTTTTATTGAGCTACGTATAGGTTCGCATTACTTGTTTATAATTTTACTTAAGAACTAGTAATCACCAGCGACTTCGTCCACGTTATGCCCGCTACATATGTAACGATAAATCGTAGCGATTTCAGACTGTGCAGTTAAATCGAATGCCCCTAGTGTCTCCACATGCCACCGATATCGGCGTCTATTGTCAGTTCTCCGCATAAGTTCGCGCAAGGAACATGTCAAGAACAGCGCGTGCCAATGCGTCTTCTCGAGGTCGCCGGCCTTCAGCTGGCACCCGGAGAGGCAGGTACGCGCATTACTTCCCTCCCTGAGTTAGGTTCCGTTTACCGCGGGGGGCCTTTAGCTTACTAGGAGAGCAAAGGACCTTCTACCCCCGCACAACGAAGTGGGGTGTGTTCTCCCAGGGCACACTCCAGGCACTTTATTGCGCTGGATCGGCTGGGCGTAACTATGTTCTAAATCTCAGCCTTTCCAACACATACAAAGCGCAGGGTCGTCAGGGAGGAGGGGGGTTTTAGTGGGTATTGGGGTTGCTCGCCCGTGCAGCAACGCTCGGAGTCTTCCACACTATTCTGTGACGTCGATCGCGGACGGAGCGCTGCCAAGAGCATACTATTGCTGCAGTGTTATCGCCCCCGACCGACGCGTGTCGTTCCCCTAGCAATGACCCAGTTTGTGCGTAAATCGGTTAAGCATTTTCCCTCGCCTCAAAACAAAAAAAAAAAAGGAACATGTCAAGAATGATGGAAGATGATGACGCACTTGGGTTATTAAGCCTGATTATGTCTTTTTAAAAAATCGCGGAGTGTGTGGTGTAATAACTGGCTCATGAAAAGCTATTTTCTTACACCAACTTATTAAATGAGTTGAATTTCGTTCCGCAAGATTTGCATATTTTTTTAGGAATGAATATCTCCTGCGTACCCAAATCTGCTGGCTTTAGTTACCCCACTAAAACTGTGCAAATCCAAACAACAACGATTTACCTAATAGAAATTGCAACTGCCGCCAATGAACGATAATCTGCAATGATTTGTCATACACACGATCGATACATCTGCGCCAATCGATTTGCACAGATTAATCGCTACGATATATCGTTACGTATGTGACAGGCATTAGACAGGTAACGAAGATCAAAGATTATTTACCAATATTTAAAATCAAAGGATTAATTTTAAATAAACTAGCAATATAACAAAACAATGTTTTAACGGTTTTAAGCGACATGTTGCGAAGCAGTGGTAAATTAGCTTAGGCTCCCATAGAGAAAATAATAACCATGAACAAATTTAAATATAAATAAATAAAATGAGGAAGTTTGCGGTAGGCTAAAAAAACTTTAACAACACTCATCGACACTTGACATCTTTGTATTCCGCGATCACGGCTACAGAAAAGTGACCGAAACGTCGGAATAATAACAATCAAATAAATTGCCGAGCTTAAAACCGTTAAAACATAGTTTTATTATGGATACTAATTGCGCTAACTTAATAAAACATATTAACAAAAAATAAAGAAACACTAAATTTAATCTAGTTACAAATCTAAAATATATATATAACAGCTTAACATAAAAATTATGAAAATGAAAATTACAAACAATATATGAGTCTCAAATCGCCGTCAGTTGAGAACGTTGCCGTTGTATGGCAACGCTAATACGCTGCCCTAAGCTCAGGCAAGCTCTTTGGCCACGTGAGAACTCTAATAAACGGGTTGTTAGGTCTCAATATAGTCGATGAGGTTTAGGCCCTTGAGTTTCGAAGAATAAAAATCAAGGGGTATTGCCAGAAGGAAATTCCATGGAATTTATTGTACGGAAATACACGAATCCTGAAAATTCTCACAAAAGCCCGGAACAAATAATATTACCAAAGACATACGCAACTACAATTATACTGAACTGAGCTATAAATATCTATAATATATATAATATCGGCCTATAAATGTCCCACTGCTGGGTTTGGCCTCCCATTATAGGAGAACGGACAGTATATCCGCCACGCTTGTCCACGGCGGCTTGGCAGGTTTGACTCGTCAGTTATCTCGATGTGCAGGTTGCATCACGATGTTTTCCTTCACCGTTGTCCGTTGTTAGCATGTGATAATTGTAACAATATGCACATTAGATCTGAAAACTGGCTAAGCGGTGCATGCGTTCCGACCAGGATCAAACCCGCGCCCTTTGAGTTTGGGACGCGTGCGCTAACCATATGTTACCACGGCGATTAGTAAATATTTAGTGCGACTATATATTACTTTGTTTTCTTGGTATAGATATTTTTTCATTCTATTCATTATTTCATTTTTATAATTACAACCTACAGTTTTCTGTTTCTTGTGCTTTATATTTTAATCTTTGTACTTACACGTTTTTATAATTATTTATATTTTTTTATGTTTAGCACGGGTCGCATGCTATATGTGTTCTAGGAGGTGGGCACCGAAAATCAGCGTTACGTTTCGGCATTGTGATGGACCCGAACGAGACAAAATCATATGTATATTTAAATAAAAATGGGACTAAATAAAATGAAACACCATTTTTTCTTTACGTTCGAATCGCAACCAACTCGATTTCTTTTAATATAAACACGTCAAAAATCGAGCTGCCAGTATTATAACAAAAAGTATTTATTCCGCAACAGGCATAGAAAAATGCTGAGTGCCAAGCTCGTTTCCAAATTACGGCATACAATTTCTATATAGTCTTATCTATACTTTGTTATGTTAATACTATTTTGTGTTGTGTGTCGCTATTAGAAATAGATATATTTTTTATTTTTTTCTTCCTTTTTAACTGTTACCTAGAAAGTCATAAAATCTAGTACTTTCGCAGTTAGGAAATCTTGGGAAATTTTGAAAAGTTCCGCGATAGTCGGATATGAAAAGTATCATGTACCTAATGCCAATAGTCCTACCATAATAGAAGTAACAATTACTACGTGCTAACAACGGTGAAGGAGAACATCATGATGCAACCTGCACATCGAGATAACCGATGCGTCAAACCTGCCAAAGCCGGTTTGGACAAGCGTGGAGGTTATACTCTCCGTTCCCCTATAATCCCAGCCCAGCAGTGGGACGTTAATGGGCTGTTAATCTAAAACTAGTTTAATTTAGAATCTAGTTATATTACTTGTAATTTTTTATCAAATACTTCAATCTAATTCAATTGGGCCGATTTTTCAATTAAAACAATTGGATTGTTACAGTTCTTAAATTCAGTCAGGTTATAATTTATTCGACCGATAACTTTGTCTGATGATTGAAAAACGGCCCTAAAATCCCAAAACATGTCTTCCAAAAAAGATGTTGTTACTTTTATTAACAGCTCAGAACATGACGTTCGATTGTAATTTAATATCGAGTCTTGTTAATTAAATGTAATTCTCATAAACAAATTTAATGGAGTATTTCCCCGCAGGACGCTTGACATTTATAAATCGGTCATAATATTTACTTTAATAAAAAGTGAGTCAATATTTATATTCTGTATTAAATGGTGTACACAAACGAATGCAAGAGCACACTTGGCATACCATTCGCATGACGTGGACACTGGCTTTGGACTATGAGTGTAAAAACTAAAGATGCGCCGTTGGACACCCATAGCCAATATTATGCTATTAACTCAGACCGTAATTTAGAGGCTTTTATAAGGGAACTCTGATGTATAGGTAGAGAACTCTTTATTGTACACCATTACAGAAAAACTTAAAAACTAAGTACTATTCGAACTGTGAACAATGTTTTCCGGAAACGCTAGTGAGTGATCTCTTCCAAACTCGTGGCAGGACTAGATTAGAAAAGACGATGGTGGTAAACATAATTAGAAAGGAAACTTTAATGTATAGATTGAGAACTCTTTATTGTACACACCATTGCAGAGAAACTTAAAAACTAAGTACTATTCGAACTGTGAACAAAGTTTTCCGGAATCGCCAGTGAGTGATCTCTTCCAAACTTCACGAATAGATTAGAAAAGACGATGGTGGTAAACATAATTAGAAAGGGAACTTTAATGTATAGATTGAGAACTCTTTATTGTACACACCCTTGCAGAAGAACTTAAAAACTAAGTACTATTCGAACTGTGAACAAAGGTTTCCGGAATCGCTAGTGAGTGATCTCTTCCAAACTTGTGGCACGAATAGATTAGAAAAGACGACGGTAACATAATTAGAAAGGAAACTTTAATGTATAGGTTGAGAACTCTTTATTGTACACACCATTGCAGAAAAACTTAAAAACTACTATTCGAACTGTGAACAAAGTTTTCCGGAATCGCTATTGAGTGATCTCTTCCAAACTCGTGGCAGGAATAGATTAGAAACGACGATGGTGGTAAACATAATTATAAGAAAATAAACTGCACCGTCAGATAATATTTAAAAAGAAATGTAATCATTTTAGAGAAGGCATAAATATTAAACCAATCGATATCGTTTGTAATATAAAAAATACTATTTAGGTACAAATATGTTTCTTACGACAAATCGTCTGTATTGACTCGATTCCACGTTATCACCATCAAAAGCCTAAGTCATATTTCATAAACCACTCGAAGCACAACGAAGCTCTGGTTTTTTTGTAATTTCTACCGTGTAATATTTTCAGAGCTTTCCTTATATCTTATAGTTTAAAAGACCGCTGGGCACAAACTTTTTACAAATATAAGAAGCGTACAGATAAATTAGCTTCGAGACGTTTTTGCGTTTGTAGTAGTATTTATATATTTATACGACTTTTGAACTTGAAATTTAGTAAAAATCATATTTAATGTTAAAATGTATTATTTTAATAGCGTTTAATATTAAGTACCTGCCTATAAAAATATATAAAAAGTATTTATTTATTTATTTGTGCTGACAGTACACTACTACAAACGCAAAAACGTCCCGAAGTTAATTTATCTGTATATCTCTGACCCTATTCACTTAAATAAAAAATCATCGACAACCACATTGAAGGCAATCGCACCTCTTACCCTGGAAGAGATCCTATTCCTCTTACTGTTCTTTCTGGAGTCCGTAGTCTGAGCAGTGGGAGAGTTTCGTATCTATGGGAACTTTTACATTTCCTGGTATAAAAACTAATATCTAATGATGTGGAATAACACTGAAGCGTCTAATTTCCAATATTCTGTATTAAAATAATCATAATCACATGACAAACGCTTGATTCAATGAAATTAAATATAAAACACTTTTCTTACAAACACGTAAGCCATATTGGAATAGTATAATGAATAAGTAGTATACGTAGGGTTGCCAACTGTTTTTGAGAAAAATAAAGAAAAAAAATATTTATGTACTAGTGTTTTGAGTAAATCTCTAGGTAGTCGTAGTAGGTCACTGACACCTCAGATAGGTGACTTATTTATCTTTAACATTGACAATCTAATGTTTCGTTCAGTAATTAATATTTTTATTTTTATTTTAATCGTACATGATTGCTTTCTGTTTCGAAGTATCATTAATAGCTGAGTAATTATCCATATAAATCTTTTATTTTACTGACCACAGTAAAGATGAAAAATAAAGTATTTTTAAAATACTTCATTTTATGCAAAATAAATATTTACCAAAAATAAAGTAGAATACTTTATTATAAAGTATGGTTGGCAACCCTGAGTATACGCCACAAACAATGGCAGGCAAGGGAATCTTAGTCCATACAGCCAAGTCTGATGATTCAAACGACATCCCTCCCACCACACACTGAAAAATTCAGCCCTCACATGTATGGTAGCCATCCTTAACTTTTATTTCTTTTTCATAATTTCACTATAACATCACATTATAACTAATCAAATATTATAGTATAAATGTCAGACGAATAAAAATATAGACGGAGCATACGTTAATAATAGCGTCAAATGAAGTAAAGCATTCTTTAAAAACTTATATGCGTAATCTTATGAAAATTGTTTGTCTGTGTGATTTATAGTAGTCTATCCGTTGGGAAGTGATCCACCTTTATCGGCACTTACTAAGTTTTCGTAACGCAATGCGGCGTTGCTGGCTTCCAAAATCGGTTTTCTTTAGCCGGTTTCGCTCATAAAGCTCCGGGTCTGTCTATTTATTTTGTTCTTCTGGGGTACAAACCCAATAATTTTTAATAAACAACTGTAACGTAGGCAGGCGGCTCTACTGGTGTTGTGCTTGTATACTCTCAATTCTTCTTTCTAATAAGCTAATAAGCGGGTAATCTAAACCAAAAGTATAATATACTACCGGTCTCGGCAGACGTACTGAGTCGCTGCCGTTGCTCAACCCTGAAAAAATAAAAATCTAGAAACCGATTTCAGCGCTACCTACCGGGTTTAATTGTGAATCTAAAACACTCCGGGACCCACTCAAACACATAGAAAATTTCATTAAAAATCGTAGAACCCGTCTCCAGCGCCAAGTATTTTGTTTAGATTGATGGGTTACATTATTGAAGTTTTAGTAGCGATTGCCAATTTTATATAAGCTATATTAATCAGGGATAATGTAGCATTCGAATGGTCATTTCGGCTGGGCGTAACTATGTTCTAAATCTCAGCCTTTCCAACACATACAAAGCGCAGGGTCGTCAGGGAGGAGGGGTTTTTTAGTGGGTATTGGGGTTGCTCGCTCGTGTAGTAACGCTCGGAGTCTTCCACACTATTCTGTGACGTCGATCGCGGACGGAGCGCTGCCAAGAGCATACTATTGCTGCAGTGTTATCGCCCCCGACCGACGCGTGTCGTTCCCCTAGCAACGACCCAGTTTGTGAGTAAATCGGTTAAGCATTTTCCCTCGCCTCAAAACAAAAAAATAAATAAATAAAAAGCATTCGAATGGTCAAAGAATTTTTGAAATCGGTCTAGTAGTTTTTGAATTTATTCGTTACAAACATATAATAATACAAATCTTTCCTCTTATAATATTAGTATTAGACCAGGGTCGATCATTTTTAAAACCAAAAAAATAATAATAATAGGATGAAACCCATTGGAAAAGGAAGAGAATACAACAAAAATGAAAGTAATAATAATTTACAGGCGATCTGAACCACGATCTTACGATCTTTGCTATTTAACTTTTTTACATAGGACTTGTAGTTTTGCCGGAAATCGAGATAAACCGTTTTTTACCCTTAAAAACTCACCCCCTTCCCGACCTCAGTTCGCCCGTAAATTATTTTTCCTTTCATTTTTGTTATATTCTCTTCCTTTTCCAATGGGTTTCATCCTACTATTTTTGTTTTTCACTTTTTACCATTTTCAAAGGTTTTAGCATCATAATGTTCAATCACAAAGTCATACAACAGTCAATATATATTACATAATGTGCGTAAATGCTTTCGCATAGACATTTGTGTAAAATGTAAATACAAATAGAAATTTACTTATTCAATCAAACAAACTAAACAATGTTTAAGTTATAAATTCCTGTTGTTTTTTGTCTAAACCAATTCTGTGTCAAATTTTCAATTTTGTGCGCAAAAGTTAGCGCCACCCCAGAAAAAATGGTATTGTCGGAAGTAAGTTCACAAAGTGAATACGACAGAACAAAAAATCAGGACAAAAACCACATATATTGTTGGAGTCAGTGTTGCCAAGTTCGAAATTTTCTCGAGCCGTTCTAATTTTTAGAGAAATTATACCGTATTCCGCACAAACATAATAAATTTGAGATATCGTATTTTATACAAATTATTGAGTTAACACAAAATACTATGTGTATTAGTATAGTGTATTTTTATTGTATTTATTTAATGTTCTTAGAAACTTATTGACGCGTAAACCATGTACATCATGCTTCTTAATACTTATTAAAAAAAATTATTGCCATATAACCGAAAATTTCGCTTTTTTCATTAAATTATGATAATCCAAGTATGCTAGTGTAATATTTTCTTAAGTTTTCGCGACTTGTATACATAATAAAACTACGTTTTAACGGTTTTAAGCGCGGTAATTTTACGACAGAGAAGACAGAGATGTCAAGTGTTATCCGTGATCACGGCCACTGAAAAGTGGCCGAAACGTCGGAAAAACCAAAATCAAATAAAATTACCGCGCTTAAAACCGTTAAAACGTAGTTTTATTATGCTAATGTAATTAAAAACGACATTTTGCAATAATGTTTTTATTTTCATTATTACGAAATACTAATATATATTTTACTGTAGTTATCCTTTACTTTAGTTCGCATTTTTCGAACTATACTGCGAAAACTTGAATTTTTCAAAATAAAAATATTGTTACGAGTCATTTCAAGTATCATGAAAATCGGTTTATATAAAAGTATGTGAAAGCAAACAAACAATGTCACTATTATAACAATTTATCTATAATTAGAATTTTCCCTGCAGCTAAGCCGCAGGCTAAACCCTAGGAATTAGCTCTATTTGGTTTAGATAAAAAATAATTAGGTTTATATATATAGCGAGCGAAGCCGCGGCCAAAAGCTAGTATGTATATAAACCTTCCTTGGCAAACTATTTAACTGGTGAAAACCGTTTAAAATTCCGATGCGTAGTTTAGGAGGAGTTAGCGGATATACACAAGACAGACAGACAGACGCAGGAAACGACTTTATTTTATACTGTGTAAAGATATTAATTAGATAATCCTTTTAGCGAATTATGCTTCTTTAAATCGATATTTTCTGGAATAAATTATGGCTAGAATCAACTGGCAACACTCGTCAGAAGGCAGTGTGGGCTCTCGACCACTCTTGTAAAATTTATAACAGCTCTATTCTGTTTACCTGCCTGTCCCCGCTTCGCATTGTTCAATGATTGAAAGTATTTCACGATGACTTATTAATTTACTGACCATTAGTTTTGCTGCAATTTTTATTGCCACACTAAAACTTCGGGTGTTTTTGTGCATTCCTTGTATGTTATTATCATTACTCATTTATTTATAACCACAAAACGATGTAAAACTAATATAATAGGGAAGCGGACACATGTTAAAACAAATTTTAATATTTTACATACAAAAGAAAAGGCGATAAAATAACATAAAATGAAAAAGAAAGAAAGAAATAAATTTATTGTTGAGAATGAATGCACATTGAACTAAAAACGTTACACTAAGAGGGGACTTTTATACATAAAACACAAAAAATTATACATACGTACATACATACATAACTTCACGCCAGTTCCCTTGCGGGGTAGGCGCAAACAACAGAGCGCCATCTAGGCTTATTCTTACACACCTCACTTGCTTCTTTCACATTCATAACTCTTGTCATGCACGCCCGTCTGTTCTTAAGGCTCCTGACATCACCTTCTGCTAGTACACGATCAATTTGATCATGGAAGGTGTGTTGTGGCCTTCCACGACTTCTGCATCCATCCACTTTTGCATTGTATATCTGTTTAGTCATTCTTTCCACATGCCCGAACCACCGGAGCATTCCTTTCCTTACCTACACCCCGACACTCTCTTTCAGACCAACTCTCTTTCTTACTTCGGTATTACGAATTATACATATACGATGTAATTTTTTTTTTTAATGTACACAACGTTCAAGGCAATAAGGTTAGTAACTCAGCATTATGCTGTGTCAAAAACTGCCACAGCGGTGATTTTCATTACCAGCCTCTGCCAAATCATAAGTGACCCAAATATTCAAGTACTCATTGATATTTATGAAGTAACACAACAGACACAAAACTTGAAACAAAAATAACTTAAATACTAACAACAAAATACTTTATACTTGTGGTATGGTTTTGTACTTAAATATAAGGAATATCTCCTCCCGTTGACCAGATATACCTACTTTCGAATAATCTATATATATAAAAATCAATTGCTGTTCGTTAGGCTCGCTAAAAGTCAAGAACGGCTGGACTGATTTGGCTAATTTTGGTTTTGAATTATTTGTGGAAGTCCAGGGAAGGTTTAAAAGGTGAGTAAATATGAAAAAAATGCTTGGAATATAGTAAAAACAACAATTTCGCTTTCCCTTAGAAACTATTCCTATCTGTCAAACATTTGATGTTCGTCCCGTCGTTTAGAAATCAATTAAACACATATTGTGCTGACCCCAAATAATTGGGATATGGTGAAAGAGAAGAGAGAATGACAAATAGTTAAATAAATTTACAAATATTTATAACATAAAACTCATACAGGTACAACCCCGAAGGATATTAATGCCATGCCACCTATCGTATCGTCGAATCTTGGCTTGAAAGTAAGAGAAATATTCACTAGGAAGGCATTGTTATAACTTATAACAATGCCTTTATTATAACATTAATTGCCCTCAATTGTTAAGCCAATTCCGCTTAAGAGTCCCTTCGAAACCCCCGCGACAACCTATAACCCCTCTCTTCCCCCCATTAAGAACAACAGTACTAGGTGCTAACTCCCCTATCTCTAGAATGTGTAGAATTCTCAACAGCAGCAGTGATGTTATTGACATTCACTTTGACTCCAAAAATTCATTTTATAAAAAGATTCGTTTAGCCCAACAGGACACTTATTAGACAGACTGACGGACAGACTAATTTCAATACCCTACACATGTATGTTATATTTATTATTAGAGTCTAAGTAAATAACAATGAAGAAATTATACTACAAGTTGTGTTCACTTCTAATTAGTTTTTACATCGCATTGTAAACCTTAGTCATAAGTCTAGTAACTGATTAAATGTACAAAACTGTTGGTGATCCTTATTAGAAATAAATAACTTATAATGCAAATAATATTCTAATAGATTAATTACATACAAAGATGTTGTCTTTATAGGAACGACAGTTTGTCCTTACAGACGTACAATATATATACACTAGCTGTGCCCGCGACGTCGTCCGCGTGGAATTTGTTTTCAAAACCCCTGATTTTGAAACATTCTTAATCTGTGCTCCGCTCCTATTGGTCAAATCGAATCAGACCAGTAGTTCCTGAGATTAGCGCGTTCAATCAAACAAACAAACAAACTCTTCAGCTTTATATATTAGTATAAGATTTTATTTATACGTACAATACAGACAGTTGATGAACAACAAAAAGGAATACAGCAACAATAACAAAAACAACAGAACAACAACGAACATAATTTTATAATGTTACCTGGTATACATGTGAAGGGTCGTTGCAAGAATAAATAACCCGTTCATTTGCAAAATATGTAATTTAGTGTATAGTATTTACATAGCCGAAAGAAATAATATCAAATATATAATAAGATTTAAAGGGATTAAAATATCTACATTTTAGTGACGACTTTTTTGTATCGCTGTAATATGACATAACAGTTGTCAATAAGGGAATTTTTGGCGGGAACTGAAAGGTAATGTTGTGCTGAGCAGTTTTATTTTCATAAAATGTATAAAATTACTCTAAAATGAACAATAGTTGTAGGATATTGATGGTTTTTGAGTAGTAATTATGTTTTGTGAGAAATGTGAACTATATAGTCCAATGTGGCCTTTTGAGTTGTCACAAGAACTCCGTTGAATGGCACTAGCTGATAACCTACAGTTCAGCTGTGCTACACATAGGTTTAAGAAAATGAAGAAACTACTTTGAATCTAAGATCTGGCTTTAAGGCCTAGCTGCCAAGCCATATGAATGTCAAAGAAGCAAGTGAGTTGTGTAATATTAAAATTAAAATCTGGCTCCGTTTTTCGTGCCTACGCGAAAAGGTTTGTTTCGCCAATATTATGTATGTATGTATGTCATTAAATCTTCATATTATTCATACAGTCTCAATCCACTGCTGTAAGTTGATCTCCCCAGGGAGACGCCACATATCCCGGTCTCCCGTCTTCCTCATCCAGCCCCTGCCGGCGATCTTGCGCAGGTCGTCAGACCACCGGGCAGGCGGCCGCCCTACTGGTCTCGACTTAAGCGAATCGTTTGCTAAAGAAACATTCGGACCTGCGACAGACGTGACCGGCCCACTGCCACTTCAACTTGCTAATTTTGCGAGCTATGCCAGTTACCTTCGTTCTCTTACGGATGTCCTCATTTGTGATGTTATCCATAAGAGAAACACCTAACATAGCTCGCTCCATAGCGACTTTGAATTTGTGGACCAGTCCCGCTGTCAGTGTCACGTCTCGGCACCATATGTCACGATGGGTAGGACGCACTGCTCGAAGACTTTCGTCTTCAAGCATTGCGGAATGATCGACGAGAAAACCTGTCGAAGCTTACCGAATGCTGCCCAACCTAACTGGATCCTCCTATTGGCTTCCCTCTCGAGGCCGTGTTTGCTTACCTGGATCTTTTGTCCAAGGTATACATATTCCTGCACAACCTCATGTATTATATTAGCCGAAAGAAATAATATCAAATATATAATAGGATTTAAAGGGATTAAAATATCTACATTTTAGTGACGACTTTTTTGTATCTCTGTAATATGACATACAGTTAACAAGTGTTGTCAATAATAAACTTAAAATCTGGCCAGCCAGTGGGCGAAAAGGTTTGTTTCGCCACACATATAACATTATTAATTCAAATTCAAATTCATTTATTTGTATAAACTTATTTCTAGGCCTTATATAATTATATCTAAAACTTATAAAGTAGTCAAAATTAAGGCTACAATTTTTTTTGGCGGCGGTTGCTGCACTAGACTCTAGGTCTGTATCGCGGCACCCAATTAATATCATGTCATTAAATTTCATATTATTATACAGTAAAACCTCTGTAAGTCGAACTTGAAGGGAGACGCCAAAAACTTCTAGTTATAGATTTTACGACTCATGGAGGATTTCGACTTAAGCGAATTTTGTAAAGAAACATTCCACCTGCAGAGGTTAAGATTTATTCCAACTGATTTTGAGTTAGAGAAGTGAAATAAATAAAAATCCTAGTTATAGTGGTAAAAAACATTTTTATTTTCATTATGTATTTTCGAGTTGTAAAGGTTGTAAAATCAAATATTGCTATGTTCGAGATACAGTGGTCCAATTTATTTCTTCGAGATATAGAGGGAAAATAAGTACTGAATTTGCTTATAGGGAGTCACTAATTATTTCGACTTATAGAGGGTTCAGATTTCTAGCAATCGAGGTTTTGCGGTTGAAGAGAACATTTTTTCGAGTTTGGGAGGTTTCGGCGTATCGAGGTTCTACTGTATTATAATACCAATATTCATGCTTAAAAAACGTTTTCTACCTCTCCTGTAATGTTCACGTTTTTGGATAATGGCAATATTGTTTTTTTTTATGGCTTGGCAGCTAGGCCTTTAAGCCAGATCTTAGATTCAATGTAGTTTCTTAATTTTTTTAAACCTATATGTAGCACAGCTGAACTGTAGGTTATCAGCTAGTGCCATTCAACGGAGTTCTTATGACAACTCAAAAGGCCACATTTGACTTTACAGTTCACATTTCTTACAAAACACATAATTACTACTCAAAAACTATCAATATCCTACAACTATTGTTCGTTTTAGAGTAATTTTACACATTTTTAGAAAATAAAACTGCACAGCACATCTCCTTTCAGTTCCCGCCAAAAACTCCAATATTGGATTAAGCGTGCGATTTGTCTATATGAGTTCTTTAAAAAAAAGATAATTTAAACTACAGAATAAGCTTCATTACATGGCAACTATACATGATCTGAGCAATGTCGCCCGCGTGTCTCGTGCTGCTTAAATCGGTTTCCAATTAACATATTACCCATCGATACGAAACACCGTAATGTATGTTAAACAACGCCGGCGTACGAGTACAAAGCGTTTCATTAGCGCCTACTAACACGTCGATGGACGCCGTACATGTGAAATGTGTTAATAATTTAAAATTAGACGCAGGTACACAATTCAGGTTCTCTACGGCACCTGTGGACCAATGTGCCATTTACATTGTAATGCTTGTACAGCCAACTAGTTCGATTAAGACAGGAATGCTGTTTACGTAGTACCTAGTCCGACTTGCACGTAAACTATTGTTTATTTATTTTTTTTATTGCAGGAGATCAGCAGACAGGCAAACGGCCCACTTGATGGAAAGCGGTTACCATCGCCTATGGACATTTGCAACAGCAAAGTTGCTACAAATGCGCTGCTGCTCTCTTAAGGGAAACTGGAACCTGGTCACTAATGCCGGAACACAACTCAAGGTTGTTATGGCGACATACTTTAGACCAGGGGTGATAGCCATCCAGTCGGGCAAATGCCCTACCACCTGGCTGTGGGTTGTTTTGTCGCCTCTTACAACAGGCCGCCCGGCCGCAGGAAATTGTATTCTTTCTCCGTTCCTGCACGGATAAAGATTATTTATTTATTTCTTTAAATATTCTATATTATATTCGGCAGACAAACACACATATTGTATATCCCCAAATTAAGCAAGTTACGCTTGTGTTATGGGTAATATACAACGGACTACTCTAGGACCGATCCCAGACACCCAGACCATAGTAAATAACGGAGAAAATACGTTTCCGAAATTTACTATACCAGGAATCGAACCCGGAGCCTCTGCGTTGTTGTGAGGTAGGCTGGCAAAGGCTTAGCCCGCTCAACCACAGAGGCCGTCACTATTAAAACATATCCTTTTAAATCATAATTATGTTTATACTAGGCAATGCCCGCGCCTTCGTTCACGCCTGACTTGATATTCCCGCGGGATACCCGGGATGAAAAAAGAAAGTGAGCTATCGTTTTAGTGAAAACTGTGTCGGAATAAGCTACTTTTTTATGCACCCGAACAACTACAAACCGTTCCCGGGAAAATTCCCGCGGGTTCCTGGGATCAAAAATATCACACAATTTTATTAGATTAAATTTGCTGTATCTGATAAGATTTATTTTATCTGGCCATTTCAAATAATTCCCAGACAAATTCTCGCAGGACTCCTGGGATAAAATGTAGCGCAGATTTTAAGTCTCAGATATTTTTTTTAATTTTTTTTTATTGTAGGAGTTCAGCAGACAGGCAGACGGCCCACTTGATGGAAAGCGGTTACCATCGCCTGTGGACATTTGCAACACCAAAGGTGCTACAAATGCGCTGCTGCTCTCTTAAGGGAGACTGGAACCTGGTCACTAATGCCGAAACACAACTCAAGGTTGTTACGGCGACGTACTTTAGAGCAGGGGTGGTAGCCATCCAGTCGGACAAATGCCCTACTACCTGGCAAATTTAGAATTTGCTGTCGACCAGCTAAAGCTGCATCGAAATTGGCCCAGTAGTTTTTACGTGAATTCCGAACAAACGGACAAGAAATTTAAAAAAAATGCATCGTGTTCTCCGTCGTTTATACAGTCTATTACAGTTGTTTTTTTAAATATCTTCAATGTGTAGATACGGTATGTTTAAAACTTTATAGTATTATAAATTACTAGGAATATGCCCGCGCCTTCGTCCTCGCTTGGCTGAGAATAACACGTCATCCTTTTAAATCTTAATAGTAATAGCATTTAATGTAGAATGAAATAATTGTATTAAATATATCAATTGTTGTCAGCTGAAAATTTACATCGAAGAAGATAATATATATATATATATATATATATATATATATATATATACAACTTAATTTATTAAAGATAAAAACTACAAATAGTAAATAGGTCCCAAATCACCGTCAGTTGGGAACGTTCCCAAAACGCTGGCTGCATTGCCACGTTGTATGGCAACGCTTATGCGTTGCCCAAAATACAGGCCAGCGTTTTGGTTTCGTGAGACATCTATCAACCGTTTTGATAGGTCTCGATAAAGGCGATGGGCTTCTGGACCCCATGGCCCGAGAGTTTCGACACCAAAAGCCGCAAATATATATCCACTACCAACGGATGCATATTTGCGGCGTTTTAGGTCCTCTTGTCGGGCGGCAGCTGCACCAGCTACCACAGCCGTATCCGGAAGATGGGACGCTGCCAAAGTGTCAACGCACGTTGCGTCCCAAACTAATGGTCGTCCCATCTTCCATGGCACCAAAGACATCCCGTCCGGTCTCTTGCCATCGTCGCGACACAGTCCATTTGGCTCTAAAATGGCTGGGGTCCCGGTGGTGACAAGAGCCCGGCGGATAATGTCATTTAGTGCAGCATGGCGTGGTATTCTGCCGGCGCTTCTGACGCATGACAAGCCATGGTGACCTAAACCACCGACTTTATCTCCGCATTGACAGTGATGAGGGACTACAGTCGGTGCCCCCAGTCGAATAGAGGCAGCAATCCTAAATGTAGTGTCATCTAGGAGTGTGCCTAAATTGGATGAGGGCAGCGCCTGAAGCCACAAGCCTGAATCCCATTTTGAGACTGCTAAGAGGCGGGCTCGCTCAGCTTCGTTGACACTAGTGGATAAGAGATTTTTATACACCAACTTGCTGAGCGGCCCGTCCCAAAGCTTCTGTGATTTGGGCTCTACTGGATAATTTTGACTCGGGCATGCTAGTGACCATGCGTTTCTAGCCTCAGCCAAGTATGGGACCTCAAAATCACTTAGTGACGGATTTATTAGTTTGCCAATGAGGTCCACAGTACTATAAACTGAGGACAGAAAAGCAGGTAAAGCTACATCTGAGATTTTGCGTATTCCCAAGCCGCCTAGCCTGATTGGCAGGGTAGCTTGGGTCCACGTGCGGTCTTCAAAATCAAATGGTAAATTTAAAATGGAAGTGAGCGATTGTCTAATGGTGGAATCCAAAACATTTAGAATATTTGAGTGCCTCCACAGGGGAGAGCACCGTAGGACGTACATAAAATTTGGAACAAATAAGCAATGCCGAATAATAAAATAAGCACTGTGTTTGCTTATTATTTTTAAGTTGTCTACTTTGTGTGTAAAATTTTGAATTTTGTCGTCAAAGAAAGAGTTAAAAGATTCTTCGAAGACAGGTGCCCCGAGGAGGGTCAAATTTTTTTTACTTACAATTTTTAAATTTGGGGCCAGATTTATAAGTTCAGAAATGAGGTAGTCACAATTTTCATTTATGAAAAGTTCACATTTTGAAAAATTTAGTTCCAGGTCTATTTTGCCGAATTCTTCAGTTAGCATGGTCAAATCATTTTTCAGTGACTAATCTTAATTATATTTATATGTAGATGCCTATATTATGCTTTTCTAAGTTACGGAGTACGGAGTAGTATAGCCTCAAAGTTTAACTTACAAGTATTCCGATAACTAATATATGCGCGGGATTTTAGACTGTTCATTTCATACATACATACATACATAACTTCACGCCAGTTCCCTCGCGGGGTAGGCACGAACAACAGAGCGTCATTTAGACTTATTCTTACACACCTCACTTGCTTCTTTGACATTCATAACTCACATACAAATTTTCCCTTCTAATGTAATGGTGCAAATTTAGTCAATTTATTAAATATCTCTCGTGGTACAATTCTTACCCTTTGCTTCATTTCCTTCTTTTAATTCGATTGAATCAACCAAAGTGAACCCAATATAAATAAACTTGAATATACAACGTCCGTGTCCTTTCAGTTCTGTGTCTTTCAACCATATTGATTCAATTTGGTTGATATATGTAATAGAACTCACCCATGTAATATCTATTACATCCATATAATAGAAATGGATATGTAAAGTTGATGTCAATTTTCACCAGTAGTAAGTATAATGAATGTAGGATGAGACATAAATAATAATAACAGCCTATGATCGTCCCACTGCTGGGCTAGGGTTTCCCATTTATAGGGGAACGGACAGCATACCCACCACGCTTGTCTAAGGTGGATTTGTTTTGTGTTTGACACATCGGTTATCTCGATGTGCAGGTTACATCACGATGTTTTCGTTCACCGTTAGCATACGCGCACGTAATTGTAACAATATGTACATTAGGTCAGAAAACTGCCCAAGTGGTGCATGTTTCCAGCTAGGATTCGAACCCGCGCACTTTGAGTTTCGGACGCGTGCGCTAACCATTAACGGCCTAGGGTAAGATATAGAATCCCGTCAATAGAGAGCGTAGTAGTGAAGTATATATGTGTAATAACGTGATTGATCCCGGAGGGTTGCGGGTGGTGGGGTTTGGTGCGCCGGCGCAGGCAGTGACCGCTGCAGCCAGGTGCGTGCGGCCATCGACACCATAAAATTAATAACCCGTCGAGCCTCCTAACCGATGCACTCTTGAGCATCATACGCACTTACATTAGACTCTATATACCGAAAAATGCTTGTACATATTTAATTAGCTTGCGCTTTGATTGAAGCTTACTAATAAACATTTATTACTGAATTTCGTCGCAGTATTTTTTTCAAATAACAAGTTTCTATATTTTTTGGATTTATTCTTCACTACAATATATTCATAAAGATCAATATTTTTGCTCCAATTTAAGTAATAACTTAAAAACCTCGATTTAATTCATTACTAAAAAATAATTAAGTAAATAGGCAGAACAGAAAGACTGACCCATTTCTCCGTGCAATAGAAACATCAGACAAAATTTGGTTACTTCACCTTTATACTACATACGTTTATATATATTAGATACTAGGATATCCTCGCGACTTCGTCCACGCTTGACTTGAAACCCCCCCGGGATTCCTGGGAACACAGAAGAGAACGTAAAAATAATGTAAGTGATCGTTCTAGTGAAAATTATGATGGAGTAAGCTAATGTTTATGCGCCTGTTATAAACCGCTCCCGAGAAAATTCCCGCCGGATTACCGGGATAAAAAGTAGCGCAGATTTTAAGTCTAAGAATTGGCTGTCGATCAGCGAAAATCGCATCGAAATCGGCCTAGGAGTTTTTTTATTTTTATTGCAGGAGTTCAGCAGACGGGCAGACGGCCCACTTGATTGAAAGCGGTAACCATCGCCTATGGACATTTGCAACACCGAAGGTGCTACAAATGCGCTGCTGCTCTCTTAAGGGTCACTGGAACCTAGTCACTAATGCCGGAACACAACTCAAGGTTGTTATGGCGACATACTTTAGAGGAGGGGTGGTAGCCATCCAGTCGGGCAAATGCCCTACCACCTGGCTGTGGGTTGTTTAGTCGCCTCTTACGACAGGCCGCCCGGCCGCAGGAAATTATATTCTTTCTCCGTTCCTGCACGCGTTTACGCGAATCCCGAACAAACAAACAAGAAATCAAAAAAAAACTATAGTGTTCTCCATCGTTTATATAGTCTATTCCAGTTGTTTTTTTAAATTATAGATTGATTATAATATATTCATCAGCATGATTGTTTCAGGTTATAAGATTAAATTATGTAATTATAGACTTACCACACTTGTTCCACACGAGTGAGCGATGACAACTTCTTATAGATTTTCTCCAGACCAAATA
Source organism: Dendrolimus kikuchii (assembly GCA_019925095.2). Lineage (NCBI taxonomy): Eukaryota > Metazoa > Arthropoda > Insecta > Lepidoptera > Lasiocampidae > Dendrolimus > Dendrolimus kikuchii. Next base: position 4,240,678 of record CM034401.1, read on the forward strand.
GAGGCAGCACTGCTATTGATTTTTTTTTCTATTTTAAAAGTATTGACAAACGTTCACAGAAATTAATCCTTATAAGCTACAGTATTATTTGGTGTAATAATACAGTATCTGTCATTTTATCAAAATCAGCTGATCCGGTTTCCGACAAGGAAAATGGTTTTTCAATAATCTAATGATGCGACTTTAGTCTTCGTCAAAATCGGTTTGGAGACTCCTTTTAGTGTTTTTCGCTATTTCGTATATTTTAGGATTTGGCTCTAAAGTCCTACTTGAAAAATGTAACTTGTATAAATATTATTCACAGAGTGATTGTTTTCATTGGTCATCGTACATACATACATACATAACTTCAAGCCAGTTCCCTTGCGGGGTAGGCACGAACAACAGAGCGCCATTTAGGCCCATTCTTACACACCTCACTTGCTTCTTTGACATTCATAACTCTTGTCATGCACACTCGTCTGTTCTTAAGGCTCCTGAAATCACCCTCCGCTAGTACACGATCAATTTGATCATGGAAGGTGTGTCGTGGCCTTCCACGACTTCTGCATCCATCCACTTTTGCATTGTATATCTGTTTAGTTATTCTTTCATCATGCATTCTTTCGACATGCCCGAACCACTGGAGCATTCCTTTCCTTACCTTCACCCCGACACTCTCTTTCAGACCAACTCTCTTTCTTACTTCGGTATTACGAACGCAGTCCGCGAGCGTCACTCCGCAGATTTTGCGCAGTGCTCGCATCTCAACCGCATTTACTCTACTTTCATGCTCTCTCTTCCATACCCAACTCTCGCTTCCATACGTGAGCGTAGGTACCAGCACCGCGTTGTGTATGGCGAGCTGGGCCTTCTGGCTGAGGTTCTTAGCGCCTAGAAGTTTACCTAACGCTCCATTCAAACTATTCCCCAAATTCACTCTTCTTTCTATATCAGTGGTGTATCTTCCATGGTACCATCTGAATATTAAAAGACGGTCAGACTGCATGTTAGAAGTGAAAATTTTGTATCTGAGCTTGACGGTCACGTGAGTTCAGTGCTTTTTCCGTATCTCAAAAATGCCCAAGTGCTGCGCAACCTTCTTCTATGATAGCTGTACTATGGTGGTGATTTGAACTGGCCTAAATGTGAGCACAGATTTCTGACTAATATTGTAATAATAATAAACTTTATTTCAGACCGGGGTCCATATATAGTTAATGTGTTAGTTACAAAATTAAATGTCTTACAAATTAAAGTAGTGTTAGTAATTAATTATATTTAATACAAATTATTAACCTAAACAGCTTATTTGATTCCAATGACTACCCCTATCCAATTAGGTGCTGCCGCGTAGGCGTTGCCTCAGGGAAGCGGATTTGCAAACAACTGCCTTAAAGATCTATTTTTATCGAGGGGTAATCCGTTTGAGGACTATCCACTGCGGGAAATACCCGGCAGGTAGTGTAGAATTCGCCTTGTTGGGATAGCATTAGCACCGCAAGCAAGAAATGCTATTGCCACACCGCAATTAAGGATACCCACTAAAACTCTCGGTGTTCCGTCCTTTGCCCTTATGCCAGGACCATAAGTATTTGGCCTAGCCATTTCGCAGGCCTTGGCAGGCGGCCTCTACGACTGCCCTGGGGGTTGCTCTCTATGCGTGGGGCGGGTTGTAACGCGCTCCACGGGAGGAGAGGTGAGCGAATGTGCAAATGAGCAAAGTGGGAACCAAGGAAAGTTCACGGCGGCTGAAAGTTTAAGGAAGCTCTCCGGAGCCGACGCGTCCTTCTTTGGGGAGAGCGGAGCAAAGACGTACGCTCACGCTTCCGCTCGCCTTATAGCCATCTGTGCGAGCGTCCGCAAACATCCCGACGCACTACAGTGCCGCGGCAACCCGAACACCATTCTGAAAGCATTATTATATTGTACTTGTAGGGCGTTGATAGGTCGTTAGCGTCGCTAAAGTCTATACAAATCGCATACGAGCTCACAGGCGGCTAGAAAATGAGAGCTACACCATTAACAATGGTGTCTAAAATTTCGACTATTTGCTTCAATAGTGTGTTTATTATCTTGAAAATTTAAATTTTAGAAAAGAGTTTCTTCGACCTTTAAAAAATCATTGAATCGAAACGAATAACTTTTTGTCTGTCGATCTACAATATATTTTAAAAGATACATGTATTTTGTAAAGGTTAAGAATATTCTTTTCTAAATTTCCATTTGTCAAGATAACATTATTGAAGCAAAGAGGCGTATTCTTCTACAGCTGTGTCATGGAAGAAGAATACTGAAGAATTACAACCACCCAGTAAAGAAGATAACATGTAACACACAACTCTTGCGTCACAGTTGGTGCCACCAGATTTTCTGAAGTCGGTTCTTAGTTTTCATAGAAAATGTTATCTACAACTTCCAATCAACGTCTTATTCTTTAAAATATATTTTTTAAACCTAAAGCAGTCATAAATTAAAAGTTATTATATATTTATTTTCAATTTAATAATTAAATAGAGTATTAAAACTAAGTAATTAAACATTTAATTGTGATTTACGATTCGCTCCTATCACGGAGAAACAAGATGACAATCTTTGTTAACTACATTATAAATTTTTATGTGATTTTATTAAATACATTATATTAAAACTAAACCTTTCCGTTGCATATAAAGCACCTTTAATTTTTACTTCGTCTCCATAAGTTCATCGAATGTCGGAATCGCCTCTTTTTCGGAAATTCAGACTCAAATAAATATTATTGGGCATTATCCGCAACTTCGTCCGCATTTTTTTAAATCTCTGAATAAACTAAAAAACCAACTGTAATGCTAAGATACTTGTTGTGAAAGGCTATATGTTTTAAACTACATTTTTTAAAATTGTCGGGAGAAAAGTTTGAAGTTACAAATGACCCAGAAAAACACATCACCAACGAACTATGTACTGTACTTTAAAAAAAGGACATCTATAGATTAGAACTAGACATCAAGTTCTTTATATTTCTTTAAGTTGAGACATTACGATATAAAAACCCATAGTGTTAAGTCTCACACAAAATGTCGCTTAAAACAAATAACCTTTCAACCCTTGATAAGATATTAACAATGAAATAAAAACTAAACTAAATTATAAATAAGTATATATACAAATTAAAATTAAACTATAAAATCTAGTCCCAGACCGCAGTCAGTTGGAAACTTGCTTAAAAGACTGGCCACATTACCTCGCTGTATCGCAACGCTAATGCGTTGTCCGAGGCACAGACCAGTCTTTTGGTCACGTGAGACGTCTACCAGGCGTTTCGCTATGTCTCTATAAAGTTTGTGCGCCTGTGGTCCCAGGGTCTCGACCCCAAAAGCCGCAAATATGTAACCATTTCCGATGGCGGCATATTTGCGGCATTTTAGGGCCTCCTGTTGTACAGCAGCTGTACCCGCAGACATGCTTGTAGATGGGACGCCGCCAAAGTATCGACGCAAGACGCTTCCTAAAGGACAACCCATCCTCCAGGGCACTAGGTCTCTTGCCATCGCTGCGGCAGAAGCCGTTCGGTTCTAGAACGGCAGGTTCCCGCCGGTGACAAGAGCCCGACGGATTATCTCATTAAGTGCTGCATGCAGCAGAATTTTGCCGGCACTTATGGTACAAGCTAAAACCAGGATGACCGAGGCGCTCCACCGCGTTTATTTATTTCTTACCAAAAACATTATGGTTTTTTTTGCTATAAAACATTGTCATCTCCATTACTCATTTGTCTTCTTTCAATATCATTGCGTTGCATATTATGATGTCGTTTCTATGACGAGTCAAATAGCGTATTAATAATAGTTTAAACTAGAATTAAAAATTATTACTCTCATTATATTTTAAGGCGTGAAGCAACGCCAACGTTCTTGAGTATTTTTCGGTACTAATTTCTCGGTCGATAACGGGGATTCCACAGACGCGGTCGTCTTTCAGGTGCATTATTATTATTGTGAATAACATAAAGTATTATTTAAAAAAAAAACATAAAATCAAATTATTTATATCCCTTTTATAAAAATGCAGATCTTTCGATTATCTTGTTTTGATAAAAATTGAAGGAGTAAAATGGTTTCATGTCAATAATTTGGAGATGATTTGGTGAATTTTTTTCTTAACTTAAAATAACTATAGAAAAATTACAGAAAAATCACGTTACGTCTCATATCGTGAAGATTAATGATAATTTTTTGGTATATTATGGATCAGTAATTGTCAATGAAAAGTTGTTTCGTTTGCACCCCTACTTTCGAGAATTTGCGGCAATAGGAGCCTTAAAGTTATAATGATGACATGGTATTTGAAGGCTTACTTTTTTATATGACCATTATTTCAGAATTTATTGTGATTTCAACTACCCCATTAGCCTCCAAGAATACTATTGTCAGACTGCATCAGATCGCTTCAAAGCTGTCTACTCTCTGCCTGAACACCACGTCTTTACGGCCCGTGACGCGCTAAGGGACGATATCCGGCAATGCATTGCCTCTATTTTAGTTTCTCTTCTTTCATAGACTCAACTTCCGACATTAGGCTTGATTTCTGACTTCCGGTTACTCGATTCCGACATCCGTTTGCTTGACAATAAACACCTAAAGGTGAGAGGTTAGAGTAAACTCTAACATCCGGTTATTTGACTTCCAACATACGGTTACTTCATAATATAAGACTACATATCCGGTTACTATTTCCGCTACGTAGGTTTTCCAAAATACCTACCTCGGTTTCGACTAGGATTGCCAGTGTTTGAAGAAAATCGAATAAGTTTTTTTTTTATTAATATATAAATTTGTTTACAAACTAACTTTTTAGATACTAATCTTGCATCGAATACTATAATTAATTTTATTTTCTTGACCGGACAAACAAAGATAACCGGACTGTCTGGTCTAAAATCGGACATCTGGTAACTCTAGCTTCGACATATTAGCTCTCTTGTGTGTGAATGGCCCTTTATAGAATACATCACATTTTATTAGTTGGATTTTCTTGGAGTTATCTCTATGACTGTAACCATTTTGTGTTTTTATTGAGACATTTCTTTAAAAAAATACCTAAGATGCGCACCGTTTATCTTCATAACGTTATAATTGTTATCTCGTCCGGTAATTATAGGCTTCTTAATAAGTTTAATATACCTATTAAATAATATTTATAATTTAATACATATTATTTAATTACTACCTGTCCGCTCGAGTGGTTTTGTGAGGATTACAAATATGTAATTAGCTGTACCTAGGGTTGCCAACCGTATTATAAGGAAGAGATGGATATTTTTTTCTGATCTTATCTCATTGCATTAAAGTTCAAAATTGTATAATATACAGCGGTCAGCATTTTTCGATTCGGGTACATTTATTTTCGTCTGGCTTCCATCCGCCGAGTAACGTGCGATAAGGAACTTCGTTCCGAAAACCCGACCGCCATCTTTTTGGCTAACCGCGTCTGTCTATCATCTATCTATAGAAGTATCCTAAATGTTGATCCGGGATATAAATTGCTCTGTGTTGAGATTCATATAAATAAACAAGTCAGTAATTTACACGTGATTTTTTTCTCTTTTTTTAAATTAATTGCACAATCTCGATCCCTCTATAGAATTATTATATTATAAATTCATACCTTCGGAACCCTGTAAGATATTGAAATGTAATATATGCGAAAATTTACACAGAAATCCAGTTTTAATCCTTAAAATTTGTATTACAAGTCTTTTTCAAAGCCTATTTGACATAAACTTTCAGAAGACAGACGTACAAAAAGTCTAGTCACTAATTGTTAGAAAATAGCCAATCTGTACACGTACGATGCAATACCTAGCAGTTCAAAATAGGAGTTCACACTTAAATTTCCTTTTTTTAGTAACAGACAATCACTTCGTTTTATTTATTAGATATTATAAAGTCGAAGAGAGTGCCCCGTATAGGGTGGAGGAGCGAGATAGAATGATCGAATGCTCCTCCGTCTCAAAGGAAGATCTTCCAGCAAGGCTATCGTTGTTCCTCGCAGGCCTAGGCCCTAGTAGTATTGCTGGAAAGTATATATATATTCTTTGTACGTGTCGGGAATCGTTTGTGACCTCAATTATTGCACAGCGCCATCTATTGGCTTGTGAGTGTTTCACTACATCCTTCCCGAGTCACCAGCACTGGGGCGTGTTCCACAACAGAGTTATTACGCTGGTGTAGTAACTCTACAATATCTAAACTACAGATAAACTAATTATTTATATCGCACGCTTAATCCAGTATTGACACTATCCAAGAAGATCACTTTACAGGAGAGCCAAAAAACGTTTTTCTAACCATGAATATTAGTATTAGGTATACGAGTACATGTATTATTACAATGCCTTACTAGTGGATATTTCTGTTACTTTTATACCAGGATAAGCGCTATTACATACATGGATTTCCATGTTTTAAGATAGATGGAATTGAAAAGTCGATTTGGCAAATTTTGGGTAGTATCAGTAAAGTACTGGATTAAAGGCCGATGCTTCAATCATCAGCTAAAAGTTATCCTTGAAATACAACCTGGCTCATTGGAAAAGTGAAACAGTTCAACTGGTTAATCACGCAACTGTAATTTTTTAATTTATTCATGTTGTATATTATTCAATGAAAAACTTTTAACTGATTATTGAAAAATTGGTCCTGAGCGTGAGATACTTATCTATATATTAATTCGTAAAGCAAAAATTTTGTACCCCTTTTTACATAAATTTCGCACAATTTTTATATAGAGAAGAAGCGACGAATGCAATATTTTTTTTTAATTATGCATTAAAAATACATTAAATCAATAAAAAAAAAACATTACACACCTACCATGTATTTGACACACACGCGCATATTATTATATACTATTTTGTTTATTGTTGCCTTGGCGAAATCTGTGATTATAGAAGTATAGTCTTTGAAAACATATTATTGTGGTTTAATTTCGACCACTAGTATATATATATATATATATGTATATATATATTTATTATATCTATATACATAATAAAATTGTAGAGGTCGAATTTCTATACCATGAAAAAAAATGCTAAAAACCGAGTCAGGGACAGAACTAATTTAGATTTTTTTCAAACTTTTTGTTTCTGTCTGTTTGTACGGGCTAATCTCCGAAACGACTGGACCGATTTAAATGAAATTTTGTATGATGGTAGCTTATATCCCTGGTCAACATATAGGATACTTTTGATTCCGAAAAATTAAAGAGTTCCCGTGGGATAGTTAAAAAAACTTTAATTACTTAAACAGCTTATTATACAACTTATGCACCTAATTAAGTATTGATATTGCTGGTATCATCATACAATAAAACAATTTATACATTAAAAATCAATTAGGCTATATATCATCACGCTAAGACCAATAGGAGCGGAGCACCAATGAAGAATGTTTTAAAATCGGGAGGGTTTTTTTAACTTACTTTTTTTAACTATTCCACGCGGACGAAGTCGCGGGCAGAAGCTAGTCTAAATATAAGATAGATAATATAATTAATTAATTTATCGGATTTAATTTAGTGTTTAATATAGTATGATGGACCTTATTAACCTATGAGAATCCATCTTCACAATTTCTGTTTCGAATTGATTTTCATAAAAATCGGTAGGCACACCTGGGCATAATTTTTCATTGAATACAAAACTGAAGATCACACCGGCGAAGCCGCGTGGTAGGTTCTAATTAATTTATAAAACGCAGGATAACTCGATCAACTTATGTACGTAAATTACGTCCCACAGCGCGGCGGTTGTTCAAAAAAGACCAAAATGATTTGACATTATTCGAATCTGATTGTGAGCACGGATTTCAATTTAATTGCAGACCGGCTCGCAGGAGATGAGGATGCGAGGAGGGCGCGGGGAGACGACGGGCGCGCGGGGGAGGCGAGGAGCGACGGAAGGGAGGGAGGCAGTCCACGGATCCACGCGAGACGGCGAGTCTGCATGATAAAAGAGAATTTTACCCGCTCGATTTAGCATGAAATTGGAACACAAAGTGAATAAAGCCACAAGATGGTAAACATTATAAGGTCCCTTTTTTATTGCGGGCATTTGGCTTATTTACGGTTGAATTTTTATTGGTTACCGGTGACTGCTTGAGTGCTTCGAGTCCTCCTTTTATTGCCTTGTTAAGACCTAGTTAGCGAACCGATCCACAACGTTCTGGCCGCTTGCGAAGTTGGTAATTGAAAATCGAATTATTTTAAGAGTACTTAAACTCTCAGCCGGGTGATGGAGTCCACATACAGTGAAGGGTTCTCTAGATAATATATGTCCACTGTTTTTATCGTTTGGTCGAATCGATTCCCGTTATAAGTGGTTTTGAATTCTACCACCATGATTTTCAGAACTTTCAGTCATACAGTTTATATACCTTATCTTATACTAATATATAAAGCTGAATAGTTTGTTTGATTGTTTGCTTACTTAAACGCGCTAATCTCAAGAACTACTGGTCTGATTTGAAAAATTATTTCAGCTTTAGATAGCCCATTTATCGAGGAAGACTATAGGTTATATATCATTACGCTAAGACCTATAGGAGTGGAGCATTAATGAAGTATGTTCAAAATCGGGGAGATTTTTTACTTACTTTTTTAAAACTATTCCACGCGGACGAAGTCGCGGGCAGAAGCTAGTATCTTATATACCTTCGCGGCTTTGAGAGTCAATATTTCGCGGTATATTGACTTATACCTGACTAACCATATGTGACATGTTACTGTAGCTTACCAACCGCTCATTTGCCTTCGTATCGTTTAAAATTAGACATAAGCTCTGTCAGTACAAGTAATGTCAAATTCAACTGATGGTAAGGCAAGTGAATAAATAGTATCATATAGGAACCGGCCAATGATTGACTCTTGGTCCGTTCCTTTATCTTACTATTCATTCACTTGCCTTACCACCTGTTGAATTTTGACTTTAATTGTATGGAGCTTATGTCAAATTTGAACCGATAGTAAGGCAAATGAAAGGTCGATAAGATATAGACCCGAGCCTGGTTCACGTCTATGTAAACTCATTCATTCTTTCCCACCGATCCCACCGATGTTCACACTTTCACATATATATGAACAATGGCAATATTTAGTTTTTTTTTTGCAATTTCATTGCACCGTTGTGTAGCGTAGATGTTCTTGTCAAAATTTATCCGTAATTCAAGATTCAATTCAAAAAGTAGGTAATAATCGGTTGACAAACACACATATTGTATATTCCCAAATTAAGCAAGTTACGCCTGTGTTATGAGTAATATACACCCGACTACTGTTGGGCTGCTCTCAGCCACCCAGACCATGGTAAATAACGGAGAAAATGCGTTATCAAAATTTACCATACTACGAATCGAACCCGGGGCCTCTGCGTTGTAATGAGGTAGACCAGCAAAGGCCTAGCTCACACAACCACAGAAACCGTCATACTCGTAATTATCCACTACTTTCTGATAAAAAGTGATTATGACTTATCAGATAGATGGACAGACGGACGAAACAATTGTATAAATATTATATTTTTGTTGAAATGGTTAGAGAACCCAGAAAAACACCATCTATATGCCTCAGTACTCATATACGCGTTGCACATTTATTTTCAATCAGCCTATTTAACAGGCCTCGCGCTGGCCCTCACGGCGTAGAGGAGCGTCGGATGGGGGAACTCGCTGACCAGCGATGGGTGTGGTCCTCCAGCATTTTGGGGGTTGTGCAGAGGGTTAACGCCCCACTCACGGAAAAAACCTACTGTTATGAAACCGAAGACGGGGACCTGTCGGAACTAGGAGCAAGTAATTGGCAAGAAACCGCACAGGACCGAGAAAAGTAGCATGCTCTCGTTCCGGAGGCTAAGACCCACTTTGGGTCGCTGAGCCAACGGAGTAAGTAAGTAAGTACTATTTAACAGGCTGATTTTAAGCACTTAGCAGCCTGAACCCGACGAACCTCATTCAATACAGACACATCGAATCCTGACAGTGAGCAAGCAACTTCTTACTCTTGAAGTATAAGTTAACGGACAATTTAGTACATTATGCTGATGTTAAATCTGTTTCTCTACATTAGGGTAGTATAGTAAGAAAAAGAGAGTTAGAATCTTTAGCTAAGCCATGGCTGCTCTGTGTCCTAAATCAGAGAAGTATGTAAAAGGTTTTAAATGGATCTGCTTTGGTGACGAATACACACATCTGTATGTATCTCATATCAATGAAAGCCGAACTTATTAGTGAGATGTTTATGTAGTGACATTATTTAGAATATCCAATCTCTGGAGTGAGACTTCCACATTTCTGGGGAAATCGATAACCTTGTCCAATATATGTTGGACTTTTACCACTTTTGGTAATATCGTAAAAATATTTTATTTTATCGTCAATTTTACACATTAGATCATGAAACATCAAGTATGTAAGTGCAGTAATAGTAAAGAAGTAATCTCTTACAAAAATACAAACTCATCAAAATAAGTTATAGTTGCCTTGTTAGATGAGTCATTATAAATATTTTTAAGTAAATATCTATACATATATTTATGGCCTCTGTGGTTGAGTAGACTAAGCCTTTGTCGCCATAGCTTACTGCAGCTCAGAAGCTCTGGGTTCGATTCCTAGCATGGTAAATTTCGTAAGCGAATTTTCCGTTATTTACTGTGGTCTGAGTGTCTGGGATTGGCCCCAGAGTGGTGCATTGTATAGTAACCATAAAACACGCAAAACTGGCTTAGTTTAGGGTATATACAAAAGTATGTCTGACAATTCATTTAAACAAAAATCAATATACTTACGTAATACTATGTTCGAATGTCTTTCTGTAACACAATCGTCATGAGACTTTCGTCTTTTCCAGCGGCTTTAAAAGCTCGTCAGCGGGATATGGTGCCTAATACGTGTAGGTACGTGTAATGCGCGGGTTCCCACGCGAGGGCAACATCGATTCCTACGGAATGAATGACTCACTAAACCCAAAGGTCCATTTCCACAAGTCATAGTGCAATTAATAATATGTGGCATCCTGTCGAATTATCTCTCGCCGTGGCAGGGGTCCCGGCGGCTTTAATTTACCACAATGGAAGCGGGTTCTGAGAACCGTTCGCCGGCGAGGCGGGCCGATTCTTCGACGAAAACAAACAGAAAATAATTATCATAAAGATGAAGAGCGGCCGCTCGGGGCTCGCCGCTGCTAATGGGAGCCCACCTGGCCGCCCGCGGGTGCTCCACGCTCCCTCCGCTCTCGCTCGCTCGCCACACATGCGCCCGCGCACCATCACCGACACCACAGTACACATATTATAACAAACAGTGGTTACACGACGCTATTTGCAACCATTTCACGGCCTCTGTGGTTGAGCGGGCTAAGCCTTTGCCGGCCTACCTCACTGCAACGCAGAGGCTCCGGGTGCGATTCCTGGTATAGTAAATTTCGGAAACGTATTTTCTCCGTTATTTGCTATGGTCTGGGTGTCTGGGATCGGCCCCAGAGTAGTCCGTTGTATATTACCCATAACACAAGCGTGACTTGCTTAATTTGGGGATATACAATATGTGTGTTTGTCTGCCGATTATTATTATTTCCCGTATCCTGCCTATTCTTTTATTAACTTAAAGTAAAATGGCATACGATGACAGGAATAAAGGCTGTTTTTACTTTATTATATTACGTACAAACATTTGAAATTATTTATATGGAACTAGCTGTCACGGCAGACGTCGTCCTGCCCGGAAAAGCTTCAATCGATATGCCGACAGCAGCGCCACCTACCAGGTCCGATTGTGAACCAACTCGGAAACCTTCTTTGGTTCATGCACAACAACTTTGCTAAAGATCATCACATGATCAAATGTATAGTTTAGGATTCTATAAAGGACATACAGACAAACATTCAATTTTATATATCAAGAAGATTATGTCAAATTTAAACCAGTAAGTAGAACGGCAGAAACTCAGGACTACTAGATTAATTAACTGTGTCTGCAGACCAAGACTCGGACGTGTGTAGGTATTATTTTCTAAATAATACACATTCGTTGAAAAATGATACAAAATAATATTCGTTGCTATAATACGACAAAATTGTCATTTGAAATAAATAGTAAGTACTTGTGCTAAAATTTAATTAATCATAATATAATTATTGCATTAACAGATCGCTAAAAACATAAATATTTTTAGTTAATGAATCTTCTGTATTTTGAGCATTATCAAAACGCGCACTGTCCTGTTTTTGAGTTGTTCAATCTTCTTCAACTCTGTAGTTATGCTTGGAGAGTCGTTGAGATGGCCTCGAACGTGGCTCTATACCCTGGCAGTATCGCGGAGGGCTACTACCCTCTGGGCTTTTACCTTTCAAATCGCCATAGTGTTGGCAGCTCGCACTCCCAATCGTCGGCTTTCGGTGGCCATCGCGGGTTTCGTGTTGGCTCCATCAGCGGCATGGTCAGCTCATCTTGGGTAACGGTGGCCACCTGAGGCGCCTGGTTGCGCCTGTCTGCGGCATTGAAGGGCTAAGTCGCAATCTCGTCCTGTTTTTATCAGCATAAAGGTGTGGCATTGCTGGTAGTAATTATACTGTGTCGCCACATTCCTGTTGGCGTGGTGCGGACGCGCACAGATAACTCGCGTTTCACGGCCTCACGCGTGATTGGTTTTTGATTGCCACTAGTCATAAATTCAGTTCTTAGTATCATAAAAGTTCCCTAACTGATCGAATTAATAATTAAGAAATCACTACGTCATTCGGAATCCTAAGCTAATATGTGGACAGTTACAGTCTGTTACACGAATAATAATTTTTAATAATAAAATTGATCTAGGCGTTTTAGTTTCGCATCTGCGATTAATAAGTAATAATATTTCGACGAGACGTGTTATAATAAGTTATAATATTATTTACTTATATGAATATACAGCAAAATATATCTTAATATATATAAATTACGTATCACGTTGTTTGTCCGCGATGGACTCCTAAACTACTTGACCGATTTTAATCAAATTTGCACACCGTGTGCAGTTTGATCCGACTTCAAAGATAGGATAGCTTACATTTGGACGCGGTAGGTGGCGCTGGAATCGGGTTCTAAAATTTATTTCTTCAGGGCAGAACAACGTCTGCCGGGACAGCTAGTATTATATAGATTTTTCAAAATTGTATGTATCGTATGATACAATGAAACTGATACACTTTTATCACATCTAAATGGTAAAGATGTCGCAGATATCATAAGCATAATATTGTGCAATACTGAATCTCGAATCCCGCACCGCTACACTGGTTTGAGTAATAATTAGAGTTTTATGTAAGGGGAGTGAGATGTATAATAAAACCTGTACAAAACCAATGGGGATTACCCCACTAACCTCGGAATCCACTTCCAGTGGGCGACCTAGACAGCTCCTGAAAGTGCACGGCACTACAAGTCCTTGGGTGGCACTCAGGTCTTCGAATTATCGCACACACTCACACCGAAAGGCAAGCACGGCCTGTACGTAAAGTATGGAAGTATTACACAACACACACATATAGATACACTTTCATACACAAACTCACCCATATATCACATATATATAATTGTAATTAGGTATATGAATAATGTATGATAAATATAATAATATATATGTGATATATGGGTGAGTTTGTGTATGAAAGTGTATGTATATGTGTGTGTTGTGTAATACTCCCATAAAAGTTTAATGAGATTTTGAAGATTTAGATGTGGAACGTTCACTCTGGTCTTTGCGCCGAAAACGCGGAACGTCCGAATTGACCTCTCATACTTTGGAGACTGGTTTCGCCACCACACATTGGCGGTGAAAAGTAAGCCAGTGACACTTATTTACTTAAAACTACCCACATCAGTATAAATTGTGAAGATTCAACAAATATAATGATAAAGTATGGTGTTGTAGAGTATACAAAAAGTATCAGGCGCTAATACATGTGACATTAATTTATTTGATAAACAACGCCTTATAAAGTATTTATAGCACGGAACTTAACATTCGTTGTGAAGTTGTTAACTCCGCTTTAAAAGCCGTGGAGTGTCTATAGCTAAACATAATTATTACTAAAGTTTGGGTTCCACAATCCATAGGCTACGTAAATCACTTAATTAAATATAAGCTATTTAACCATAAAAATAAAAAGCCTTCCTTTTTATTTCTGTTTGTGATTTTAAAAGAACGCCATAATTTAAATGAAAATTGTCATAATAAAACTACGTTGTAACGGTTTTAAGCGCGGTACTTCATTTGATTTTTATTCCGATGTTTCGCCCTTTTTTCAGTAGCCATTACCACGAAAGACAAAGATATCAAGTGTCAATGAGTAATATTAGAAGTTATTATTTAGCCTACCGCCAAGATGTTCTTTCTAATTTTTGTTTATTAACCTAAAACTTAAATTGAACACGTTTGGGGTAGGTTAAATAATAATTGTAACGTTACTCATTGACACTTGACATCTGTGTCTTCCGTGATCACGGCTACTGAAGTAGTCGAAACGTCGGAATAGAAATCAAATAAAATACCGCGCGTAAAACCGTTTAAACATAGTTTAGTTATGTGTATTAGTAGCGAAAAATTAAGAAAATTTAATCATGTTATGTTACCGTTTTATAAACTCTTGCTTGTCGGTTTGTCTCAAAGTCGTAGCTGAACATATCTGTGCAGGAATTAAGAAAGAATACAAATTCCTATGGCTTGGCGGCCTGTCGTATATTTACAAAAATGTGATAAAGAGCGAGTGACGCTAACTCCACTTAGGTAGTTTCTTAGATGTATTTTTAAGAATTAACTGTTTAACATAATTGTCCGACTTCTTAGTAAACAGTAATTGCCATTACACCCCTGTATGTTTCTAGGTACGACGATAATGAAACATTAATCCCTCTATTGGTTCAAATGGCTCACACACTTTCCAATCTTATCTCATTTGACAGTTATTTTTCCACTGTCCTAACGATAGTGACTACTTTGTCGGCATTTGAAAATTCTCAGGACAACTTAAACTCTGATAAGGAATCCCTTTAACTTCTGTAGTTCAAGCGCTTTTATCTCAAGTATGCATTTTACGGTACTTATAAAACAAAATACTTTTGTAGTACTCTTTAATGTGTTTTTAAGAAATTAGATAAATAGTTAAACACGCCTCAAATGTTTTGTTAAAACTTACAGATTTATTTGATAATATAAACATGTATTGTATACGTTTAACGGTGGGTTATCTCAGTGCTGTCGGTTGCTAAATTGATTATCAAGGTTACGTTACCTTCTTCAAGACAAAAAAGTATATTATAAACTGACTCGGGTATGTGATTGTGTCCGTGTTCATATAATCTTAGGAACTATATGGTTCATACGTAGTTGTTTTGTGTGCCTGCAAAATTATTCGAATGTATTTTCTAATAGAAATTATAATCAAAATATTAAAAAATAACCTAATAAATCAATGGCAAGTATAGTACTATTTTTTCATGTTTAACAAGCTTTTCAATTAATATAGTAAATTATAGAATTTAGACTGAAAGGTTATACAATGGAAAATGTAGAGTAGTAGAGTATTCTAATTCGACTCCACTGTCAGCAAAATTAATTGAAATATTTTTTATCATTTTGCAAAACGCCGAAGCCTCTTAGATTTTGTAAGAGAATAGCAAGTTATGACGTCATAACTGAAACGAATCAAATAGCGTATTAATTATTGTATTTTCTTATATTTCCGCGAATAGTATACATAATTGTTTCTTAAACAATTTTTAAAATATATTTTAAAAATAAAATATCGTATTTTAGCGCCCTATTTTATTCGAAAATAATCTTAAAATTTGTTATAATCTAAACCTGCCCTTAAATGGGTCTCGATAGTCTCTACTCCGATAATTTCGGTGATAATTTAACACCAGCCATCGAACTGTGAAAGGCAGAGATAAAATTCCTCAACAAATTCCTAAGGTGCCCAAAATATCCGTCTGAATGGCGAAATGCTATAGCATCTTTTCGGCAGGCGATGTCTCAGGGTTGTTTTTGCTAGTGCCGCCGCGTTTCAGGTGGTCCATTAACTCGGAACAATGGCCACTCAGCATCTCTTAGCTGTTTTATCTGTTTTTAACGGAGATTATGGGATTGTTTCGTTTTTATAACCTATTAATGGCGAGTTAGTCACCCGAGTGACTAATTTGTTTTTTGCTTTTAAGAGTTTCTGTCTATTAGCAATTGTAGTATTTGCTTGTGTCTTTGTAAGATTATTTTGATAATGGAAATTAAATGATTTTGTTATAATAGAGTGAGATCCCAGTCACCCCAGACATACGTGATTTTAGGAAAGATGAAATTTTTATAACAATATCATATATGACATCTGTAAAAACTAGCCTTGCTACTTTGACGTAAGTTAGCATGGTTTTTTCCACCTATGATACCTGTTACCTGTAAAACGGCCCCGCTTTCAGCTTACCGAGTATCCATTCCTATCTAAGTTTATTTTAAACTACCGATCCTAAAAATTTCATCTTTCCTAAAATCACGTAACTCTGGGGTAACTGGGATCTTGGACTATAAGCGTCATTTTGTTTGAAATCTGTGCCATAGTGATAGTAAAGTACCTTGTTTATTACCAGGGGAAATCTGATTAAGGACCATCAGCCGCGCGAGGGAAGAATTGCGGCCGGTGTGTGGAATTCGCCAGGTCGGGGTGGCACTAGCACACCTCTAAGAAGGAGTGCTATTGCCGCACCACGGTCAGGGATACTTACTAAAACTCCTCGTTCGCCTTAATGCTACGGCCACGGGTACATAGTTTCACCACTGCGCGGAGTCCTGGCACATAGAAAAACATCATTTTTAACCAAGGGAAATCCGATTGAGGACCATAAACCGCGCAAGGGGGAAAAGTCACGGCCCGTGTATAGGATACGCCAGGTCGAGATGGCACTAGCAACCCCGTAGGATTGCTATTGCCATGCCAAGGTTTGCCCTTCAATGATGCCCAAATCATCAACCAGCATTTGCTGAGTTAGGGCCTGTTTTGAGTTAGTTAACCTTTAGCTTTTGTCAAACTGTTAATTTCCATTTTGAATAATTCTAAATAAACATTATTTTCTTTCCTTCTTTCTAAAACCCCTGGCTGATCCTCGAACGTCCCTTGTCCGGGCTGTGGGATCGCTTGCGCATTCACTTCCAGCCCAGACGGACGACGGCCAGCCCCTTTACAGGATGGCCCTTCCATTGGTTATCCGTGCAGGAACGGAGAAAGAATACAATTTCCTGCGGCCGAGCGGCCTGTCGTAAGGGGAACTACTACACAACCCACAGCCAGGTGGTAGGGTATTCGCCCGACTGGATGGCTACCACCCGTGGTCTAGAGCATGCCGCCATAACCACTTTGAGTTGTGTTCCGGCATTAGTGATTAGGTTCCAGACTCACTTAAGAGCGCATTTGTAACAACTTTGGTGTTGCAAATGTCCATAGGCGATGGTAACCGCTTTCTATCCAGTGGGCCGTCTGCCTGTCTGCTGAACTCCTACAATAAAAAAAAATAGCCGAAGAGCTGGATCCCTCCAGCTGTCTTAGGTAGACAAAAAGTAGCTGACCTCACACGGGACTACCAAATTGAATCAATTTCTTAGAAAAGCGTAGAACTAAAAGGAAACGACGACATTCAATGACATTGAATGATTCAAGCTATTTTGTTATTTAAATCACTTCGGTTGACTCATCCAAATTGAAAGACAAAAATGATCTGTTCATTTCTGTCTTTCAATAATATAGGCTTAAGATACAGGAACCGGTCACGTAATGAAAACGCGAATTTCGGATCAAGTCTTGGTACTGTCGTCTTGTTTCTATGATATTGCCTACCAGGTACACAAGGTGGATTCGATATTTTGCAGCGCTTACCCTGTAAGGTTCATATAAATACATACACAAATATTTATATGAATTTTCTATTTTGATCCCTAACATTTTTACTGAAATCCGTTGAGCCTATTTAAAAAATCTTTGAAACACAAAAATTCTAAAATCGTTCATTATAGTAGTGGTGGAAATTCGTCCATAATAATTAATTTAAATTATAAGTTTGCAAAAACACAGCAAAAACTTTGTACGCCTTTTTACGAAATTTGCGCGGACGGAGGAGTATGAAATTTCACACACTATATAGAGAAGGCGTGCAGAATGCTAATATTTTTAAAAAATTATGAACAAAAAAGACGTTAAATCAATTAAAAAAAAATAATTACACACACTACCATGTATTTGACACGCTCACGCATATATACTCTTTTATTTATTGTTAAAGTCAAATTGACAGTGTAGTATTGGCGAAATCTGTGATTATAGATTAATAATGTTCAAACTTTTTTAAATTTATTTTTATTGCAGGAGTACAGCAGACAGGCAGACGGCCCAATTGATGGAAAGCAGTTACCATCGCCTATGGACATTTGCAACACCAAAGGTAGTACAAATGCGCTGCTGCTCTCTTATGGGAGACTGGAACCTGGTCACTAATGCCGGAACACAACTCAAAGTTGTTATGGAGACATACTTTAGACCAGGGATGGTAGCGAACCAGTCGGGCAAATGCCCTACCACCTGGCTGTGGGTTGTTTTGTCGCCTCTTACGACAGGCCGCCCGGCCGCAGGAAATTGTATTATTTCTCCATTCCTGCACGGATAAAGCACTTATAATTATAAACACGGGCGACCACTAGTTTTATTTATTACAGATAGAACCGTCCACACGCGAGTCCGACTCGCACACGTCCATTTCTTTCATAATTCGTGTACTATCCAAACAGTCTCCAGAAACACGATAATACGGCAGACCGCGCTACGGACGGTCACTTTGTTCGTTCGGTATTTTTAATAGAAAAAAAGAAAAAACCAGTTCCCTAATTTCGAGGAGATCGGAATAAATTGAGTGGTGTGTTGAGAATTTTATCAATTATAGATACTCGATGAGCGTGGGATACGCCCCCTGGCGAGATCTTAATGCGGCAGGCGGGTTCACTAGGAATATGCCGTGTTTATTGCTCGGAATCTTGGTGGCATTCAGAATTTTTGGTACTTATCGCCGCCAAACTCGTTAGCAGTCCTTAATCAATGACGATCTAAAATAAGACTTAAACAATACTTAATTAATTTAATATTAAACAATGCTCAAACGGTTACCCAAACTTAAGGTGGTCTATACTCCCTCGTGGTAGAGGGCCACCGTTTACGGGGGTATCTGTGGAATCATCTCTACTTTACGAAGTGATACGGCTCTGCTTCTCGAGGCTTAGTACCAAGTTGGAGCATCAGAAGACAGTCGTCTGTCAATAGGCGTAAATCCTCCTCTCTTCAGAGACGCAGGTGGGTAGTTTGTCCAACCTCTTCATTCACCGGAGGAGAATCGGTTGGCACTTGGCGCTGCTTTTGGTCTTCTCTCGTATCCAGACACGTGTGCGTGTCGCAAGTAAAAACATCCCCACTGAGTTAACAAGAAAAAGTCTATACTCGTATACTCGCTATATTGAAGCTGCGGCCCGCTGAGCTTTTGTAAGTGGCCCGCCCGCCTTGCAGGCCGACCCGGCAGACCTTATCTTGCCAATTGATATACTTAAATATGTCCCACGTGCAAACCTTACTAATATCATGGAAGAATACCAATGAAACCAAAAATACACTAATTAGACACAGACTGACGGACAGACTAATTTCATTACCTTACACATTTTTGTTATTTTTATTATTAGAGTTTAATTAAATCACAGTGAATAAATTAAATTGCAAGCTATGTTCACCTATAATTAGTTTTTACATCGCATTGTAAACCTTAGTCATAAGTCCAGTAACTGATCAAATGTACAAAACTGTTGGTGACCCTTAATAAAATTAAAATTAAAATAATAAAAAAAACTACAATCCCAGTACTGTAATGTGTTACTCACGAAATTAGTTCCACCATCTTAACATTCTTTTTTATGCTAATATCCTGATCAATGGCGGATTTAAATATTTGCCGCCAATAAGATATTCAAATTTTCCCGCCTCGACAACCTCTAAAATTCGATACCGACAATCATATTAATTACAATTTTATATCAAAGAATTTGTAACTTTATGATATGTGCAGTTATGCACTATCATCCAAATTACACCTTCCTGTAATTAGTATGATTGTTTCTCTGAAAATTGTAGAAAAGTGATCTAAGTGGTGAAACATGTTTGTGTGGACCTAATAACATATGTTTTATACTTAGATCATATAAACGTCTATATCTCAATGGTTTTATATAAATATGAATGTTTTAATTTCTGTAAACAGAATATGTGCGTCAAATTTTCCGCCCCTAAAATCTGCTGCCCTATACATCATTCTACTCAGCTTGCTGGTAAATCCGCTACAGATCGTGGAAGAATAAATACTAAAATAAATTATTTAGTGGGCGATTCATTTCATGTTAGTGCATACGACATCTGTCATTTTAAGTATGTCACCTGTTATGACGAAATTAAAAAAAAAAATGTAAATTCAAATTCAAAAGTTTTTATTCAAAATAAGTTCCACTAGAGAACACTTTTGTGAATGACTGAATGTCATACATATAAGTTAAAAATTAATTTTAATTGCTATTTTATGTATACCGCTTCACAACATGTTATTGCTATTAAGGAGAAGATGCGGCAAGGTAATGTAACAGAATTAGGCTAGTTGCTGCCTTAGACCCCGTTTGAAATGCCACTTTTATTTTAGCAAAAACGGAACCTTTATATAATCCCTTGTCGTAAGTAGCGAGAAAACAACCCACAGTCAGGTGATAGAGTATTTGCCCGTCTAAATGGCTACCACTCATGGTCTAGGGCATGCCGCCATAACAATCTTGAGTTGTGTTCCAGCAATAGTAGCCAAGTTTCAATCGCCTTCTAGAGAGCGACAGCATATTGGTAGCACCTTTGGTGTTACAAATATCCATAGGCAATGGTAGGTAATCGATTTACATCAGGTGAGCCGTCTGTCTGTCTGCTGAACTTATGCAAAAATAAAAAATTGACATGTACAGTCATCCATCTTTTTTATATATTCATAATCAAACTAATTCAAACCAATTTTCGATTTTGAATTGTCTTTAAAATTTTGGCATCCCGAAATTTTTATCACACCTAAGATGATGCCGCCCTAGGTCCCGGCCTCACGGACCTACGGGTAAATCCAGCACTTCCAAAAAGTCGTACCTACTTAATTCCCTAAAAGCAAATTCAAGGAAACACAATAAAGAGCTATTCCAGTAATCATGTAGAACCCATTGCAAAACTTCAAAACAAACCATTTATTTACAAGGCAACTAACATCGCCGAGTGTACCAACTTTTCACGGAAAATTATTTAATCTTACATCTCAACAAAACACTGCGCAGTGTTTGTAAACCAAATCGAAAAGAAGGCCGGGGAGCCTTGGGGAGTGCACCCAACATGTTACATCTTTAGCAAGTCATCGTTACCTCACAAAGCAATCTACGCCTTCTTTTAAACGCAATAAAGCACAAAATTCACTATAAAATTTTAAATGATTTAACACAAAAAAAATCTAATACTTTAATCAAATATAAACTTTGTTGCTGTATACTCAAGGTTGTTTTTAAATAAACATGCGTGTGTGGAACTTCGAGAACAGAACACCAAAAGTGTTTACCCGTAAATCACGCTCATTGTTTAACTAAACTTCTATTTCGATACTTAGTTTGAAATATTGGCCGCGCGGGATTCGCGCCAAAACAAAACAATTATAAATTGACAGGAGCGAAATCAGAGCGCGGTTAACAGAATCTCCTTATAAAAACAGGCAATACAGTTTCGTTGTAAACACCAAAAAACTAGACGCAAGCTTAAGATGTACCTACAAAGTAGGTGAGGTAATTAAGGCGAGTGTTGTATTTAATCCAGATTTTTTTCTATTGCGCAGCTACCAAACATGCAGACGACTCATCTCGCGTAATAAACGTTTGAAATTCTTGGTAGCTTTTCGAAATTCATTTTGGCAACACCATTTCTGCTACTGATAATAGCAATATTTTCCACTATTATTCCGCTGCGACGTTATCGAGAAGATATTGTGGATTCATTCAGTAGGATAAGAATTTAACGTAACTCAGTAAATTTAATTTAACTCGGTAGGATAAGAACATATCATTTTACTTACCTGGCCGACAGGAATAATGAAAATTGTAATTAGTTTTATATCGACGATTTGAAAGTTCAAGTAATAAATACTTGAGACATCTTAAAAGTTGTTTACATTTTCCAATATAAATTCACAAACAGTTAGTTTTAGGTATATGTTTTTCTTTTTTTTATTATTTCATTGTTTTGTTAGAGTGTATTATTGTATATTTTTTTTATTCATGTAATAGTTTAAGGTTACCCGCATACTAGGGGTCTTAGGACACATCTTAGGTCGGAACATGTTTTGGCATAGCAAAAGACTGAGTACCAATCTCATTTCTTAAATTGCGGCATTCAATTTTTGTATGAATATTTTCTTATCAGTTTGTATTGTGTGTCGCAATTAAATAAAAAAAAATATTTCTTCTTTAATTTTGGACACTATCGCAATGGAATCGCATTTTGAATACCAACCAACATATCAGCGCCAAGAAATTGAAATAGTATAATAGGTCCCTTGGTGTTGCAAATGTCTTAGTAATAGTAGAATTGGGCCAGTGGCGAAACCAACACGTTGCCAGTCTTTAGGAGGGTATGAGTGATTGGAAGAGGGAGAATGGGCGATTCAAAGTGAAAATGGGCGGGGAGAGGGTAGTGGGCCATCGTAACTTTCATTCATCGCAAAAAACACGATTAGCTCGAGGCCAGCGGCGGAGCGAGACCTAAATTACATGTGGCCAACATACATTTTGCGAGGCCCTCTGGTGCCTAACGCAAGAATATGGGGGCTTACTCTCAAACGTCTTTTGTCGTTCGTTTTCAAACTCTCTTTGGTTGGTTTTTTATAGGTGTTTAAGTGTTCCATAACATATTCTATTTATTTTTGTGTTATATGGACTATATTATTGCAGTTTTAAAGAAATCTTTTTAATCTTTCTGAAATTTCATTGCCTGTTTCAGGCTGGTCGGACGGAAATGAACAACAAAAGCTGTTCGAGAGTATGGCCTCTGCCTACTGGCACTAACTAGAATTAAAAATAGAGAGATACCATAGCGAGGGCGCCAATGATCGAGTGCCTAAATGGGTCACTTTCACCTCTCGTGTAACAATCTACTAATGTATGACAAAGGATTACTGTTTTACGACGAATAAAAATTTTATTCATGTTTTCGAGGTGCCACGCCGTAAAAGATGGTCAACGTCGCCCGTGTTTTAGACCGCTTCTGCTCTAGTCTAACTGTTTCAAGTCGATATTCTGTGAGAACGTATTATATTTAATATAGGGTTTTTCTCCTTCTTTCTATCCCACTCTTCACTCCTGATGTCAGAAACGTCTATAAGCGAAATTAATCACTGTCCATTAGGAGGCCGTCTGCCTGTTTGCCAGCTTCAGACAATAAAAGAAGAAACCCAATTCAATTTTATTAATTCAATTATGTTTGCTTAACATGCTATAATATTGTTATGGTTTTGATAACAACCAGTCCGAGAGCAGACCCACTCACAAGAGTAAAGAATTAGGTTTACCCTATTTAGGGTTATTATGAACTACCATTGTGACATCTATAATATTATAAAATTCTAAAAACGCCGTGTCTGTGCATTGAAGCTATTTAAAAAAAACTGCGGAGTTTTTGGCGGTAACTGAAAGGAGATGTTGTGCTGTGCAATTTTATTTTCTAAAAATGTGTAAAATTACTCTAAAATGAACAATAGTTGTAGGATATTGATAGTTTTTGAGTAGCAATTATGTGTTTTTGTGAGAAATGTGAACTGTATAGTCAAATGTGACCTTTAGAGTTTTCACAAGAACTCCGTTATACGGCGTCGATTGAAGGCTACAATACAATTGCGCCTGGCTTAAAGGGATAGTTGCCAAGACATAAACATAAAAAAAACTGCTGGAATATAATATAAACGATGGAGAACACGACGCAATTTGTTTAGATTTCTCATCTGTTTGTTCGGGATTCACGTAAAAACTACTGGGCCGATTTCGATGCGTTTTTCGCCGATCGACAGAAAATTGTCAGACTTAAAATCTGCGGTATTTTCCCGGGATTTTTTCTAGTAATTATTTATAATGGCCAGATAAAAAAAAATTAATGATCTATCTAATCTAATCTCATGATTTATTTACTGATCGATATTAATGTAATAAAATATGTAATATATTTTAACCCGGGAATCCCACAAGAATTATCCCGGAAGCGGTATGAAGTACTTCGGATACATAAAAATTAGCTTATTCAGACAGTTTCCAGTAAAATGATAGCTAACATTCTTTTTGAAGTGAAACTTCTATATAGACGGGAGGGGGGGGGAGGGTATTAGGATTTTTTCTGTCACGAAAAAGCGTTACGGCCACGTGGAGGGGGTAGAAGGTATATCGTGTGGTGAGAGGCGGCCTAATTTTAGAGTAGACTATGGATGTTTTTTTTTTGGTTCCGGATCGAATTCGGTTTTTTTTTGATAAATTATGTTTAAATAAAAAATGCATTCATTAAAATATACCTAACCTAACCAAATCATAATTTCAACGTTTTCAAATTGGACAAGTACATTAACAATCTACCCGTAAAACTTAGTTAAAATTTTATTTTTGGAATTTCAAGTAAAGCGTGAACGAAGTCGCGGCCATATTTTTTTTATTTTTTTTTATTGCAGGAGTGCAACAGACAGGCAGACGGCCCACTTGATGGAAAGCGGTTACCATCGCCTATGGACATTTGCAACACCAAAGGTGCTACAAATGCGCTGTTGCTCTCTTAAGGGAGACTGGAACCTGGTCACTAATGCCGGAACACAACACAAGGTTGTTATGGCGGCATACTCTAGACCAGGGGTGGTCGCCATCCAGTCGAGTAAAATAAATACCCTATCACCTGGCTATGGGTTGTTTTGTCGCCTCTTACGACAGGCCGCCCGTCCGCAGGAAATTGTATTCTTTCTCCGTTCCTGCACGGATAAAAATCCTAGTTGTTTCTTAATTTTATGCAATAAATGATTGAGTATTGAGTAAGAAATAATTAAAATTCATAATAAAAGACTTAAATCATAAATTAAAATTTATTTACCTAAATCCTATATCACTATCATTATAACTAATATGTTTCGTCAATTAAGAACTCTGTTACAGACTTGCGATACTTCTCTGGCAATGTCTCAATCATTTCCTTGCGCGAAAGCCAATTTCCCTTCGATTTGGTGACGTCACCGCCTTTGTAGTTTGCATAGTAGAAAAACACCTGAAAGATGTAAATCCATATATATATAAATCAATTGCTGTTCGTTAGTCTCGCTAAAACTCGAGAACGGCTGGACTGATTTGGCTAATTTTGGTTTTGAATTCTTTGTGGAAGTCCAGGGAAAGTTTAAAAGGTTAGTAAAACAAAAATTACGCTTTCCTTTAGAAACTATTCCTACCTGTCAAACATTTGATGTTCTTCTCGTCGTTTAGAAATCAATTAAATTTAAAAGTCGTTCAGAAATCAAAATAAATTTAAAAGTGAAGTTTTTTTTATTTTTTTATGTTTTGAATGTCAAACGTTTGATGTTCGTTCCGGTTAAGTTGAGACTACATTTTTTACTAAAGTTGAAACATTCTGCAATTATTATTCAGCTTTTTTATTTATTGATTCTGAGGCGGTACGTAGTTTGCCGGGTCAGCTAGTTAAAATTATATTCCGAAGCTGTCTAGACACCTTCTCGGTGATAACTTGTATTTGTACTAAATGTTTATTATATGCCACTAGAATATTACAATATACTGTGTTTATTAATACAACTTGTTACATTGAACTAGTTTCATTGATAAATTGTGAAGGCATGTTAAAGTTCACAATATAACATAATATATATTCATTAGTTAGACGTGGATAATTTACACACTTACGAAAGTTAAACCGTTAGATAACTTTTAAATGTCACTGCCGGTTCACAATCTATCGATAACTTG
This sequence comes from Dendrolimus kikuchii, assembly GCA_019925095.2. NCBI lineage: Eukaryota > Metazoa > Arthropoda > Insecta > Lepidoptera > Lasiocampidae > Dendrolimus > Dendrolimus kikuchii. Next base: position 4,266,802 of record CM034401.1, read on the forward strand.
CAATCTCACAAGTTTATTTATTACAAATGAATAGGTTTTACAATTATTCGATAATATATAAGATTGTTGGAGTTTTGTTTTTTGACTCATCGGCTGAGTCCACTATTTCTAATAAATAGTAATGTAGCTTAGCCGTTGAGACTTACACATACAAAATTTACACCTGTAAGTGTGGCTCTTAGAGGCAAGTAATCTAACATTTCAAATAGAGGACAACAAAAAATGGTTATGCTATAGTAGAATAGGGTAGTTGAAAATTTTGTACACGTGTTGCAAAGTATGACGTCATTTCCATAACGAGTCAAATAGGGTATTAATTAGACTTTAAACTGTAATGGATTTATTTTTTTCCGTGTGGGAATGGATACTAATTCCTGCTGACAGGCCTGTCGTAGGAGGCGACAAATCAACCCAGAACCAGGTGGTAGGGTATTTGCGCGTCTGGATGGCTACCACTCCTGGTAGAGTATGCCACTATAACAACCCTGAGTTGTGTTCTGGCATAAGTGGCCAGATTCCAGTCCTGGATACGAGTACGCCAGCACATTGGTAATACCTAATGTTGCAAATGTTCATAGGCGATAGGTAACCACTTTCCATCACAGTTGGGCTGTCAACCTGATCATGATAATATTATTTTTAAGTTATGGTGATGAAGGGTATTTAAATGCTCACTCTTTTATATGAACTTTGTTTCAGAAACTATTGTGATATGTGTCAACTACCCCATTTCAATTAAATCCAAATAAATACGATTGCTTCTTATGCTTGGTATAAGTAATTTATAAACACTCAATAAATATTTGAGACATTTTACAATAAATTCTAAAACAATGTACAGTAGTGGTATGAAAATGTTCGCCAGTTTTCAAGTTGATTCATTTAACGTTCCGCGAGCACATGTTACCTTTTCAAACCAAGTCACAGAACAGACTCTTCCACAGAAAATTATGTTTAATTAACAATAAAATTTATAATTACTTAGATCAAAGTTGTTTGATTTTCTATCTTGTCTAAGAAGATTGCTTAGACATGTAAAACCTTTTTATTGGTTTTAATATTTATGTTAAGCGTAGTGATTATATCCTCTTTGTTTCTTATTGTTAATCTCAGCGTCTGTCATTGTTAATATTACAATTTTCTTTTTTCATGTTTCTATATTTTATAAACGTAAAATTAATCAAAATGTTGGGCGTATTGATGCTTGTACTCGTGCATACAAAAGTCGACTTTAAGGTGACGAACACTTTCGTTCGGTGACTGTACATAAAAAGATTATTTTTAAATATCTTAAAGCTATTTAACTGGCTATAATTATGATGTCATACATTCAGGCACACTGTATACCCATTCAAAATGATAGAGGCTGTGAAATTTTGTATGATGACAAAAAGTGTATCTGTTCATTTGCATGTTAGGTACCCCATTGGCTTGTGCGACAGAGTCCAAGTTTCAAGTATGAACGGTAGAGGTGTTTAAGGTGAACCATCTCTATGAATAAGTGTCCATAGAAATGCATTAAATTAGGGTGCCGCCACATTAGCATCGGGGTAAATTTTAAAGAAAGCGCCAAAAGCTGTTAATTTTAGTTTTATAAAATTAAATATTAAAAAATCACTAAGTGTATTATTCAAAGTTCACGAAATTAAATCACACATAATAATTGTTTGAGGTTATATTTACTAAATTATTTTGTACTTCCTATGTAAATAGTTTGTTTTTAATAGTGTTGTCACCAACTACTCTAGTCGCCAAGGATATTAATTTTTTTAACTCGGCATACTTCAAGTCATCTACAACAGCTACATTCATACCATACCCTTTGTCTACACCAGCGCCATTCTGGACGATTTTTGAACTATTATTTACAGCTTACAACTGGACACTTCTTCAACTATTCTCTCACATGAGATGGTTCTCCTTACCTCTACCCTTCAAAGTTTCAAGCCAGTAGATAAGTCATCCAAGGTTTAAAATTAGATAAACTTACTTTAGCTCCGACCTTCCCATCAATTTCTTCTGGGTATTTATATTTGTAGAAGCCACAAGGGGCATTTGACAAGAACTGCACTTTGAGATCAGCTCCGCATTGTTCTTTTACAATTCTTTCTGCTGTCTAAAACACATAGGTTTTATTATTAGACTATAATCTATAAAGCATCGAGGCCTCCTCCTGCTGGAGTCATGTTCCTATCATCCCTGAGGGTCGTGATCTTTTTATATAATATAAAAATAGTGTTACCACCACAATTCGCAGGTAATATAATGATTTTTAAATAAAATGTTTCAATTGTTCCAATGGTGTAATGCATATAATAGCATAATAGAGAATAAATGAAAATGGTATATAATAATTATTACAACAACTTGAACAATGCCCAACATAATATGCTGAGCAATAAACACTATGCTCACATGTTTTAAATATAATATTTTTATAGGTAGCAACACAGGTATTCTAAACAAAAATTGAATATTCCGCAATATTTAATTGAAATCTTGTAAGCCCATTCAAGTCAAATTTTAGACTGATATATGAAAAGACAATTTTTTAGAATAAATCAGTATAGATAATAAAACAAGTTGTTATAACAAAGAAAATCACTTGTAATAAATACAATCAAAATAACATTTATATCAATACATACCTGTCTTAAAGTTTCGCCCTCTTTCCATAGGCCTTGTGGTAGAATACTCTTAACAGCATTGCCTAATTTCATTGGGGTGACAAGAACTAAATGTCGTTGCAACATTCGCTCTGGAGATGTTTTGTCGCCTTTCTTGTCTGCTTCTGAAAATATACAAAGCATCATCTTGACAATTGCACCTCATTACTGGCTGGACATTCACAACCGTTTCCTTGAGTTACAATATTCTTCATTATATCAGCATAATAAAAAGAAAACATTTTGAAATATCATAAGTTAATACCATAAAGCACATAGTCGTCTATTACCTTATAGTTATGAATTGTTGCAATATTATTGTATGGTTGGAAAAAAAAAATACAATTTGATTTCTTAATATCTTTAATAATTAAACAGGGTGCCATCAATTGTGTAGATATAAATAAAATGAAAATAGCCTTTATTGCTGAAAAAGTTTCATGATTTCACTCAAATTATTTAGTACATTGCTACCCATTTATACCTTATGTACTTTAACAAAGACCTCTCTCAAACCTGATTTACAATTAGTTTAATAAAATATATATTTTATAAATTCTTATGTGTTTATTTCAAGTACAAATTATTATGAGTATATTTAAATATTAAATCCTATTAATTCAAGATTATCCATAAAGTAGTTTATTTACAACACACTTATGACTTTTAAGTTGCCTGGAAGACATTTAAGAAAGATCATTGTTTTTTATCAATGTTGTAAAAACAATTACCGGTTTCAATAGAGGCGAAATTGAACTTGGCATACTCTTCATTTGAGGCGTCTTCAAAATCTTGAGCTGTGATTTTGCTAACAGCATCCATGTCCACATCCACTGCCTCATTTTTAAGGAGTTCAGCTTGAATTCTATAAAATAAAACATTTCAACATTATATTAAACAAAGTTAAGAAATATATGTTAAGACCTTTAATTATATTGGCATAGGTGGATATAGAGAAGGAAGAACTTAATTCTCCTACAGACGGGTGGCTCAAGCTCAGGAATGAGACTCTTATGAGGTGATATTATTGTATATTTAAACAGAATACAACTTACTTATCATTCTCACGTCTGATTTCATGATTAGATTTCAAGCTTTTCTCAATTTCCATTGAATACAATAGATCATTATATTTCTTTTGAATCTCATTCAAAGGTGGTGTGACCACTGGCAACCGTTCCACACAGACTCCGGTCACTATATCCCAAGCCTGTTTCGTACTTGCACCTGGAAAACCATTAATAATAAAACTAACAAAGCTATGTATGTATGCATGGCTAGTTATTTGCCTTCGCCAGAATACTCATATCTTATACCTTTTGTATAATGTACTATTAGTCCAAAAACAGCCTTATTTGAAGGAACCTTTGAGTTTTTTTAAGAAAATAGTACTAGGCTCTTCTTAAGAGCAATTTGTGATGATCCCAATACATTCCAAGCAATTTTGCTAGAAATCTTTCACTGTAGATGCTGTAAGGTTGTGGAATGCATTGCCAATGAGCATCAGAAGTGCAAAGTCAATTACATCTTTTAAAAAACTTCTCAAAGATCACTATCTAAATCTGTAAACAATAATTTATGTATTGTGAGAAGTTTATGTACATGGGTATTTATATTTCCTATTAAGATTCATAATTATGTATATTTTACCATGCACACTCGATATTGATCCACTATTATATTATGCAAAATTATCTCCAACAAGTTGTCTAGAAGAAATCACAGGTGGGGTTTAGTTATAGAGCACATTTATTTATTATGAACAGATCCGAACTTTTTTAATATAGGTTAGAAGGCTAACAAAGTATAATATAAATTACAAAATAAAACTATATATACAAATCAAACTATAAACTATTTTTGAGCTATTTCAGGTCTTGATAGTCATGAAACTGAATTCGTAACTCCAAATAAGCTTAAAAATGGCAAAATTATCAGCATATAGGTACAGTTGTAAATAAAGCGACAGACGAGCTTGCATGACAAGAGTTATGAATGTCAAAGAGGCAAGTGAGGTGTGTAAGAATAAGCCTAAATGGCACTCTGTTGTTCGTGCCTACCCCGCAAGGGAACTGGCGTGAAGTTATGTATGTATGTAAATAAAGCGCACGTTATACTGATATATATAATTATACTCTTCTAAATTTTTAATTTAATTATTTGTTCAAATCCTGGTCAAACAAATAACAAGAACCCGAAATTCTAGTGTAATGCAAATAATACTAACCTCTTGTATACAATCTTTGGCAAAGTTTTAACTCACATTGCAGTAGCTTTTTATAAATCATTATTGTGTTTTATAGTATATATAGTAACCTTATTCAAAAGTATTATAACTTATAATTGAATAAAAAGTTACAAAATATAACCCAGAAAACCTACTATTTTGAATTTTTTTGACAAGTAGGTAGTTGTAGTTGTAGTCTCTACTGCTCTATATAGTAGATTTTGCTACAAAAGTAGGCAAAGGAATCTTAGTCCATACAGCCAATTCTGATGGTTTTTAAACTTATGTCTTCGTATAAACTGCCAAATAACTAACTACTATGACAAATATTAACAGTGTAGTGAAATGTGGCCTTTTGAGTTGTCACAAGAACTGTCGTTTAGGGTTAGCCAGAGATCTACAATTTGCCTGAAAACTATATAGATCAGACAAAGCTTCTGATCTCCAGATTGGGTTTTGTCCCCATAGGGACATATGTTGCAGTTGGACATTTTAGGCAAAAATTCATTTTAGAAATTTTGAAGCACGAACATTTCAGCGCTGGGGTAATTGGGAAAGTATTTTATCCCTCTAGCCTTACTAAAAATGCCATAAAATACTCAATATACCATGAAATTGCTAATATAAATGAAATTCAAACATGTCTGTAATAATAGCAATGATATTGCTTGCATGTCACTTTTGGTGTATTAAATATAGTCATACTGGGTTTATTGATCTTACTATATATGATAATAACCAGGATTAGCTTTAGTAACATAATGTATATATTATACATTGTCACACAACTCATTAACTATGCTATGTAATAATATTTTAGTCATTCTGGATTTTTCTTTATTAAATGTAAAAGAAAAGGATACGTTTAGTATACATTTGAATTGTTTGAATATATTGTAATGACATACCTAAGAAATTAAAAAAGATGTCATATCGCTGTAATTGTATTTTTATTGCTAAATAAGTAGCTAGTTAATAATAGCTCTCATTTATTTCTTAAGATACTATATTATCACATAGTAAAGCATTATGTGTATCGCATAATAAAAATAACAGTCTATAAACGTCACTGTTTGTTATTTAATGCTGAACAATGGTTTTTAAGTCATAGTAACCCATCTCTTGTTACAAACTTTTATTTAACTTGCAATGAATGTACTTATGTATGTATGTAAGTTCTAGTGGAATCTTGCAAGTTAAATTTGACAAACTTCCCGGTTTCTGATTGAGCTGAAATTTAGCACGCATATGTATATCGCGTGACAATGCAATAATATGGTACCATAGAGCTGATCTAATGGTGGAGTCGGAAGGTAGCCATAGGAACTCTTATACTAAACAAGATAGATCCGTCGTGTTTGGGCTCATTTTACTTGTCTTGGCTAGCACTCTGGTGCTACATGATATCCAGAATCTTAAAAGCTTGTATTTTATCTTTTTAAAAAAGCTTTTCGAACTTCAATACACGTTCTTGATACATACATATTTCCTTCTCTTTTTGTATATTGTTATATCTATTTCTGACACCCCCCCCCCCCCTTATGACTTATTTCACAAAGATGCTGCCATTGTGTCGTTGGATTTCGTTTGCGGTATTAAATAGACAGACATTTAATAAATAATAAGTTTTTTGACAAGTGCAGTGAGTTGTTAAAAACCCTAAATGGCGGCCGCCCTAAAAAAAGATTGTTACTGTTTGAGTGATTGATTGGGCTGGTATGCATAATATATACTTCTGAAGCCCTAGATGGGCATAATGTTTGAACTTAAGTTTGGGTAAGCCTATATATATCATTTGTACTTATTTATTGTTATATGACAAACATTTACACAACAACTGAAAGCAACAAAAAACTATTATATTATCTTTAGCGGTTTCATGTGTACGGAATAACCAGGTTTTCTTTTTCTATATTTCGAATCCGCGCATACATAGTCTCACTGCTGTGTTTGGGCCTCCCTTATTAAATTATAGGGGAACAACCAGTATACCCACCATGACTTTGATTGTTATGATGAATTTTTTTTACGGATATGGGGATTTTTTAAATTCAGTCTGGAGACCCCGAACCTAACTCATGTCAGATTAGCTGTCATTTTAGCCTTTTCCGGCTCTCTTGTCAAAGAAAGTAGGTGATTTGGATTTTTAACGAATAAATCGAAGTAAATCTTTAATTCTATTAAACTAAATTGTGACTAAATAAACCTATGCTTTTAGAAATAATTTTATTTAGTTGTTTTACTCAGTATTTCTTTTACAAAACACTCGTTTAATCCATGTTTTACTTGTCAACTTTATCATAAAAAAAGGTTAAGTTTAACAATATTTACAACTTTTAGGCCTCACGATGAAGCAAATTGTTGCTAATCAGAAAGTTAAGATCCCTGAGGGACTTATAGTCCATGTGAAATCGCGGTTGGTGACAGTGAAAGGTCCCCGTGGAACTTTGAAGAGGAATTTCAAACATTTAGCTGTGGATATTCGCATGGTGAACTCTCGTGTTTTGAAGGTTGAAAAATGGTTTGGATCCAAAAAAGAACTTGCAGCAGTCAGGACTGTTTGCTCTCACGTAGAAAACATGATCAAGGGTATGTATTTGTTTGTTTTGAAACTATAATTTACAGTAGCTTGTATTCATATGAAGCTCAGTTTCATATGTTTATATTCTTTCATTACAATTAATTACATTCCATCAGATTTCTTTTAACTAGTAGGTATCTAAATTATATGTATTTTTGGTGGGAACTTGGCAATATTTTGCTGTTTAGTTTCTGAAAATATGTAATACTAAAGTTAACCCCTTGGTTAACCTCTAGTGTATATCTCTTGTTTAAAGAGTAGGTGGTACAGGTTACATTGAATTAAATTTGTATGTATTTGCCCCTGGAAGATTCATTTCAGTTTATATCGCATATCCCATACCCCATCTATCTGTAAATTACATAAATGAGAAAACTTGACAAATTTGATAACATGGACCACGTAGATGAAATAGACAAAAATCACAAAACCTAAATTAGTTTCCAGGACAACCTGTACATAAATCTATCCCATTATCTGGGATGAAAGTATCCCTTGGCCACCCTCGGTATTAAAATTACATATGTACTGAATTTCAGCCGAATGGGTCTAATAGGTTTCCTTTTAAGGAAAGGCTATTGGTCTTTCCTTAAAGGATAACAAACAAAGAGAAAAATGTATTTTTATCCTAGAAACTATTCATTTTTTTGGGATGAAAATATCCTATGTTCATCCTGGGCGTTGAAAATATATATATATATACTGAGTTTCAGCAAAATTGGGCCTGTAGTTTTCTGTGAAAATGGAACAGACAGACAAGAGTTACTTTAGCATTATAATATTAATAGGGTTTGGTTAAGAATAAACACCAGTTCTTAGATGTTGATTGTTTTAATAGGCAAGTATTGTATTTGTGTGAAAAATGGGTGCAGTATAGATATGTGTCCATTTTACTATAAAATGAATTGTAGTGGAACACTTACAAGCCAATAGATGGCGCTGTGCAATAATTGATGTCACAAACGTTTCTCGAAACATACAAAGAATATATACAAAATTTCAACTATAACAGATGGGCCTAGGCCTGCGAGGAACAACATTAGCCTCGCTGGAAGATATTCCTTTAAGACGGAGGAGCATTCCATCTCGCTCCTTCACCCTATCGGGGCTCACTCTTCAGAATTTTAGGTGGTTATAAAAGAAATTATCACAATTATTATTCACAAATGTTCATTGGGCACCCTGGTTCACAACCAATGTCCAAGCCCACAAGTACTCCCCAGTTCCCACAATAAGGGAGGAGATTGCCAACACATGCATCCAATATAAGGAACATCTAGGTTCACCCAAATGAACTTGCCCAGAAGCTGCTGCATAACATCCCCGAAATGCGCTTAAAACAAGTGCAAATTCTTGACCTGGATGCAAAATATAGCTCCAATTAAATTAAAGAAAGCAAATAATTGGATGTTGCCTTCTTACACATCATCAAAACAACCAAATCATCTTTAAAAAAAAAAACAAATGTTCATTTTGAAAAAACTAATACTGTTGAATTAGTGATTTCTATCATTTTCCAATGAATTTTTGACAGTGGTGAGAGCTGAGAAGAAATTGTACTTGTGTTGTTTCCAAGGGCTAGAAGTGTAGGGTAATAAAAGATCTCTTTGCTTCGCTCAATGTGACTAAAATTGGTGGTTCTGCTTTGTTTAATTCCTTGTCTTTATCTAGAGGGGCCAAATTCAACAGTATGGCATTTTAAAATTTCATTTTTTCAAATTATTGCATGTTGGTGGGTGATACACTATTTCTTTAACTTCAAATTACAGAGGACTCCAATTATCACTGATTTTATTCAATTTATTAAGTATTTTTCAAGGGACTGGGAAAAAATTTCAAATTATCAAGAGATTAACTCATGTTAAATTATCGAGAGTCAACTGGACATAAAAATTCACAGAAAGCACCACTATGGCAGTGTTAGCAGTGCCATCTATATTAGTGCTTGGAGTTAGGTTTTTTTTTATAGGTGATTGTTATTCTTTATGATTTATTAATATGTTAGAAGTATCCATTAATTCCATTATCCCTGGTAGTAGCCAGCCAAAAGAAGAGCTACACAGCTTAATTTAAAAAATTGATAAGTTATATAATTGTATTGTTTGTTTTACTTTTCAGGTGTGACCAAGGGCTTCCAGTACAAAATGCGTGCTGTATATGCTCATTTCCCCATCAACTGCGTCACCACCGAAGGAAACTCAATTATTGAAATCCGTAATTTCCTCGGGGAAAAATACATCAGGCGAGTGAAGATGGCGCCCGGTGTCACAGTTGTCAACTCCCCAAAACAGAAGGACGAGCTGATCATTGAAGGTAATTCCTTGGAAGATGTCTCCAGCTCAGCTGCCCTTATCCAACAGTCTACGACAGTCAAAAATAAGGATATCAGAAAATTCTTAGACGGTCTATATGTCTCTGAAAAGACCACTGTTCTACAAGATGAAGTTTAAGGGAATTAAATAAGATATTTGAATTTGTGTGTTTTATTTCTGTATTTTGAAATAACTGCCAGCAATGAATAACAAGTGATAATCAACTAGTAAAAATCCAAGTTCTATATGATTGGATGGCATCATACACCTTTGCCGCCATTTTAACGATAAATCTAAAAAATTCAAGTTATAAATGTGCGACTGTGTATTTATATGAATGTATATTATGCATGCCTACATTTTTTTCTTGCTATTTTCAAGCTAAGCTATGTTTGTAATGGATCACAGTTATCTCTATTGTACTTTCAAATTCTCTTTTAATGTTATAGTGTAGTAACTCAAAGAATCAAATTCTATTATATTAGTGGCCACGTTCCATTAGGGACTCACAACGACCAACGTCACGACTGCGATTTTTCCCGTTTCACTTGCTTGCCAGCTTTACAATCGTAATTATAAGTGAAACGGTTATTCGACCCAGTTCTTGACATGGGTCGTGGTGAGCGTTGTGTGATCGAAAATTATGTCCTTAGTGACATTTTCGCCACGACTACAACGACCGCGGTCACCTTGTAGAACGGCTAACTGAGCATTTTGGACGTTTATTTTTAACTATTGACATTCAAAGTAAAATGGCTCGTGGCACCATTTAGTTTTCTAGTTTTTGCTACCCGATTATCACAATAATCTAGTACGATAGGATAATAGGTACCAAGATTTTCCGAAGTGTCGCATAAATAAACTACGTTACCAATAAATGACTTTTTAAAATAAGAATAATAATAGGCAGACACACATATTATATATCCCCAAATTAAGCAAGTTACGCTTGTGTTATGGGTAATATACAACGGACTACTCTGGGGCCGATCCCAGACACCCAGACCATATTAAATAAGGGAGAAAATACGCTTCCGAAACTTACTATACCAGGAATTGAACCCGGAACCTCTTGAGTTGCAGTGAGATACGCCGGCAAAGGCTTAGCCCGCTCAACCACAGAGGTCATCAAGTTAAAGCATAAAGCTTTACTGTTGACTCCATTACATGATAATCAAGCTCATATTTAAGTGAGTATAATGTGAGTGTGATTTAATAACGGGTGTCAAAGATTTGGTATGCATTCGCTTACAGGAATTAATCCTATATTTAAGTCCCAAGAAAATGTAGTAAATTGCCATAAGACTAAGTTCACGCAAAACTGAATAGAATTCAATTTTCATCAAATTTGATATATAAATACTTGCTATACAATCGGACCGATTGCAGGTAATAATTTATACTCACAATAGTTTTCATGGAATACATCATATATCAGAGGTTATAGGAGATACTGCGTAAAATATGTAATGAAACAGCAATAGAATTTTCAACGTAAATAATTTTATTCAAACTATTCTATTGAACATCACTAACTCATAAACATTGTACATCTGCAAATATGGTATTCTTGTCATAATAAAATAACACATAAATTAAGCTTAAAATAATTTTCACATCAACACTCGTGATTATTTTCAATACAATTGTGTTATAATTACGAATAAATAATAAAATGAATATTATTAAAATTCAATAATAAATATCTACATTTAAATAAAATCGTCACAAGGATAGTGATATTGTTAATTATATTTCATTCATTAAAACTTAATGTCTAAGGATATTATTTACACAACAAAAAAGGAACCAGGGCAAACATATTGCATTCAAATCCACATGCTACATTTACAAACTCAAACAATTACAGAAAGGAATATACTTTATAAAACTGCTCTTATTTAATCCACGTTTCGCAAATGTCTTTTAAACAGGTACCGTTTCAATATACTCCTCAACCAATGTAACTGTGCAATTGTGTGAGGCAAAGTCACAGATGACTCACTGAACAAACCCTTCTTAACAGTTACCATTTCAATATTCTTCAAGAATGTAACTACCTTAATGAGTGAAGCAAAACCACAGTCAACTGCTCACTCACTAAACAACACCTTTTGAACAGTTACTGTTTCAATATACTCCTCAACCAATGTAACTGTGCAATTGTGTGAGGCAAAGTCACAGATGACTCACTGAACAAACCCTTCTTAACAGTTACCATTTCAATATTCTTCAAGAATGTAACTACCTTTATGAGTGAAGCAAAACCACAGTCAACTGCTCACTCACTAAACAACACCTTTTGAACAGTTACTGTTTCAATATACTCCTCAACCAATGTAACTGTGCAATTGAGTGAGGCAAAGTAACAGATGACTCACTGAACAAACCTTTCTTAACAGTTACCATATCAATATTCTTCAAGAATGTAACTACCTTTTTGAGTGAAGCAAAACCACAGTCAACTGCTCACACACTAAACAACACCTTTTGAACAGTTACTGTTTCAATATACTCCTCAACCAATGTAACTGCAATTGAGTGAGACAAAGTCACAGATGACTCACTGAACAAACCTTTCTTAACAGTTACCACTTCAATATTCTTCAAGAATGTAACTACCTTTTTGAGTGAAGCAAAACCACAGGCAACTGCTCACTCACTAAACAACACCTTTTGAACAGTTACTGTTTCAATATACTACTTAACAAATGTAACTGTGCAGTTCTTACAGGCTGCTCACTAAACGCCATTTGTACCGTACATATATGTATAGGTATATGTATACCGTCTCACTATACTACCTACTCATTCAATGAAACTATGCACTCGATTAAGGCAATGTCACAGCTGACTGCTCACTCGTTCACTGTACAACGCCTTAACAGTCACTGTTTCAATACAATTTATTTATTTATTTATTACATATCCAACAGCTATATTTATAACTTAAAACAATCAACTCTGTTTAATATGAATGTTGCCAATTACTGGATACTTCACGCTTTACAGTGTATTTGTACAAGACCAAGACCGCACGCAATAAAGTTTGTTTATGTTAAGCTCTATATAAATGTAGTATATTTAACAAAATAAAATAATGTAAAATAAAAAATGTAAAATAATGCCTGCTGTAGCATCCCCTATATAGTATATGTTGTATATAAGTAACTAAAAAATATTATTAATAAATATACAGATATTCATATATATATTTATAATATTCATATATATAATGCAGTAATACATGTTATACAAACTAAAAATAAAACTATACAGACAAAAGAGTGGATATTTATGGTGCCTAATAAACAGTTAAAATATCAGCCTAATTTTTCTAGTATCTTTGATTTATAAATTAATTTTGAATTATGGAAAATATCTATATCATTAAATTTGTTGTTATTATTGTTATAATATTCAATAAATGTAACTGCACTCGACTGAGGCAGTCGTAGCCGACTTGCTCACTGCCTCACTGTACATCTTAAGCGTTACCGTTTCAATATACTACTTAGTCTGTCAATATGACTGTGCACTCGAGTGAGGCAACGTCACAGCCGACTCACTCGCTCACTATACAACGCGGGAAGTGCGAGGAGTATCTGGCGGGGAGTCGCTACAAGAGTACACAGTTAAATGGCCCGTTACTATATCATACTATACATTCACATGGCTTACCATCGATTTAATTTTGACATTATTTGTATAGAACTTATCGTCAAATTTTAATCGATATAGTAAGGCAAGTAAACGGTTGGTAAGATATAAGAACCGGCCACAAATTCTGCAAAAAATTATGACATGTCCAAAATTAATTGCAAAAGGCTACACGGTATTTAAAAAAAAATATAATCGTGTATTATCTGTTGTAAACTTAAGAGCGGCGTATCGTTCGGCGTCAATTACTGTGATAAGTGCAGAATGTTGCGTATTATATATCGTATGTAAGTGTCTATTGCGGAAATAAACACTGCACTACACTTAAGACTAATCGAGTTTGATTTGGTCAATTAAACACCCTGACTAGGAACCTAATCCGGGACCTTAAGTCTAATTAACCAAGTGTTCCAACATTTAGATTACATCTAGAAGCTTTCAGTTACGTTGGTCGAGTAATAAAACATGGTTATAAAGCAGTAGCCGGATGGCGCAGTCGTCTGCTATACCCAAACACTTATTATCTTTGGTTAAAAATGCTTACTAACCGTTTGCCATAATTCCTTAACATATTAAAATATATCTCAAGTATGCAAACTAATACTTTTGTCATCAACACTAAAAAATTAAACCCATTTTTAAGTACTGAATAATATGGCTAAAAATAATAATTGGTACAAATTATTATTATTATTGCATATAGTAAATAATGCTCTAACGCAAACTTGTCATGAATAGAGTCTAGTGTTCCAAGCGTGTGACACGCTACACGCGTCACCCGCCTCGCCATATTTGCAGATGGCGTCCATGATTTCGTAAGAAAATAAAATATTTTTCAATAAATAAATGTCAAACACTATTTAACTGGTGAGACAAATTTCACACCGTATAACATAATTGCTTACTATAAAAATGATCAACAAACAACTTTTGCACCTTGCCTAACGTGTCAAGAAAGATCTTAGACCATACACTTATCTAGACGGAGTAACAAGAATAAACGACACGCAAGAAACTGCTAACATGTATACACGCAATAGTGTAGAGTTGAAGTGGATTAGAAAAAAACTTAGATCTGAACAAACCCACAAATCATACTTTTCTAAAGGCCTCCGTAAGTTTTCGCTTGCATTTTGATCTAGAAATGCACACTTGTTTGACTTAATTTTATATTTTTCACCTGGCAATTTTTCCTATTAAAATTATATTATGTAAAAATATCTTTTTACATTAAGCCAGCCAAAAGAATAAATCAAAAAAACCTACGATTTTAAATTTTCGACTAAATTAAAAATATGTTTTTGTTAATAAAACGTTACTTCCAAGTGCAGTGTTGTTTTTCAATAACAAAACGCAAAAAAAAAACGAATAGCTCGCAGTACTATCCGTAAATGTAAGATTTAGGGGCTTTGTCAGACCTACATTATACTTCTTTCATGATTTTAGTATAATACTCGTACATCCGTTTCTGTGCGATTAGTCTATCTAGACAATTGTACAATCTAATAGAAGGACATTATGTAGGTGTGCAGAAATATATGCCATGAGATTCAATGATTCCGATATAAATTGCCGCTTGAGCAAACAATTGTTGATTATGTACGATTAGCCTAGCCATGCGTGAGGTGGGATCAACTACTCAGCGTCAAAGTACATAATACTATACAACTAATTTTAAATATCGTTTAAGGTGATGTGTCGAATGCACGTCATCATACTAAATCGCGTAAAAATTAATCCTGAAACTACCATTGTTGGTACCTCCATACAAGAAATGCATCCCATTATTTTATTCAAAACATTAACAAGTCTTCATATTTTTTATTTCGATTTTGTAACCATACAATGATAATAATAAATGATAATAATAATATCATATGGGTACAAAAAAAAAGAGATTTCTTTATATATTGAATAAATTGACTGCGTGTCAATCATTGGGTGGGGTACCAACAAGGATGTAGCTTACTGTATATAGGGTAAACTGTACCACTGTTGACACCCTATTAATTTATTCAAAACATTACGAAATCTTAATATTTTTTATTTTGTAGCCATACAACAATGATGATAATAATTATGGTATGGCCACAAAAAAAAATAAGGTATCATAATGTCTTGAGTAAACTGACAGGTTACCAATCACTGGGGGGACGCCAACAGTGGTATACTTCCCGCCAAAAGCTATTATGATCGCTCTTAGCAACAAAGCTACAATGCGCTAAGAGCAATTTTCATATAAAATCTTGTAGTCCAGCCCTTTTCTAACTAATCCTTTATTGTGGGCACATAACATTTAATTAGATTTTTTATTATTACTGTTGATTATTTATTATTGGCCGTTGCTTCAAAATAAATGTTACAAACAACTACTAAGTTTATATTCTTTAGTGTTGCCATATTAAACGTTTAAATTATCTTAAAAGTCTATTTTATGTAAATTTCAAATGTATTTTATTTATTTTGATCTCCAATTACGTTTAAATTAAAGAAGTTTTTTTTAAGAAATGTTAGTATTCGATACTTAAGTCGACGCGATTTAGTAAGACAATCGGCATCGAAGACCCTTAAGGCGTTCGAGCAATACGCCATCGCAATGTCCCGTTCAAACACTTAAAATCGACGACGAACATTACAAGTGTATCTAGCAACCTGAGTAAATTAACATTTATCAATACCATTTCAAAATTTCAATAATATAATCAATATACAATAAATTCAATCGAAGCGAACGAGTCGGTGTTTTCGGCGCGATTTTTTTTTTTTTCAAATCGATACAATATTCGCGGTTATCAATAAAGTTCGCACAAAAACGTAAGCTTAAAATTTCTGCGACGTATATATAATTATAATAATTGATTAATAATCTCGGTCAACAATTCGTTAAGATACTCTGACACTGAATGATTTTGCTAACGTTACCAGTCAGTGTTGCCATTGATTTTGAGAAAATTTGCCTAGTGCTGTATGATTGTCATAAAAGATAGTGAAATATATATATTTTTTTTTATATCGGCAGACAAACACACATATTGTATATCTCCAAATTAAGCAAGTTACGCTTGTGTTATGGGTAATATACAATGTACTACTCTGGGGCCGATTCCAGACACCCAGGCCATAGTAAATAACGGAGAAAATACGATTCCGAAATTTACTATACCAGGAATCGAACCCGGAGCCTCTGCGTTGCAGTGAGGTAGGCCGGCAAAGGCTTAGCCCGCTCAACCACAGAGGCCGTCAAATAATTTTAAAGTGTTAAAAATTTACGTTTTTTGATGTTAATATCTACTTTCTTATTAGTGTTTTATTTTTAGTAATAATAAATTCACGTAAATGTTTAAATTAGCACTTGGTATATGTACCTACATTAGCTTTTCATACATTTTTCTATGTATTGAATTGCATATCGTCGGCGTCAGTGCAGGACCTTGTAACTACAATTTTTTTCGTGAAAATTGTGATAAATACATGCAATATATAAAATTACTAGCCGCCCGGGCAGACGTTGTTCTGCCCTGAAAAAATAAAATTTAGAACCCGATTCCAGCGCCACCTACCGGATCCAAATGAAAACTATCCTATCTTTCAAGTCGGATCAAACTGCACACGGTGTGCAAATTTGATTCAAATCGGTCAAGTAGTTTAGGAGTCCATTGAGGACAAACATTGTGACACGAGATTTATATATATTAAGATGACGAAAAAATAATGACATCAAAAAATGTAGTTACACGGTCCTGAAATGACGCCAACGACATAAAATACCATTTTTTTTATAAACAGCAAAAAATACATTGGCTATCTTCAATGAAGGAAAATACAACACAATCCTTACTCTTAAAACTTTACAAAACTTGGCAACACTGGCTCCGGCTGCGTTAGTGAAATCACTCAATGTCAAAGTAGCTTCACTAAAAGGGAGGGGAGGGGGGTGAAAAATGTACATTATACAATCGAAGCTAATAAATGTCACATGATAATATTATCTAACAAAGCCGATTGATCGAAGAAAGTCTTATCGCAACGTTGTTTCTGACGGCGAGGGGGGTACCCCTCCGCGCAGTTATTGCTTTGAGGGGGGCTGGCCCACGCGCATACCATCCAAATGAACAAGATATTAATGTAAAACTAAATTAAATTTAACGTTCAACTTCAAATTATTAACACCAAAGTATATGGATCGTTTCCGAGGGATTCCAGAAATTAGAGAATTATTTTATTGAATTTGTTAAATAAATAATAAAATGTAAAATTGACTAAATTAAATGAGTCCATGTTTCATTCTAATCTCATAGTTAGAATCCTGACTGAAGAGTTTTGTGACTCGACATGCATATTTCACCAGTTATTGTAGTATACAAACTAGTGAAGAAGCAAATTGTGCGAACGAGCATGCAGGGAATACTGTTCGTTCGTCTAAAAGTGGAGAGATTGAACCTAAAAGTAAAAAAACTTATGAGCTAATATTGTTTACTCCATACACTTTTTGGAATCCCTCGAGAATTCATATGGGAAACTACCATTGTTGGCATCCCAGTACATTGATTCATTGATTCACGAGTCTTACTATTTTTTATTTTGTAGCCATACAATGATAATAATAAAAATGTTCTTGTATGGCTACAAAATAAAAATGATTAAGATTTTTTAATATCTTCAATAAATTGACTGGGTCGGGTGCCAACAAAGGTATACTTTACCCTACATAACCTGAAAATTAATGTCAACACGTTCTAATGAATTAAAAAAAAAAAATAAGATTTTGTACTCTCTCTTCAACTTCTCCCGATTATTTTGGCGCTCGACACAATATATACTGAGGACTATAAAGTAAAAAATTTGGATATTGAGCTATAGTAAACCCTGCAGAAGTAGAAAGTTCACGATACGTTACGTTAGATATCTTTTCATTCGGACGGTGGTGCATCCCCGTGGTCGGGTCGGCGGCCCACCAGGTGGCCGCTGGGGGTGGAGGCACTAAGTGTGGGGGTCGGTGGGGGCCGAGGGGCGGCCTCACAGGGGCTCCCTCCTGGGCACCCACACGCTGGGCCCACTCTCCGCCGCGATCACCGTCTTCACCTTGGCGTATATCTCTTCGGGTGTATCGCCCGTAACTACAGCTGAAAACATAAAATAGATCTATCTATATAATATTATAACATTGTAAAGGTGTAGCCTCTTGTTACTTACATTTTTTGTGTTTATGTTTGTTCGAGATTCACGTAAAATCTACTGTGCTGATTTCGATGCGGATTTCGGTGATTAATGGTAAATTCCCTAACATAAGATCTGCGGTACTTTATATCCCGAGAATCCCACAGACTTTTCTCGGGAAAGGTTTAAAGTAGCCAAATCGAAAAACAATTGATTCCGATGCGAAATTCTCACTGATCGATAGAATCCTTAGTAAAACAACTTATCCCGAATTTTTACGAGAATTTCCAGGACTATGTATTTTCATACTAAACAATCCATTACCCTGCTGGAAATAAACTTTGATTTTATATTAAGCAAAATAACATTAATCTTTATTACCTGCCTAATAAAGATTACATGCGTGGACAAAGTCGCGGGCGAGTGCTAGTAAATAAATAATATAAATGCACACCTGTAAAATATTCAGCAAACTCTTGCTCCATTTTCAACGCCCGCTCAAAAGTTTTTTTCGCTTGTTCTTCTGTCATCCGCTTATTCATTTCCCTAAAATATAAATACGCGACATATTTATTATAAAATATATATATGTATTATTTAAAATAAAACTTCGATCCTTTTGTTTATCTGTCTCTGTATATAACACGTAATGATACTGTGGGGACTGGGGGTAAAGCATTCTAGCAATGCGAGTTGGTGAGATTCTAACAATAAAAAGAAAAGGACAAATACATTTCGGAGAGAGACAGATGATGAACAAAAGAATAACTAAATGAAGATCGAAATTCTGGAGTAGAAGATTCGAAAAGGCCATGACAGAGATAGATACATTTTTCAAAGAGGAATGGACAGTAAATAATATTATAATACTCACATAATAGACTCTACACTCTTTGGTTTTATAAATATGGCAATGGGATATAGTTGCGCCACTTGCAATCTCTTTATGGCGTTCCCACTCACGTCCAAAATGCAATGTTTACCCTGGAATCAAGAGAAAAACATTTTTGGCAATCTATTCTCACTTTTGAATACTATATTATTTAAGAGCTTCAATGCCGGAACACAACACAATGTTGTCATGGCGGCATGCTTTACTATGAACGCGTTCCTTTAGTATCTCACAACGCCTATTAATGCTCCATCTGCCGTACCACATGGCGACCACTATCGTTATGGTCGTATCGAAAACGTCACTAATGACGTAATCATTTTTGATCACACAGCGCTCACAAGGACCCATGTCAAGAGCTGGGTTGAAGTGGGCGTTGACCACAGAGTATTAATTCTCTCTCTATCGATTGACATTTAAAAAGGCGCGATTTTCAAATCAACCCATGACATTTGTGTATTTCGTCGTTTATGACATCAACGCCCCATAATCCGTTCCACTAGAGTTTATGATTGTAACGTTCGCAAGCAACTGGAACGGGAGAAATCGCGGTCGTTGTGAGTCTCTTGTGGAACGTAGCCTATGTGGTAGATCCATGCTGGAATCTATCTTAGCTCTAGCCCCGCGATATGAGCTTGCACAATGTCGAGTTTCATTTAAATCTGTTCAGTAGTTTTCACATGATGCTCTAACAGAAAGACAGATAGACAAACAAAAATTCTACAATTGCATTTTTGGAATCTCCTGATCCGAATTATCCTCCCTGATTATTTTCACATTGTACAAACTCGAACCATTTATTACAGTATAGCTGATGATTGAGAGTACCGGTGGCCTCCTTTGTCTCCCCTATTCCATTATCCTGCTATACCGCCCCCTCTATCGCATCTTAAAGACTGGCAACGCGGAAGGCCTTTGGTGTTATAATCTATAGGCGACGGTAACCATCTCCATTAGATGGTATTCTCTGCCGATTTGCGAGCTTAGCAACAAAAACAAATCGAAGGCGGTAGCCATTAAGATGGGTGAAAGTGCTACCACCTGGCTGTAGGTTGTTTTGTCGCCTTTCATGACAAGCTGTCTGGCTGCAGAAATAACTATTCCTTGTCATTTCAAATAAACGCTATTGTGAATGATTGGATTTCTTAAAAATATGTCTTGACCAGTTTTAATGTTATATATTAATCTTATATGAATAAGATAATAATTAAAACTACGCTTTAACGGTTTTAACCGCGGCATTTTATTTCGAGCGTTTCAGTCACTTTTCAGTAGTACTGATCATTAGAAGCTAAAGGTGCTACTTAAATCAACGCTAACTGAAAAGTGGCCGAAACATCGAAATAAAAGTCAAATAAAATGCAGCGCTTAAAACCGCTAAAACGTAGTTTTAATTGTGTGTACTAGTCGCGAAAATTAAAGAAAATAATAATTGTAAAAAATAGTTAATATTTTTATGATTTTTATTGTTATGAAATTCTTAGTTATGATTTTCTTATTACGACATTTAATTCTAATTTCTAAGTCTAAACGGCCAAACATGATGCCTATTAAATTTTGTACCATCATAATTATCCTTTGTTTTCTACATTCCTACACGGATGTTTGTTTTTTGCCGAATGCAGATTACTCATCAGTTTAATAAATGGTTCCTTAATAACGAACGCTCAATTCGTGGAATTTTCTTGGCAACGATGCCATCAATCCACTGGCAAATTTTATACAGAACTTCAACCCCATTTATGTTAGTCCCTTAGTTCTTCCGATTCCGCAATCTTCCCAAAAGATTACTTCTGCCATACTCGCTTAAGTTTAGGCCATGTATGCACTTCGGTATTTTTGGCTAAAATCAGGGTACGACATCATTCTCTGTGTGAATACGGCATTAGAACGTATATCTTTTTACCGTCCAAACATATCTACGGCCTTATATGACATTCTCCCCCTGACCTTCCTCGACCCATTAATATTAACTTCTTACTAACTTTAACATATAGTAAATATGTATATGTATATTTTGTGCAATTTTCTAACGCTTAATTAACATATTTTTATAAGTAGTCCAAAATGACCGGTTTCCGAAACAACAATACCAACCATCAAATTTTTTTTTTGTTTTGCTACCTATAGGTTATTTAAACACCTGTTAGCTTTTACTCTGGCAAAATTAATGCCAAAGCCGTTGGAGCCAGTACCATTAAGAATAGAATAGATTAGATTACTCACCTTTTCGGCGACTTCTTTGACCGAGGCGACCGACGTGCCGTACAAATTGTCGTTATACTGCCCAGCCTCGATGAACAGGTGGTTCTGTATGTCCCTCTCCATCTGCTCTCGACTGCCGACGAAGTGGTAGTCGCGTCCGTCCACTTCGTAGTCGCGTCTCGGGCGGGTCGTGTCTATCAAATTATAAAGCTGTTGGATCATTTCGCACACTATAGTACGAACACAACTTGCGCACTTGAAGTTCGTACGCGTCATAGCGCAGTACACAGCTATAAGGTTCACAGATAGAGCAGAGAGAGGCGCGTTGCGCTTTCGCTCGACTGCTATAAGGGCTCACGTGCCATCTCTTTCGTACAACACACCGTGAGGTGGAATAAACATTAACATTTGCCTCGAGCTGTGCAAATTAAGGGAACTAACTTCACTTGAAGCGCAGGTAAGTTTTGCACGTACTGTATACTTGTTACATTATGTTTAATTACGAACAGCCAGCTACAAAATTACACTCCAGACTTCTGCAGGAAATATAGAGGCCTAATTCTTTTTACTTCTTGTATTCTGTTTGCTGCAACTTCCTTAGTTCTTCAAAAAAGAACTGTATAACTTACTTATTATTTATACATTATTAGCACCCCCCTTGAATTATTTGCACCCGATTAATGTATTTTTCTAATTCTGTACATATACAGTGATGTAGTAAGGATATTATTTGTTACAACACTGGATATTATTACTTTATAGCTACACAATAAAAAATATAATAATGACTTCTTAATATATTGATTAAATTGAAAGGCTGCCAATCACATGTTAACTAGATGTGTCGTTAGGGAGTTTCTTGTGGCTTCTTCTCCTTAAACAGCAATAACACGTTGCAAAACCGTTTATATAAAGCAGGAGGCATACTTAATTCTTAACTTATGTCATCAACCAAAAGTAGAAATCAATTGACTTTACTCACGGGGCACACAACTTCCGAACTTGTCTGGGAATTCCGAAATGAGGTCGTCGTTTATCCTGTCCTTGAGCGGTCCCAAGATGATCACCGGCCGAGTGTAGTTTATCGTCAACTGCTGCACCGTCTCGTAAGATAACACATTCTCGTCTTGACCTGTGAAATGGGTCCATGTGAGTTTGGCAATCAACCTTAAGACAATATTCATATCAAAGGGCGGGCATTAAAATGTCTTGTCACCGAATTACTTTTAAAATGTTACGATCGCTTTTTTATTAATTATTACTGTTTAAACCGTAATTAGTACGCCATTTGACTCGTTATAGATATGATGTCGTAATTTGCTAAGAACGGACAAAATATAGGTGTTTGAGATAATAAAAAGTACCTCTATTGATTCAATTATCAACAACCCTATTGTATCGATTAAATGCTCACTACAAAAATATATTAATTTCAACTAAGACTTCATTACCATAGTATCTCGATAATAATTTTTTATTCAGAATAATTCAATTAGATGACTATTTCAATATAATATTGAGATTACATGGAAAATTGTCTGTATGGTATATACGAAAATACAAATCTTTCTTTAATTATATATGACAGTTTATGCAATAAACTACATTGTATTCTTTAAAGCCTTCTTAAAATCATGGTAAATAACATGTACGCTAAATAAAGTATAGAAGGACAACTAAAGATAGCATAGAAAAAATGTGTATACACTAAAACATCACGTAGCTAATTTCATAGGTTTTCTATGAAAAAAACATATATGAAAAATTCTGTAACCATATCTATCTATAGTTCAAACGGCTATTATCAAAATATGTATATTTTCATATGAATAAAATCTTGTATACAATACTGTACATTTACTTATAAAAAGTTGTATTAAATATATTATATACATTATTAGAATGTAAATATAATAATTTAAAAATTGCAACCGTGCTTAAATAATAATAATAATAATATTTTTACGTGCAAAAATTATTGGAGACTAAATTTTTTGTAAGAAAATGCAAAACTAATAAATGTGGAGTTTCATCCAAGTCAAACTGTGACTTAAAGCTCCGTAAAAATATTCTAAATAATTTATACAATTGAATCTAAAGTATTTTTACAGTCATTAGTATATATAGTACAGAAATTTAGGAGCTACAAAACACCTTTCGTAAGTTCGCATTTCAAGTTCCTTGAATAATTACTAACAGAAGTGATGGACGCACTCAGAGAGCTTTAAGAACATTAAACATAATATGTAACTAAACTTCATTTAAAAAATTGTCAATACGTAAATACAACGTTCGAAATAAAATTGGTAGTCATTTTTATTAAATCTTTAGGCAACCATTGTCTCTGAGTGCGGTGGTAATACTAAGAAGTACAAAGAAAACTATTCGAAATAATCTTAACACTTGATTTTTCTAGATTGTTCTTGACTATTTCTATATCGATAAAAAGTCGAAGCAAGCAAATAAATGACAGGAAACTTGATGAGCTTCTCAAAATATTTTCGTTATGGTATATGTATAATTCTATTGCTATATACATGCTATACAAATTCATAGTCCGTTCTAAAATGAAGACAGAATTAAAACTAAAATTGCCCTGTGAAATAAACCACCTAAGAATGGACGAGTTAAACTATGTCTTAATTCTGTCTACACGTCTATAGCGATTTCGATAAGTTTCAACAGAAGTATAAAGTTGAAAAAAGTAAGCAGTTACATAATTGTCTGACAACATTAACGCGCCGAACGGCTAGGCTCGTAACATAATTACAACATTTCTAGCCATATGAAGCGATAAAAGACTAATTCTAAAATAAACCAGCACAGCGTATTCGTGAAACTTAAAAACAAGCTCGAATGACAATGTCGTGGCACATCGCCCGTAGAAAACATGCTAGTGATACGGTGTCGTGTGGTGTACTAAAGACAAAGCGCGCTTGGCGGCTTTGCGTGCGCAGAGGCGGCGTCCGGGGCGGCCTCGTGTGCTTCCAGTGGCCCACTGCCCACTGCCCTGGGCCCACTGCCCAGTGCCAACTGCCCAGTGGCCCCGCGGCCAACGGACTATCACCGTAGCCACATGTCCCAAAAGAAAATCGTGAACTCGACGGTGACCATTTCGAGTGCAAAGAGGCTATTAGAATAATCGCGTTGTATGGAGTAAAAAACGACTGAACGAAAAGAAATAATGACAAATAATAAACAAAACTGGAGTGTTATTTAAATGAAAACTACGTTTCTAATTGATGATCATAACCAGAATGCGGGAGGTAAGGTATCGGCTACGGCACTCGCAAGCTACGCCTCACTCCCAACACTTACTCTCGTCCTCGAGATATATTAGCGTTATCTCCTCCATCATGGGAAGTTCCACTCGGTACAAGATTTCCCCTACACGTAGAAAAATTAACGTTACACACACTTTAATTATATTCGTCGGTTGGATACCCGCCCGCCGGCGGTTGTGGGATAGGCGAACATGCGTTCACTATTATAGGCACCTTTTCGATGTTGTCGGTCTTTTTATGAGTTCGTGACTGGCGTTTGAGAAATAAAGAGCAAAAGAAAACATCTGTATGATGTATGGGGCACACGTTGTGTTTTGTATCGGCTCGGGTGAGGCTACTAGAAGCACGGGACGGCGGCCGGACGTGCGTCACACCACCCGTGTGCTCATTGCAACCATTCTCAGGTCGACATTTCAACAATAGACATTGACTACGTGTGGTACACCGAGATGTATTCTATCTAGCCCCGGCCATACAACTGAGCCAAAATAAATGTACACTGCGAGCTTTCAAGTCACTGATTAGCGAGAACACTGACAACTCAAATTTTCAAAAATAAACAACATACAAAAGCTGCCAACTTATCTATGAAGTGGCAAACATAAGACATACAGCCGTATTGAATATTCGACTGAGGTTTGTTCTAGACTTGAAATTCTTACTTATGTTACTTACTTAGCAAAGGTACAGTACGATCAAAACTTAAATTCAAGTTAAATGTTAAGATTATTACATTGTCATAGTGCGAGAGAGATGCTATATATATACATATATATATATATACATATATATACATAATGTGTGTGTGTCGAGTGAAGGCGCGACACAATTCTTCCTTAGCTCTGTACGTACCGTGACGTGTACGAACTTCACGGATGCATTCAAGTTTTGTTCGTATTTTAACTCTATAATATCTCTATATCATAAACTTATATCCTTGTAGACACGTAGATGTAATGTATTGTGTTGCATAAACTATTTTTGTTTTGTTTTATGATTTATGTATTTATATTCAATTTATTATTTTTACAATTTCATTTCCATTATTTATGATTTATTCTCACGATGGAAAATTTGCTATTAGTGACGGAGTTCAATTCACAGGTAAGTTAGTCCAACCACATAAGTATTTAGAACAAACATCAACCACTAATAATAACAACGAGATAATGAATATCACTGATGTTGATGTGATTTAATTACAAAATTTTATCGCATACCGGAATTATTCTTCTAAACTAATCTATGATTTACGTTCGTTCCATACTACACGCACCTCATTATTATTATGAATTGTCTTTAGTTGAGTTGGCACGTTCACTAATCGAATTCCTATCATTGGTACTAAGGGCCCACTCAGATAGCTTGGCAAATCGCTTTTAACTTATCAGTATTAATTATAGTAAATTACTAAAAACTTCTTCCACAGTAGTACACTAAAATTGCAATTGAGATAAATGCTATAGCATTCTGCCTGTTTGTCCAAGTGAACCAAAACCTTATTTAACACATCTTCAGTGAGACAAGTCTCTATTTCCGAGGGATAACAAAATAACGCTACTAGTTAGCAACAATTGGCTGCGCGCTAGTGACACGCAAAATCTCAAATCCAGCAGCCTGCAGTAGTTAGTTTAGAGATGCCATATAAACTTTGAATCAAACTATATTTATTTCATTAGATCAGACTATACCGAAGTGTAACAACAAATTGCATGTGTAAACGATTTTTATTAACATTCACAACTGTTTGAATTGTGTTTTTGAGGGGAACTTTAGGTTTGATGTTTTACTGTTGAGTTATATGTCACAAGATCTGTTCTTTGAGGAAATCAAACACCTAAAATTTGACTATGGCTGGCTTTTAACAAGTGATAAATGACTCATATACGATATGGCTTAAACGTCTTTGCCACCGAGACATAAACTCTTTTAGAAAAACTGTACAAATATAATGATTTTATAATATTTTCTTAAGTTTTCGCGACTTGTATACATAATAAAACTACGTTTTAACGGTTTTAAGCGCGGTAATTTTATTTGATTTTTAATTTTAATTTTAATAATTAAAGTTAACAAGTTGGCGGTAGGCTAAATAAAATCGTAGACACTTGACATGTTTGTCTTCCGTAATCACGGCCACTGAAAAGTGGCCGAAACATCGGAAAAATCAAAATCAAATAAAATTACCGCGCTTAAAACCGTTAAAACGTAGTTTTATTATAATCATTTTATCTAATATTTTTATATCATTTAAAAGTATAAATATATATACATTTACATAACGCGACCATCGGAAAAAGAGGTATTCATTTTAAGAGAATGCAACAGAAAGTCGACTGGATACACAGTTGTATGGCGCGAGAGCAGATCTGTATAAAATATAAGAATATCTAAAACACACGCAATGAGTTAAGTACACAGCTATCCACCAGGTCGCTCACAACATAGTGACATTATTGGTAAAGCGACAAAAAATTATGCCGATAATGAAAAAAAAACATGGACTATAAACCTATGTTTAATAATCATTTTAGCCATCACCATGCTTCTCAATACTACAAGCGATAGTTTACTCACAACAAACCGCTCAAATATTTCATATTCATACACAGTCATGATAAACATAAAATAGGCTAAAACTTGGACACAAACATATTTTAAAGTTTCTTAACGTCAAAATTAAAAAAAAAAAATCATCTTATTATATTTGCATGAAGTAGATAGTATTCACCGACAGTGAACAGTTCGTTTGTGTTTTTAAATACAAGACTAACAGCAATCGAAACAGAACTAACACTTACATGTCAAAAATTAAAAATAGAATCAAAAGAAAACATTTAACATGTAGAGTAATTCTTTATGGTTCCGCATGTGTGCAATATAGCTTTAGTTTGATAGAACTCATATGTATAAATAGGAACATTTCATTGACCGTTAAGTAGACAAAGTATTGTGGTTAGAATAAGCATACAGCTTTTAATGTAAAACATCCTAATTTAAAACACTGGTTATCAGCAGCCGCATGAAATAAAACTGCGTAAATAACCTACATACAATTAATAGCAAGATAGCGAACGTAATTTTAATAATGAACAGTGAGGTTGAAATTTGTAAAGCGAATTTCAACATTTCTGTTACTTCCAATTTTAAACTGGTCTCCTGCTTTGTTTTACTTTAAAGTTCAAAATGATTCGAAATTTAAAATTGATTGTTTTCTGTTGACCATTTAAAACAAAACAGAAACAGTAGACAAGGGTAAGTTTGGAATGTAAAAAACGGTTTACAAAATTCATCCTAAATATGTGGTGCACTTACCATCCGCATTAGCGTCCTCCTGTGTGTAACAAAGCATGAAAGCTGTAAAGAAACCGATATATTAGTCATAGGATTGCATAAGTACTGAGTTAGTCGAAAATGTTGATTTCTCAAGGCTTCCGAGATAATTGACATTACAAAGTTCTTTTTTAGTTCCGAGTGTGTAGTGTTTAATAAGTGAAAAGCATTTATTTAGACTGTAATTGAGAAGCGTTGATCGTAATACCTCTGAAATATATTAAACTTTAAAACCTATCTAGTACCTATATCAGATTACATCAGAGTTTATCCTATAAAATAATACTGAATATGGCGTATATATTATCATATTTCATAAGTATAATAAAAATAATAATATCAGCCCATTAATGTCCCACTGCTGAGCTCGGGCCTCCCATTATAGGGGGAACAGACAGTATACCCGCCACGCTTGTCCAAGGCGGCTTGGCAGGTTTGACACATCGGTTATCTCGATGTGCAGGTTGCATCACGATGTTTTCCTTCACCGTTGTTAGCACGTGGTAATTGTAACAATATGCACATTAGATCAGAAAACTAACTAAGAGGTGCATACGTTCCGGCCAGGATCGAACCCGCGCCCTCTGAGTCTGGGACGCGTGCGCTAGCCATTACGCTACCACGACTTCGACAAGTATATTTTAATAAATATTAGTTTAGTCAATTTTGTACACCACTTTGCAAAATGAAATGTTTAGAAGAGCTCTCTATAAGTGATAAGCCCACCCAAAGCTGGAATATAGCTATATTCTATATTTATTATCTATGTTTAATTTTTTGCGATCATATCTCCTATATCTTGTTAACCAATCATTTGCCTTACTAATGGTTAAAATTTGACATAAACTCCATAAAATAATGTCAACTTTCTATCAATGGTACGTCAAGTGAATGACTAGTAAGTACCGCCCAATAGTGAACAATAAAAAGTTTTCATTCAATCATTCACTCACTCATGCAGTTCTTTTGTATCTGTCAGACACACAATTGATGTTAACGTGTCACTGTCAATCATTTATTAAAAATTAAAGAAAAAGCGAAGGTGACACCGAATTTAGAAACTTCTTTCTACAACATTTTAAAATAACTCAGTATTTACAGCAATATAAAGTTTGTATTGCATATATGCTTGAAAACCCTGGACCTCGTGTTTTGTAAGCTTTTCGTTGTGATGAAAACGGTGTGATTTATTATACAGTGGTATTGAGTTTATACATTACACACTTTGATGTCATATGATCGAAACTGTCCTGACATTTCTATTAGGGCCTATACAAATATCTCTAGATTTTCGATTAGAGGCATGAAGTTTTCATCAAGAAAATTAACTATTTGAAAACATATGTCAATCCTAAGATAGATTAATTTTACTCTAAAGACCCTTAAACTGTGCTATTAATAACAACGCCCAAACGCATGCACACAAGTTATTAGATCAAACTGTTATAAGTGCTTGCAAGAAAAATATTTTTTAATATTTTAATAATTATTATGATACAAAAATTTACTTACGAAAATAAATAAATTGTTTACTATAAACTGTCCCTTATTATTTCAAAATATTTTGTAATCAATTTATATAGTAGCGCCCCTAGCGGACGTAATAAATAGATAAAACAAATATTTTGGTTTCATTATTTTCTGGCAAAACTATAGTTTTTGTTAAAATCTTTTTAATGTTCCTGATTCAAACCAAATAACTTATTAATTTGTAGAGCAACCCAATAATCAGATCATTTAAACAAGTGTACATTTTTAGATAACAGAAAGTTATTATATGTTTAACCAATTTTGTTATATGGTAGGTGTCTGTGGATCTAAATATACTTACGTTCTTGATCTGAACCATCTTCAGATTTGCCATCTTCTCGACTCTTCATGAATGGGAATTTTCTGCTGAATGACAACGTTTTCTTTTTCCTTTCGAGGGTCGACTGACTCTATAAATATAAATTTATAAAAAATGCTCTTAAAATAATATGTGAGTATGTTGGGCGTGTGTATTTTCATTGAGGCCACATTATCTCTCGAATAGGTGGGAGTATGTCAATCTCCACCACGACACGACACATTAAATTTTAAAATTATTAAACATAAAAGAGCGAGCGATAAACAATCTTATTACTTTTAAAATATCAAAATAAAAAATAATTTTAATAACTGTTTGAACAATAATATGCTATTTGACTGGTCAAAGTTATGCCATCATATCTTACAACGCCTATACATAGGCTACGTTCCGTTAGAGCCTCACGACGACCACGTTCATGACCACGATTTCTTCCGTTCAACTTGCTTGGCGGCGTTACAATCGTAAACCCAAGTGGAACGGTTATTCGACCCACCTCTTGACACAGGTCGTTGCGAGCGTTGTGTGATCGAAAATGATGACGTCATTAGTGATGTTTTCGCCACGACCACAAACGATCGTGGTCGCCTTGTGGAACGGCTAACGGAGCATTTTGGGTGTTGTGAGCTACTAATGGAACGCGCTGATAATCTAGGAGGCTGAGACTTGTAAGATTTTAAAAAGCGTCTCAGTTGATATGGCTGTCATCCACCCTATTAAATAAGGAGCTGTAAATTTCAGATACAAAGTTTTATTAGTTTTTTTTTTAATAATATTTTTTTTTTAATAATTTTTAGTCATTGCTATTACCGGCTTCAGGATCGATTTAGTAGTAGAGTAGAGAGTAGGTAGAGTTAGTAGTAGATTCGGGTTAAACTAACCACTTTACCAGATCCATATGTTGAATACGACAAGTATCAAAATAATAAACCTTATACTACCTCTTTACATAATAGTATATTGCCACGTGTCAGTTTCACAATTCGATTCTCCTAACACGGTTGTCTTAAGGCCCCAGATAAGAGGTACTCAAAAGACAAACTATAATTTAAAAAAACCTGTGTGTGCGTAGTTCACAGACAGTAGAAGTGAAACAAAGTGTGACAAGGGGTGGAAAGGGTTCTGAATTTCGTGACGTCACATTCCATATAGTTATGACATATTTAAGCTTTAAAACACCAAATTTTAAGTATTAACGAACCACTTTAAAACACTTCAAAAAATTATTAAATATAATCTATTCTATTTCTCATTCTCTCGCCGGCTTAGTCCAATAGATTTATGTATTTATTTCTTTTTAGAGTGGCTTTTTCGTTTCAACGAGTTTCAAATCAATGATTCTAAAGAAGATTCACTTCAAAAATAAAATTACTTTTCGCGAATAAAACCGTTGAATTATTTCACTTTTACACTTTTATATAGATGATCTATGTAGTGCTCACCGTTGAGACCGGCGTGCCTTGTCCCTGGAACTTGACCTGCCTGTCCCGTGCCCTTTGCTTCCGTTCCCATCTCCGTTTCGACGGAATAATCCCGATTGCGTCTGCGTCCGTCTTGTCCAATCGTCTGTCATACACACAAAACAGAATTAAATAAAAAAATGTTACCATCCCACAACCTAAATAAATAGCTATTAAACGTTTATAGTGAGATTACGTTTATATTTTAACAATGTTTTTTGTTTGTTACAACTCCATTAGTTCTTTGAAAAGTAACTGTATAACAACTTCTACATGTATTTTTTTTTTAAAGAGTCAAAGTAGATAAATAATAATGATAAAAAAATAAACACGTTGCGAAGTATAAATAGGTAGTAGATTTCAATTTGGACTTATATGTTATGACCTTAAAAACATCCTGCCATAAATGACGTATGGAAGACATGAGAAAAATTTATGTTCATTTGAACAACTAAACCATGCCACACTCAGAATCTGATAACGAGTAATTAAACTATTTGTGAATTTTCTCTATCTATAATATTATAAAAATCAACTCGCCGTGCCTGTATATTGAAGCTATAAAAAGAAACAACTGGAATACACTATATAAAAGATGGAGAACACGGTGCAATTTTGTTATAGATTTTTTGTCTGTGCGTGATTCACATAAACACTACTGGGCCGATTTCGATGTGGTTTTCGCTGATAATATCAATAAAATAAAAAATAATATCAGCCCATAAATGTCCCACTGGTGGGCTCGGGCCTCCCATTATACGGAAAGGACAGTATACCAGCCACGCTTGTTCACCAAGGCGGCTTGGCAAGTTTGATACATCGGTTATCTCGATGTCCAGGTTACAACACGATGTTGTTCCTTCACTTCCTTCAAAATAAGTTCCACTGGAGAACACTTTTTGAAGGTCATACATGTAAGTTAAAATTTAATTTTTACTTCCTATTCTATGTACACCGCTTCGCAACGTGTTGATGCTGTAAAGGAGAAGAAGCGGCAAGAAACTCCCCAGCAACACGTCTAGCTAAATATTGTTTTTCTTTATATTTCATATTCTATTTATATCTCAAATCTCAAAAGCACGTGGTAATTGTAACAATAGGCACATTAGATCAGAAAACTGACTAAATGGTTCATGCGTTCCGGCTAGGATCGAATCCGCGCCCTTTGAGCTTGGGACGCGTGCGCTAGCTGTTACGCTACCACGACGGTTTACGCTGATCGACAGTCAATTCTTAGATTTAATTTTCCGCTACTAAATATTTGGGGAATTTTCCTGGGAAGATTTAAAAGAAACAGATTTCAAAAAAGTATTCGAATTCCAGTATCCTTTGTTACTGTTGAATATCAAATTTTATGTAATAAAACGTGTGAAATTGTTTATACCGGGAATCCAGCGGAAATTTACCTGGGAGCGGTTTGTAGTTGTTCGGGTGCATGAAAATTAGCTTTTTTTTATTGCAGGAGTTCAGCAGACAGGCAGACGGCCCACTTGATGGAAAGCGGTTACCATCGCCTATGGACATTTGCAACACCAAAGGTGCTACAAATGCGCTGCTGCTCTCTTAAGGGAGCCTGGAACCTGCCCACTAATGCCGGAACACAACTCAAGGTTGTTATGGCGACAAAAAAGCTTATCTATATTATAAGCTTATCCCGACACACTAAAAAATACCTTACATTCTTTTTTTAAATGCTGCGGTACTTTTTGTCACGGGAATTTCAAAGCTAGCGTAGACGAACTCGCGGGCATATCCTAGTTAATAATAAATTCAAAACACGAAAATTTTATTTTCTAAACGATATAAAATTGATTCATCATTTTACTTGGTCTTTAAGTTATTTATCCTTTAAGCTCTTTATTAAAACGCTTTAACCCTTCAGCTCTTCTAAAAGCCGCAAGACTAACACTATCACTGTCTCGTAATATACCAATAAAATATACCCATTTCATACAAATCCTATACAAACAGAGTGAGACAACAACACAATTAACGATCACGTGCACAAACGCGTTCTGCACTGTCATCGCCGACACATATGTGCTAATAGTGAGCTGAAGGGTTAAGCGATAAAGTGTGCTATTCACCTATTGTAATTTTAAATCAAATAAATGATTCTTTTATAATAATAAGTTTGTGTCCCGATTGTTCCTAGACATTTGTCGATGTATAATGCTTTGCAAAAGATCGGCACATCCTACTAATATTATAAACGTATATTTGTTACTCTTTCACACAAAAACTACTGAATGGATTTTGATGAAACTTTACAAAAATTTTGCTTACACATCAGAATAACACAGGCTATAATTTATAAAGTTATAGTGTGAATTATCCAAAATATGACGATTTTCCATCACCACGCGCGGGTGAGACCGCGGGCACATCTAGTAGGATATAAATATGAATATTTTCTGGGCAGATATTTTTGGATCCCAAGGTATTGAGTTATATTTGCTTATATGGCCGGTCATAAATTATTTGTAATGTGTCCAGGCATATAATATTGAATCGATTACATGCCGATATTTTAATGATTATAAGGATCTCATGTAACATTAACTTAAATATTTGAACCCTTTGCAATGCTTATATTTTAATGAACTCGACTGTACCTACTAGGTAAGCGTGTTCCACCTTGGGCCATATCTTCGCCTATCTGTATCAGACGCCATCATCGTCAAACACAAACCTATACCACAATAAAAATGAACTGGCAGTTATAGAGACTGCCGATAGAAGTGAAGTGAAGTGAGACCGCGGGGCGCAGCTAGTACTAAATAAACTCAGATGTTAAATCTTTACTGTTATAACATTTCTTGCTAGGTTTTTATTTTTTACAGCTGTCTTGTCTAGCTAACGTAATACTGAAAATACGCATTATAGTAATTGTTTACAGAGAAATAAAATCTCATTAGTCGATCCTATTTTAGTATGGATTAAAATAATGCATTTCCTCACCTTGCTTGCCACCATTCGTCGTCGGATGCGTTCGTAACATGCAATATATCGCCATAGCGGAATGGAAGTCCTCTTGAAGGCAAACCATCGTCTCTTATGGGATCGTAGTCAAACAGAGCCCTGGATAATAAAAAATATCTATCTATTTCTTTCATTTTTTTTGTAAGCATTTGGAACTGGCACAATCTGACTTTTTCGTCCATACTAAACATATCAGCACAATCGGTTTATTCAATAAATATTTCTTAGCGGGAAACAAGAAAAAATCTATTAAGTTACAACTAAATTATCTTAGATTTTTTGGCCCA
The DNA here is from genome assembly GCA_019925095.2 of Dendrolimus kikuchii. Classification (NCBI taxonomy): domain Eukaryota; kingdom Metazoa; phylum Arthropoda; class Insecta; order Lepidoptera; family Lasiocampidae; genus Dendrolimus; species Dendrolimus kikuchii. The sequence continues at coordinate 4,301,697 of CM034401.1, forward strand.
CTTGATGGATAGCGGTTACCATCGCCTATGGACATTTGCAACACCAAAGATGCTACAAATGCGCTGCTGCTCTCTTAAGGGAGACTGGAACCTGCTCACCAATGCCGGAATACAACTCAAGGTTGTTATGGCGACATACTGTAGACTAGGGGTGGTAGCCATCCAGTCGGGCAAATGCCCTACCACCTGGCTGTGGGTTCTTTTGTCGCCTCTTACGACAGAAAAGAAAAAAAAATAGCAAAGAGCACTTTTTTCAGATTTCATGTAAACTCAGAAAGGTTGAAAAATGGAAGAATTTGAACATTAACAACATTACACAACTGGTAATACATAAAATTTAGTATTTCGTGTTTCCTCCCTGTACTTTGACTGCAGCTTTCATCCGCAAGGGCATATAATAATAAATCAATGAATAATGCCTGTGAGCTTTTTTTCTTCTTAGACGAGAGCTAAAGAAAAAATATAATTCGCCAGTATTTACAAAAAAAATATATTTTTTTATTTTGCCAGTCTGTGCATTTTGTTATACACACTTCCACAAATCAAAAATCTTTCATTTTTACACAATCCATTCGTTTTTTCTGGTTTTTGCGGACAACTTTAGTTAGTAAATTCTACCATGTATATCATGTGGCAAATGCAAAATAATTCTGTTATTTTGTTATCAAATATTATTTTCATACAAATAAAAGATTTAATTCGTTCAAAATATACTCTCTTCTTCTTATCTCACTTCTTTATCTTAATGAACTAATAATATGAAGTGACAATTGCAACTACTGACAGGGTATATGTGTCATAAGATGGCATTTTTCTCCGCCTTAAACGTTTTATATTATCAAAAAAATGTGTGTGTGTATGTGTCTGTGTGTGTGTGTGTATGTGTGGATGTCTGTGTGTGTGTGTGGGTGTCTGTGTGTGTGTGTGGGTGTCTGTGTGTGTGTGTGGGTGTCTGTGTGTGTGTATGTGTGCGTGTCTGTGTGTGTATCTGTCTGTGTTTCTCTGTGTGTGTGTGTGCGTGCGCATATGTGTGCGTGTGTGTGCGCGCGTGCTTGCGTGCGTGTGTGTGCAGTTCACACGCAGTAGAACTGAAACTTCAGAGAATATACTCACGGATAATTCTTCTCCAACTTTTATTAATATAAATATAATTCTTTCGGCTTACATCCGTCAATATATTATAATTCAAAAACTCAATCTAAATACACCTTTAATCACTGGCATAAAGCTCAAAATTCAATTCACTGTTACAAACAAATTTCTTTGATATACGTTTATTTATTTTTTATTGCATGAGTTCATCAGACAGGCAGACGGACCACTTGATGGAAAGCGGTTACCATCGCCTATGAACATTTGCAACACCAAAGACTACAAATGCGCTGCTGCTCTCTCTTAAGGGAGACTGGAACCTGGTCACTAATGCCAGAACACAACTCAAGGTCGTTATGGCGACATACTTTAGACCAGGGGTGGTAGCCATCCAGTCAGGCGAATACACTACCACCTGGCTGTGGGTTATTTTGTCATCACTTACGACAGGCCGCCCGGCCGCAGGAAATTATATATTTTCTCCGTTCCTGCACGGATAACGGAACATCTGCCTTAAATATATACAGACAGAGTTGTAATTCATAAGTTTTGTTTAAATTGTAAATGAATACTAACAGGTAAAGAGAAATGTGTTTTATTTCGAATTAAATAAGATTAAATTTTATGGAGTTGGATATGGAAGAAAGAGCATGAAAGTAGAGTAAACGCGGTCGAGATGCGAGCACTGCGCAAAATCTGCGGAGTGACGCTCGCGGACCGCGTTCGTAATAACGAAGTAAGAAAGAGAGTTGGTCTGAAAGAGAGTGTCGGGGTGAAGGTAAGGAAAGGAATGCTCCGGTGGTTCGGGCATGTGGAAAGAATGCATGATGAAAGAATGACTAAACAGATATACAATGCAAAAGTGGATGGATGCAGAAGTCGTGGAAGGCCACGACACACCTTCCATGATCAAATTGATCGTGTACTAGCAGAAGGTGATGTCAGCAGCCTTAAGAACAGACGAGCGTGCAAGACAAGAGTTATGAATGTCAAAGAAGCAAGTGAGGTGTGTAAGAATAAGCCTAAATGGCGCTCTGTTGTTCGTGCCTACCCCGCAAGGGAACTGGCGTGAAGTTATGTATGTATGTAAATTTTATGTTTTTATCTCTTCACTTCAATAATAAACTTGTGTCAATTGAACTGTTGAAACTAACCTGACATACAAAGATCGCTTCTGCGATGTCCTTAGGAGGGTATTTTGCTGTTTGAGTTCATTGATGCGCGCCTCGAATTTATTGTATTCCTGCGGTCTATAAACCACTGTCAGTCTCACGTGTTGTCCAGTACTCTGGCAATAATGATTAATTATCATAAAGTAAATAACACATCCAAGTTTAGCATAAACAACCCACTCATCTGACATCCCTCTTCATTGCACTATATAAAATTTTAAATGTCAAGTCTTAGTACATAGGGAAAGGGTCGATTTTCACTATATCTTATAGTTTCAGTTTTAGCCGTAGAAGCCCACTTGAAAATTCACATTTTTTTTTATTGCAGGAGATCAGCAGACAGGCAGACGGCCCACTTGATGGAAAGCGGTTACCATCGCTTATGGACATTTGCAACAACAAAGTTGCTACAAATGCACTGCTGCTCTATTAAGGGAAACTGGAACCTGGTCACTAATGCCGGAACACAACTCAAGGTTGTTATGGCGACATGCTTAAGACCAGGAGTGGTAGCCATCCAGTCGGGCAAATGCCCTACCCACCTGGCTGTGGGTTGTTAAGTCGCCTCTTACGACAGGCCGCCCGGCCGCAGGAAATTGTATTCTTTCTCCGTTCCTGCACGTATAGTCTATATTATTATACTATAATAATAAAAATATATAATAACAGTAAACATCCCACCGATGTGATCGGGGTTTCCAGTTTCCACTATAGGGGAATGGACAGCAGTCCACAACGGCTTGGCAGGTTTGACATATACGTACGCTGAACACTGTATAGCCATAAATTATTGACACAAAAATTGCCCTACACATTAAACTAAAGATTTTAGTTTGGTAATTTAAATTAAATAAAAAATCACAAATATCAATAAAAATAGTATGCAGTCCAGGTACCTTGAGTGCCTTGGCAGCCTGTTCATGTGTCGCGTGGCTAATATCAGTATCGTTGACAGCCAGTAACCTGTCTCCTCTCCTTAGAGCCCCGGAGCGCTCTGCCGGCCCCCCAGCTAATAGGAACGAGACGTAAATCCCATGACCGTCTTCACCACCCACGATATTGAATCCCAGACCCTGAGGTCCCTTCTCCAGCTCCACTACACGTGACTCTTCGGTGCTCTCACTGCCGATCACGGATATCGCTCCAACGCCGTCGGTCGCGTCTTCACGACGTAAGGAGTTGGCTGCGCTTGATGCTGAATAATAAAAGGAGTAAGAATATCGCAAATTGGATAAAATTAAGTTAGCGTAAGTAACAAAATTTACATATTAAGCAACTCCAATACAAAAAAGCTATTTTGTGTTATGTATCATCTCGAAGATTTATTGGTACAGTGTGCAAAAAAGAATACTATTAAAATTAAATTGATTTGTATTTTTAATTAAACCTGTACTAACAATAGATAATAGATAAAAGAAAAACAAATCAACACGTTAAGACTGACCGTTACTACAGCTCCATCTTATGTGAAAATAATATAAATTTATCAATTTACTATGTTCTATTATTTTAAAAAGTCTGTGCTATAAATATATATGGACCAAAGTTATCTGCAAGTGCAATCGTTTGAGTCACATAGTAGTCTTTTACTATATGAAAAGATGTTTGTTTTGTTGTAAACTATTATGTTCCTTTAATGCCATTTTATTTACTTCCTCCCGGAATGCGCCTTTTTTCGAAAAATGAGGTAAACAATAAAAAATATTATTTCTAGAATAAAAAAATAATTTTCAGTTAAATTCTTCATTATTTTTCACAGCAAATGTAACCAGTGGCAAAATCCCGGATTTAAGCATTGCCCAAAAATGAGTAAGCAACATGAGGGTAGCTAAAAAATTCATGACACGGACGGTTGTGTCGCCGACATTCCAGATTTAAAAATTCCGTTCATAATGTTTTAAATAAGTAATTTTGAAATGTTATCGCGTAATGTTTTTTCGAGAGAGAGTTTGACAGACCAAAAATGTAAATATTAAAAGAGTTATAAGTGTTGATGATAGCATAATTGCAAAAGTCACACTTATAAAATGACAATTACTGTTTAAACATTAAACAATGTGAATGTAATACTCACGTGTGTTGGCTCTCGAGGTCCTCGGCGAAGGCTGTCCATGTCTCGGCCCCGGAACTAAAACTAGGACGACCCTTTCGCCAGTTGCTTTCAAAGCAGCGACTGCTTCTTCGTGGGTCACATTAGCCAAGTCCACATCACCGTTCTGGAAGGTCCCATGTCATCAAATTTTTTAATTAATAGTTCTTAATAATAAAACTACGTTTTAACGGTTTTAAGCGCGGTAATTTTATTTGATTTTTGGTTTTTCCGACGTTTAACCACATAGCTGGAGAGCTTCAGCATGTCAAGCGAGTTCTACAACGCAATCAGGTGAAGACTCCACACCAACGTCACAAAGGCCCTAAATCACCTTCAGTTGAGCGGTGCCCTGCTACCCTACCCTACATCAAGGGGGTCACAGACAGAATTGGTCACATCCTCAGGCGAGCTTCAATCAAAACATATTTCAAGCCGCAGAAAAAGATTACCCAATTTCTGAGACCTGTGAAATGCAATATCCCACTCCAGGATGCAGGGGTTTACGAGCTTGATTGTGAGTGTGGATTGTCATACATTGGGCAAACAAAGAGGAGCATAAAAACACGAGTAAAAGAACACATTGCTGACATGAAACATACAAGGTCTACGAAGTCTGCGATCAGTGAACACACGCTGGATAAACCCAACCACTACATCAGATTCGATAACCCACAAATCCTCGCGAAAGAGAATCGTTTCATACCTAGAATGATGCGTGAGGCTATTGAAATCAAAAAACACTCAAATTTCAATAGAGAAGATGGTTGGCAAGTACCACCTGTTTGGGATCCAATTATCAAAACTATTAAGAACCAAACCCAGCAAAAACCAGCTGCCAGACCTCAAGACACTGAGCTCTTTCTGCGTACAACGGAACACAAACCAACTTGACTGATAATTACTTTTATTTTTCCTTCCACCCATTTTAATATTATATAAAATTATTAGAGCTAGGCATGTTTGCTGAAGAGTTTCTTGCGCCGCTTCTTCTCTTCAAGCCATAACATGTTGCGAAGCGGTAATAAATTAGATTAGGCTCCCATAGATTAAATAATAACCATAAACAAAATTAAAATTAAATAATTAAAATTAATAAGTCGGCGGTAGGCTAAATAAAACTTTAAAAATACTCGTTGACACTTGACATCTTTGTCTTCCGTGATCACGGCCACTGAAAAGTGGCCGAAACGTCGGAAAAACCAAAATCAAATAAAATTACCGCGCTTAAAACCGTTAAAACGTAGTTTTATTATGTATACAAGTCGCGAAAACTTAAGAAAATATTAATAGTTCTTAATACAAAAAATAGATATATTTTAGATTAAGATGTTCCATTCCAAATGCACCTTTTTTTTTCTCTTCCACCGGACGGACAAGGTCATCCGGCTTTCTATACCCTTTGGGGGTTTTATGTTTTGTATTTTCTTTTTCCCTATGCTAGTCTTACATCTTTCATTGTCTTAAACCTAGACGTTCTACTCTTACTATTTATTCCATCCATCTTATACATTTATTTGCTATTTCTATTTAAACACTAATCCTTTTTATCCTTATTTAATACATTTTTACTCTATGTACCTAAATATAAGCTTAAATGTACAGTTATTTATCTTATCTATTTTTATTACGATACGATGTATTACTTTTTTGACTATCTCTATGCAGTAGTTAACCAAATCCTCTACATTCCTTTTATTCATTAATTCTTGTATATTACTCAATTTTATACCAAGCTTCAAATTGGTCTCCAAGTTTGACCTTTCCCGGGAATGTACAGGACATCGGAAAACGATGTGTGGAACATCTTCCTGTTGATCAGGGTCGCGTATGCACGAGGGGCTCTCCTTGCACCCGAAGCGGTTCAGGTACTGGGAGAGCCCCCCGTGTCCGGCGTACAGCTGGGTGTGCAGACCGGTGAGACCGATCTACCTAATCACGCTTCTGGTCCGCGTGACATCCGGGAAAAAGAGTTTCGTGACGGATGCAGTTGATTCTCGGCAGTATCTCCAGTTCCATTCGTCAACTGTCCCCCCCATTCGGAACAGCCGTTTGACGAATGAAACCGGACACTTGTCATAATCGTCCTCTCCTTCAAAGAAAGTGCGGCCGCTTTCGCCAACTCATCCGCCCGCTCATTTTCCTGTTTGTCAATGTGGGCCTTCGCCCAGTACAATTTAACATCCTTGCCATCTTGAATGGCCGCTATGATGTTCCTCCTTGCTGCTTCTGCTAATGGATTTACGGAGCCCCAGTTGCACCAAATGCAACTTCAGTCAACATCAGGTAGGATAGTGATCTACATACATAGACATAAATAGTCTTAGAGGTATTGAATGGAGTTTAGGGGGTAAAAAATAATCACCATTAACCATTGTGATGAGATGATGTATCAACTAATGGATAGTTTCGATTTATATTTTAAGAACAAAAATACAGAAAATGATAGCGAGCGGCAAGATGCTGTGTCGACTGGTAAGTATAAACAAATATTTATATATGTCGGGTTCACACCGGGAGCGAACGAATGACGCTCCGAGAATAACAATATAATAATCTGAAATATTATAATCAAAGTTTATTACACTAGAATTACCACAATTACGATATTAAATATTGCACAATCATACACAGAAATATTAGGACAACTCCAAGAGTTGCATCCACGCTTGTCAGGTGTCGAGCAGCAATTTGCCCTCCAAGAATACTGCGATTGTCAAGCAGTAATTATCGACCACATTATATTATGTGCTCCTCGTCCAAGACTGTAGTCGTAGACTTGGTTGTAGACTGTCAGTGTAGATTGCCGATTGTAGACTGCCCCTCCTCTGCCCGAACACCCAGTATTTATAAGATCCTCATAGCGCGCTGCAGCAACAATATCCCGTAATGCTGTGGCGCCACTTCAGTTACACTTCCTTCATAAAACCAACTTCCGCCATACGTATTAACTTCCAACATCCGCTTACTCCATTCCCGATATCTGTTAGCTTCATAATAAATGCTTCTACATTGACATCCGGTTAAACAACTTCCGATTACTACATGAAAGAATACTCTATCCGGTTATTGACTACTTCCGTCACATGGTTAGTTTATAATAACAAATACTATTCCTACATATACAAAGATATATATTTGTATTAAAATATAAGTTCAATGAGATAATGATTTGTGGTGTGACAGAGGATGTACGTCAAAATAGGGGAGTGTAGTGTATGTGTGGGTAGAAGTCAAGGCAGTAGATGGTAGGCTGACGTGACGTAGTACGGACAGGATGGACGTTGCTGACGTCTTAAAGAGTGAATGTAATACAGTACAAGGAGTATTAAAGGAAAAGACATTGCGCCGACGTCAAATCATTGGGAGAAGGTGAAAGTAAAGAAGAATTAATTTATATTGAATAAGACCTAATATTTTTTTATATATATATCTACTTTATATTTGAGTTTTATAATAAAATATTTTTTGTAGCTTTTGGTACACCCTAAAATCGAGACCATATCACGTTATGATGGCCTAATTAGAAAGATAAAATTCAAAAATACTGTCCTACTTTATACTTCAAAACAGACCCAAATATAAGTGAATTGTGAGGTCGTTGTTCAGGACAAGTAAATGCAGTAGACCTGAAAAGGTTGGAAAAATAACTTTGGTAAAATAACTCACAGATGTATTTTTGACGACGAGCAACTTGTCTCCAACCCGAAGTCTTCCATCCCTGTGTGCTGCACCTCCCGCCATGATCTTGGTGACATATATCCCGTTGTCACCAGGGATATGCTGGTTGCCAAGACCGCCTGCTATACTGAAGCCCAATCCCGAACCTCCTTTCAGCAATTCAATCTCAACCGATTCTTCTGGTTTCAAATTTTGAGATACGTTCAAAGTATCTTCAGCTGCGCGACGACGTATTTTCTGTAAAGATTTTTTTTTTATTTACACAAAATACTGTTTAGGCCAAAATGGCCTCAAATGAAGATGAAGATGTACATGCTTTTTAATTCAATTTAAACATTTCTGCATGTTAATTTCAACATCAATGTGTAAATAGTGATACACCAAGGGCGCGTTCCTCTTGTACCTCACAGCGCTCAAAATGCGTCTTTAGCCGTTCCACATAGCGATCACAGTTGTTATGGTCGCCGCAAAAATATCACTAATCAACGTCATGATTTTGGTTCACGTAGCGCTTACAACGACCCATGTCAAGAGATGCGTTGAATAATCCGTTGCACTTGAGTTGACGTTTGTAACGCCCGCAAGCAAGAGGAACAGAAAAAAATCGCGGTCGTGAGCGTGTTTGTTGTGAGCCTCATGTGGAACGTAGCCATAGTAACATGTCAGATTATGCTACTTCATTCCAAAATTCCATCCTAATAGTAAAGTACGAAATTACGATCATTGTGTATTCCTCAACTTTATCAAGTCACTAGCTGTGCCCGCGACGTCGTCCGCGTGGAATTTGCTTCCAAAACCCTCCGATTTTGAAACATTCTTCATTGGTGCTCCGTTCCTATTGGTCTTAGCGTGATGATATATAGCCTATAGCCTTCCTCGATAAATGGGCTATCCAACACTGAAAGAATGTTTCAAATCAGACCAGTAGTTCCTGAGATTAGCGCGTTCAATCAAACAATATAAGTATATTTGGCTACAACACTAATACTTACATTTTAAATATCGCGATATCTTTTGAATGAAACGTCCGAATTGAATAATTCAAAAAGTTCTAGCAAGGTATTGAATTTGTCTTGAATATGGAGTAATTTATTTTAATAAGGATTAATACCAAGGTACAAAATAAAGAGTTTTTGAAGCGACGGCATTTTAATTATTGGGTTACATTATTGGACTTTTAGTAAGGATCCCTAATTTTTTTGAAAATATAATATAGCCTATAGCCTTCCTCGATAAATGTACTGTTCAACATTGAAAGAATTTTTCAAATCGGACCAACGGTTCCTGAGATTAGCGCGCTTAAACAAACAAACAAACTCTTCAGCTTCATAATATTAGTATAGAAGTATAGATTGTAAGGTATGAATTATATTTGTTTTTATCACAAGCTACAAAAATATAGGTTACTCCTAGATTAGGGGAAAGCCGTCTATTCAATGTCAGAAATAAATGTTTTTTGTTAGATTATTCTACTATTGTTAATAAGTTGGATTACTGAGTAGATAATAGGTATTAGAGGGTTGTTTGTATTGTACACCCCACTACTACAAAAACACAATAATGATCTTAATCACAATAATGTGAAAAATCTAAAATTCCGTATTTTTATGTCACTCAAAGATGTTCAGTTTGATTGAATAATATTGATATTCATGCTGTACGGATTTAGTTCCTTTGCCTGACATTTAGCAAAGTGAGGTAAAAACTTTGTCTCTCAATATTATTAATCTGAGGTTTTACTTACAAATTACAAAATGTCGTGATTTTTTAGCAATGCCGTAATAATTTGATTTTACAATTATTAATTATTTTGATCATGTCATATGTTACATTTGCAGACTAATCCCAAAATTAAAATAATTGTGTTTTTATTATAATTAGTAGGTAAGTCGTCACGCTAAAATTGAACATTATTTCTAGCGATATAATGCACGTATTTCGTAATTAATTGTATTGTTTATTAATTTTTTGCCTAAATAATGGCTTACCGATCTTTGAATACAAAAAATGCGTAATTTTCAGGTTCCGCCTTTATGCTTCACTTATAACGACTTTTTGGTTAAAGCGACGTAACAAGTCAGTCCATTAAATTTAGAGTATACTTTTGGAGAAAAATAATTTGGTTATGCGACTTCGGATATAACGCCGATTTCGGGCGTAGCAACTAGTTTTATGAACCAGTTATAACAAGTTCCTAGAAATCGCGAACGAGTCTACCCCCAAGGACTGAGTAAACAAATTCATTCCTAGTAACACATTTTTTTGTCTTTTGTTAACATCCACAAATGCTCAGCAGTTGTAACAATACGCTCTTTTTATAAATGTCAGGTATCTAAAAGCTGATTTACATTGATCCAATTACTGTTCAAAGGAAGCCAGTGCTGAAAGTCATACTGGCATAGTGTAAATTGACGTTACTTCAATATTACCAATTAAATATTTTGGATTAAGTCCGCTCTCCAATTCAGCAGCTCGATTAATGTAAATCAGCCTTAATAATCAATTAGTATGACATTAGGCGATATACGTGTAATTTAGTGGTCCCTTCATCGTCATTTATGATCGACATCCACTGCAATTATGTCATGTTAAAAATAGAATTTGTGTTACTCTGTCTCAATAAACATTTTTTACAATTTTCAAATTGTGGAGTAGTCATGGGAAAAATCACTCACCAAGAAGAAAAGAGTGATATATATCTTTTTGATACCAAGACATATATCACTCTTTTATATCTTTAACTCTTTATCTTTACAATGAATAGTGTCAGTGTCAATTGCAGACAAGATGAGTTATTACCTGTGAGTGATAAACTGATATGAAAAAAATATAAACAGAGTGAAAAAATAAAAATAAAATTAATTATATTAAAACAAAATTACACCATAAAACTATAGTGTTACGATTTATTTTGGCTTGCTATTATATTCGGTTTCCTCGTTCACTTACTACGCATGCGCAGTGCGCGGGCTAATCATTCTCTTTTCGTTCTAATCTAGTTTCTTCTCATTCGGATATATAGTCGTCGCGTGGAACAGGAATGAACTAAAGAGTTAAAGATATAAAGACACATTTTGAACGCAAGTGATATACAGATCTAATCACTCTTCGCGTCGGATATATATCTTTTGAGTTAATCACTCAGGAGTTACACACCGCTATTGTGGAGTAATACGGGGATCAATATCTCACAGCTCTTAGGGCTGCCATTTAAATAAAATGACTCAATTATATCTATAATAATTATTATAACATACTAAAAATGCCTTCTTTATACATTGAAGCTATTAAAAAAAACTAACTGGAATAGACTATATAAACCAGGGATAACACGATGATTTTTTTTAGATTTATTGTCCGTCTGTCGGGTTCTTTGTTTCGATGTCCTACTTCGATGAGGTTTTCGCTGATCTGATCGGCAGCAAATTTTTAGACTTAAAATCTGCGCTACTTTTTATCGTGGAAATCCCGCGAGAACTTTCTGAGAATTATTTAAAACGGTCAGATTAAAAAAATCTAATTCAAATGTTTATTTGTTAATTAGTTATTTTGTAGATTTTTTTGCTGACCGATGGCAAATCATAAAATGCGTGATGTTTTTTATCCCGGTAATCCCGCGGGATTTTTCCCGGGAGCGGTTTATAGTTGTTCGTGTGCATTAAAATCAGCATATTCCGACAGTATTCACTAAAACGATAGCTTACATCCTTTTTTTAAATGCTGCGGGGCACTTTGTGTCCCGGAAATTGCAAGTCAAATGTGGACGAAGTCGTGGGCATATCCTAGTTATTATAAATAAATAATGAACATGAACTTGTGAAATTTTTTATTTACTCTGACCTTATAATATCGATTTCCTAACAATACATGTACATACGTGATATAATATTCAATGCGTCAACACCTTCAAGGTTCAATGTTTACCCAACATTTAAATGCTCACATAAATGACATATAATTTTATATTTTTGAAGTATTAATATATTTTTATTACATTAAGTATATTTTTCTAATTATTTTTATGGCCTCTCGGATTTTATACGCAAATAGCGGTGCAACACTTGGTTTTTGTACGAAAATTCGGGCGATGTCGAACAGCTATAGTCCTGCTGCTTTATTCATAATAGTTATATTAGAGTTTATCGGTTTGTTGTCAGAAGGTTTCTCATACCATTATTAATTAAAATTACGATTAAGAAAAAAAATCATTTCATTCGAGCTGAAGTAACCTCTTATAACTATTATGAATAATGGAATTAAAATTGAATAACAATGAAAGGAAATATGACTTAGCTTGATAAGATGTTTTTAAGTGTCTTCACAAACGACTAAACTATAACAATGATAAGGGTTGTCTGGAAGAGATCGCATTTTAGCGATAAGACCGCCCTTTGTACCCAACTAGACTAATACTAGTTCCAAAGTTTTTCTGTAATGGTGTACAATAAAGTGTTATCTATCTGTCTATAATCAGCAAACAAACACATATTATTTATATTCATATTCCCAAGCTAAGCGAATTGCGCTTTCATTTTTTGGTAACTTTTATCTCCTGTTCCACCTATGTTATTGTTAATGTCAATACCTGTGTTAAAATGTATTTTATTTACAAAGTTAATAAAACACCATGTTAAATATTTAGCTACATTACATAATTCACCACCATCACCATCCGAGTTATTAATTCATATTTAACGTCTCTGTCAATTGGCGTAATGTCTTTACTATGTCACTGCTTCACTTGTATTAGTATCACTGTGACCAGATGCAAGGAAGAAGAAAAATAATTATTGCAACTGACAGTGTTAAAAAATATTGTGTTAACGATTACCTACATTAGTGGCTACGTTCCATTAGGGACTCACAACGACCACGTTCACGACCGCGATTTTACCCGTTCCACTTGCTTGCCAGCGTTACAATCGAAAAGCCAAGTGGAACGGCTATTCGACCAACCTCTTGACATGGGTCGTTGTGTGATCGAAAATGATGACGTTATTAGTGACGTTTTCGCCACGACCACAACGATCGCGGTCGCCTTGTGGAACGGCTAATTGAGCATTTTGGGCGTTGTGAGCTACTAATGGAACGCCCGGAGTGTATAAACATGAGTTATCTGTCAACGTTTAACGTCTTAACAAAATGAGATCTCAAATAACGAATTACCCTTGGCTACATCTGTGAGACACAGTCGCTATTACTAACAATTATCTCAGATGTAGCAGGGGTCTTAGAGTATTAGTTAAGGTATCCATTTTTATTGCCTCAGGCAGGCAAACAGACGGACGGCCCACTTGATGGAAGGTGGTCACCGTCGCCTACGTACGTTTGCAACACCCGGGCGTTGCAATTTTTATTGCTGATGCACATCAGACAGGCTGATGGTTCAACTGTGATGGAAAGTGGTTACCGTCGCCAATGGACATAAGCAATAGCAGAGGTGCTGCCAATGTGCTGCCGGCCACGAAGGAGAAACTGGAACCTGGCCACTGATGCTGGAACACAACTCAAGGTTGTTATGGCGGCATATTCTACACCAGGGGTGGTAGCCATCCAGTCAGGCAAATGCTCTACCACCTGGCTATGGGTTGTTTTGTCGCCTCTGACGACAGGCCGCCCGGCCGCAGGAATTAGTATTCTTGTTTCGTTCCTGCACAGAGGATGAGTGCAAATGCGTTGCTGAGCTCTAAGAAATTTTATGATTCCCTTCTTCAACAACCTCATGTCGTAGAGCAGAGGGAAAACCTCAACGGGAAGTTCCCTCCACATCATTGTCGTTCGCGGAACAAACGTTCTAGAGCAGCCAATAGTCGATCGTGATCGACTGGTCCACTGCTTTTTGAGTGGATCGCGAGAAAAATTTACCGACGTCTACCTATATGACAATCCTGCGTCACACATATTTGCAGTCTCTCTGAGTCGATCGATTTAAGTCTAACAATATTGAGGCAGACAGCCAGCAATGCAAATTTGAGCACCCCTGTTCTAGAGAACCGTTGAGTAGTTGAATGTGGGAGCTCAAGGTCTTTCTGTGGAGAAGGGTTCTCAACCGCCGTTAATGCCGTCGAGATGAGGGCGTGCTCATGTTCCGCGCGCGCTCACCTCTTCTACCGTGGGGCGCGTTACAAACATTTGTGGACCTAGCACAAAGGCGAAGGACAGAACACCGAGGCGTTTGAGTGGGCATCCCCAACTCGAGCAGTAATAGTATTTCTGGATAGTCCTCAAACCGATTTTCCGTCATAAAAAAATGGGGGTGAGCATTACAGTGCATTGGGTCAGGAGCAATATAGATAGAAACCTGTAATATGGCATCATTGATTTGGAGGTTGCTCGCAGCAGCGGCGCCCCCAGGGATGAGCTTGGTGACGTAGATGTGCGGGTTTTCAGCCACGTGGGGGTTGTCGCTGCCCCCCGCGATGCTGAACCCGAGCCCCGCGCCCCCCGCCCTCGAAAGCACCACGGACATGTGCAGGTATCCATCTTCCTGGGTTCGCTCTGGACCACCGCCCTCTATTCCATTTACCTGTAACTTTCATATGTTCATTTTCAATGAGAATGCTACAGGTTTATTTACTTCAGTTACTTGCCTTAAAATACTATAATTGATACTAGCGGCTGACATGTTATTGAAATTCCACTTTATTCTTTATTGTACACAAAATAGTTACAAATGAAACTACAAAAAATGTGATGTACAAAGGCGAGCTTCACTCTAAAAAGAGTTTTTTTCCAGCAAACCTATGGGTCTAGCGGGATTGGAAAAACAAGAGGCAGGGTTGTGTACATTAAAGTTTATATGGATAAGTATATCCACTATAATTTGATTTAAATAACCCATATCTATAAAATTATTCAATGTAGGGTTTATTTTTTTTATAATATGACAACTATTGACTCTGGTTTTGTACCTTTTTTATTTAAAAATTTACTATTTACTATTTGTTGTTTGTTTGTCAGTATGTGTAACATTTGTTGTTAGTTATTATATTGTAGTGTACATTAGATGTAATATATCAATAGGGTAAACTATACCATTATTGGCACCCAACCCAATGTTGGCACCCAGTCAATTTGTTAAATATATTTAAAAAAAAATCTTTTGTAGCCATACAATATTATCATTAGCATTGTATAGCTATACAAAAATATAAGGTTTTTTTAATGTTTTAAACAAAATAGTAGGGTACCAATCATTGTACTGGGGTGCCAACAATGGTACAGTTTAAATTGTTCAAAACAATTTTCGATCTAAATGTTTTATGGTCTTTTTCCAAAAAATTTCAACTTTTCCCAGTTACATTTCAGAATTTAGAGATGACATTTTTTAACACTAGAGATTAATTAATTTAAATGAAGTCATTGGCTAACATTGGTTGGACAATAGAGAAGACACCTATGCTCACTGTTTTAATCATATGAAAGGAGTGGCAAGCCTAACTTACTATTTATTTCTCAATTCCATAAAATCATTGACTAATACAAAGCCTATTCCCTTTAAATTTCAATCATAGTAAACATTTATTCTTTCGCCAACACACTTAATTGTCAGTTTCTATATCTTGCCCATTGTTTATTTGCCTTCCCAACAGTTAAAATTTCACATAAGTTCCAGACAAGTCATATTAATATTCAACAGATGAAAAGGCAAGTGAATAAAGAGTAATATTAGGAACCGGCCATAAAAGAAATCATAGCAATTAAAGTAACTAAAAAAATACAATTAAATATTAAAAAACATAGTTATATGATGAAACTATAAGGTTTTATTTGTACTATTATTTGGTTATGGTACTCTGAAACATTAAATTTATATATTAAAATGTTACCTGCTTCATTTCTGGAGATGTAACGTGGGCCTGGAATCAAGAACAGGAGCTAGTCAATATATAAATAAACATAACAATTCTAAAACAGCACAGTAACTTCAAACACTTATTGGAAACAGATGCAATACATTTTTCCTTCTATGAGATAATGTTTAAAACAATGATTTACCTGTCAATTAAATACATTAGTGTGGCTAAATAATCCTTCAAGATGCTTCTTCATTCATTTATAAAATAAAAAATGAATAGTTGATAATACTAAATACTACTTAAAAATCAATATCCCACAACTACTTCTCATTTTAAAGCAACATTACACATTTTTAGAAAACAGAACTGCATAATGCGACATCATTAAGTTCCCCCCAAAAACTCCTAAAATTAAATAGCTAGGATATTATTAGCTGCAGTGGTTTTCCATTTTGCTTCAATAGCAGATAAAGGACCAAAGTTATGCTGTAATAGCAGTTTAATTTCTCATATGTAAACATAAGGCTCAACCAAATCAAACATCTTTAGATGAATTTAAGTAACAGACTTATTATGAAAACACGGAAATTCAAACTTCATAAAAATCATTTTACAGGCAATCAATATTCTAAACTGTGTTCAATTTTAATTAAATTGATGACTATTCTTAAACTAAAAGTACATCATGCCTAAAGTCCCAATATTATTTTTTAAATAGTATGTTTATTGTTATTTAATAATACTGAAAACTAGATGCTATAATAATACAAAGCTTTTTATATTCTGATCATTAATCTTATTGTTTCTAATTTTAAATGTATTCCACGTTTATAACTGGTTTAGTAACAAATTAGAGTTAAAGAGTCATAACTTTCACATTCAAAAATTAGTGTTGTTTATGGAATAGCATGCTCTCATTACATAATTAAAAAGATAACTAAGTATGATTTATGACTGAGTGCTATTCCAGCCAAAACATAGAGCTCAATATCTTAGATTTACTAAGGCTACGTTCCACAAGAGACCCACAATGACCAGATTTACAACTGTGATTTTTGCCGTACCACTTGCTTGCAGATCTTACAATAATAAACTTTAGTTGAATGGATTATGGAATGTTGATGTCAATAACAACAAAATACACAAATGTCATTGGTTGATTTGAAAATTGCACCATTTTTAATGTCAATCGATAGAAAGAATTAATGCTCTGTTGACATGGGTCATTGTGAGCCCTGTGTGATCGAAAATAATGACATAATTAGTGACTTTTCGCCATGACCATAATGACTGGTCGCCCTGTGGAACTGCAGATGGAACATTTTGGGAGTGGTGAGATACTAGAGGAACGTGCCCTAAATAAACAATGGTGAAATTACTGCCTTGCTCATCAATAGATAATTATAAATTGTTAAGCTGGTTTTGAAAGCCAGCTTATCACCTACTCACCGTGTCAAGATTAAATAAGGAGGACACTTTTCGTAGAAATCCATTATGTGTTTTTTTCTTCCGTCTTTCTGTCATTGTCGAAACCAAGTGTGCATAGCCCTCGGGGAAAAATAAACTGTTGTCTGTACTACACTATGTACACTGCATGCATTGTTAGTTACACACTTGTATCCACTTTCAGCACCATACTTGAACATGTTCAGCATGCACCATTGTCCTAGAACCCACAACTAACTTGCACCAAAACATTTCAAACACTAAACTTGTAATTAATGAAACTTCTTGAATTCGTCTAGTTAATGTATGTGACCTCTTTTTTATATTTACAGATAATTCAACAGCATAAGCCCATTATCGTGTTAGCTTGATTAAAAATTACGGCAAAACTTATCTCATGAATGAAATGTTCGGACCGAGCCCTTTTCTGATAACGTCTCAGCAGATAAATAAAGTATGTATGGCTAGGTAATTATTAGGAGTTACCGATCGTGTTCAATGATAGGATGGAATGAATGTCAAAGCGATGAACCTCAATTAGAATGTCCGTGTTACGTTATTAGTGTGCAATATAAGAGAACTCTATGATATTATTGAAGACAGACATGATCAGCGAGTAACAGCGAATTGTTATAAGCTCTAACACCGCACTCGCATTAGTCTCACCACGAATCGAAATAGTTCCCCCAAGTATAAAGAAAATTACTAAATGTTTAAAAATAGATTAGTGTTTATTAAATGGCCTTACTTGCAACGAATACGAAATATCAGCAGTGTGAATGTCAAAATTTTGTGTGCAATATCATTTCACTGATTATCATTTACGAGTGTACGTTCAGTCGATACAGTGTTCGTATGTCATTGGCACAATCATGAAATATAACGACACCAATCCACAGAATGAAGAAACGTTAGCAGTAGCACACATATCGCCGAAAACTTGTACTATATTTTAGGTTATAAATAGTACTATGAGACGCGAAACACCAAACCAACTATCCGCCATTACCCACTTCACTTTTGTTGCTCAGCCAGTTTTCTTGAACGTCACGTCATCAAAGTAAAAAAAACCGAGTACACCGAGTCAGGGAGCATCCGAGTCATCGATTGACTTGATAATTTGTCTAATTTTCACGAAGTGTCGAATAGATGTCGCTATACCATATATTTGTTTTGTTGTCATAATTTTTTGGCGCGAACTTTTTGTAGGCAATAATTTAGGGTGATCTGTAAAGCTTTATTAAATTATGCTTTTTTTTTATTAGAACTTTATTTTATTGAATTATTCATATACATCGCAAACGAAGTATTTTAAAATAATTCGGCACGTTTAAACTAGCTAATACACTGGTCACTGAATTTTGCTCAAACTTTTAGATCAGGTGAATATTGATTTCCTCAAAGTAATAAGTAAAAAAATTAAAAAAACTTACTTTGGTAGCAAACTAGAAATAAATTTTAGTATAGAGTTGTATAGATAATTTTATTGGGAAAAAACGTAGAGTGCTTGACATCAAACGTTACAAATATTTGTAACAAGTAATTAAAACCAATAAAAACGTGTTATATAATAAACGTTATTTTACTACATTATTTTGTGTACCTAGATACGTAAGCAAGGACAGAAGTTTCACCACTGTTTCATCAATTCACTGTTGCTTATTTAAGTTTTTACTTTTTTATGTGATTTTACTCTGTGTTTTGGTATCTACCTATAAATTGACGAAGATTTACCATATGTGGTACAAATATTTAAATCTACAAGAAAATAGGTTTTCTGATTAAAAAACATTACAGGTAAGTAGAACTAGGTAAAATATTGTATTAATATAATCTTACCCTGTTTATATTTCAACCTTACCTTAACTTCTTCGTTCTCCCCGCTATTCGTGAGGATAATGGGGTGCATCTAAATGGAATTAATTAGTTTGTTAAATGAAATAAATTCATTCAATTTCTACTTCTCATAATGCATATAAGAAAATAATAGGTATAAAAACTCTTTAAATAGGTACATCGAAAATTAGTTCAAGCTCTGGAGCTCGCAAACTATTATTAATTGTTTAGTTTATCAAACAAACCTTTGTAGAGTCTGGGGTATCATTTCGAGATTCACTCTTTCTGTTGCTGTCTTGAAGAAAAGCACTGGAAACTGATCGATATTCGTTTTCTTCTGCTGATATCTGAGAGTAATTAAAAAAAAGTATTTTATTAGAATGAATAAGTAGGTTTGTGTCGATGAAAAATTCAATATTGATTTTGGGTGATCGCCAAATGTTTAATTCCCAATTGCGTTGGGGGCGTCTGTTTTGGAGCCTAAGATTATTTATAGTTTTTTTGTAAAAATCTACAATTTCTAATCATGCCAGGTAAAGGAACTTGGTTTATACAAACTTGTCCAATGTATTAAGCCTTCATTATAGCTCAGTTGAAGTAGGTCTTGGACTGACGATAAGCAACCGACTTCTTGTGACTACTTGAAGGATCATATAAGACTACACAGTTCATATTTCGCACAAACACACATAATTGCTACTCAATAAATATCAATATCCTATAACTATTGTTCATTTTAAAGTAATATTTATATATTTTTTAGAAAACAAAACTGCATTACGCTATTTCACTCTACAATTCCTGCCAAAAACTCAATTTCGCGCTATTTATTGTAATGCTGTAATTTAATGTAATCCCTGCAACACTTGGGATAATCTTCGTATTAATGACCGTGTCACGCAGATGTACCAGAGGATTTAATTTGAGATACAACATTGTTAATGACGTTAAATATTGACAGATAACTCGTACATTGCAGCTATTCATTAACGGCGTTATAAGATTACTATTTTCCATGCTACAAGTAAATAACATTTGGACACAGTCATTAACAATAACGTTAATCCAGGTGTAGCAGGTGCATAAGACCATATCTATACATATCATCACATAGATATACAGTCCCATACAAAAACAAGCTGACAGACTAACATGATAACTTTATAAAGCTTTAGTTTTAGTCAAAATAGCCCCGGTATCCTAAAATAATATTAACAATTTGTTCAACCTAGTTTATCTGTTACGGGAAATGCTGTAAAAATATTTGCAAATTAATTGGCGAATTCTCGAACTGCTGAGCACAAATTCGGGATGGTTCATCGTACATTCTTTTACAAAAAATGCTATCATCGTACATACTTTGATTGTAGTTACCGGCAGCCATTTTTCCCTTGTTGAAGCAATAAGTCAAAATCAATATGCATGCTACTACATAGTTTTTCATTCTTTGTATTGTTTATTAAGAGTTCTACATTTGTAAATAAAATGCTTTGTCGTTCAAACGATCATGCCACCCTGTTTACTATTGTATACATAATATACTTTTATGACTGGTGAGCTTATGGTGTGGGTAGACGTCTTCCAGCACGGTGTCGGTCCTTATTCAGGGTAAGGGGTGAATTGAAACACCTAGTGTGTGGCGCGTATGCGAATTTATTCCTTGAACCGAAATACGACTTCTCAATTCCGGTTCCAAGATACGCCTTTCCTATAATTCCTCCCAAATAGCATTTAGCTTACCAAACATTCTGCCTTAGACGCTTACATGGGCGTCCCTACAATATCAAAATAAAATCGAAAATGCGTGTTAATCCGCTTACATTGAAGGGTTGTGTACAGGTGACGAATGTCTATTGCTTTTGTTTTTTGCTTACGAAAACTTTGCAAAGCCAGATTTATTGTAAATAAATCGAGCAAGCGCGTGACAACTTATGAATTACTAGCTGTGCCCGCGACGCCATCCGCGTGGAACTTGTTTTCAAAGCCCCCCGATTTTGAAACATTTTTCATTGCTGCTCCGCTCCTATTGGTTTTAGCGTGATGATATATAGCCTGTAGCCTTACTCGATAAATGGAATATCCAACACTGAAAGAATTTTTCAAATCGGACCAGCGGTTCCTGAGATTAGTGCGTTCAAACAAATAAACAAACAAACTCTTCAGCTTTATAATATGAGTACAGATGAAGGTTTCTGTACAGATGAGACAGCCTACTGAGCTCTACTGTTTTCACCATCTGGATACCAAAACAAAAAAAGGATTTAATCAAAAACAGATACCTTATTAAACTAATTATCTCAAAAATTAAGTACAATACTTATAGGATATTATTAAACCAATAGTCGATGAAAGTATTTTCGAAGGTCCAAAATTTGAATGGTTTCAAAATTCACAATGCATTGATACACGACTATAACACTGAAAAATGAATAAAATTCGTCCGTCCGATGAATGTGGCATACAACCGGACGGACGGACACGACATCGAAACCAGACGACGGCAAAGAAACCGGAAAAAGTAGAACAAGAGTCATCACCCGAGCGTTAAACCCCTGTTGAGTTAGGAGCTTTCTCCACTTCGAAGCCTGGAGATCGTTTTTCTAGTTTTTCACTTCGCACGATCTTCGGAATCCCTTGTTTCGAGACCGAGAATCGAGAGGCGAGACTTGGTACGCAAGTCATCCTTCAAGACGTCAAGCTAGTACTGTTTCTGTCTACGCCGTCTACTGGGAACTGGCGGAGGCGGCATGACTTGACATAGCGAAGAACAAGGGTATATAGTCATAAAGCTAGTAAAGGTTAAGTACATACCTCACGTCGTGTACCATCTGCTTCCCATTTGTTTGCAATACGAATAGTCTCTGCTGTCTTCTGTTGGACTGATTTCGTGTCATCGAGAAGTGTTAGCTCGTAGAATTCTTGAATATCTAGAAGAAACACAAAAAGTTTATTTATCAGTCTTCTTGTTAAAGGAAAGAAAGAATACAGAAGAAAAATATTTATTTTTAACCGCAACACGCACAATACAAATATAAACATAACAGATAGAGAACATAATATATAAAAGTTATATGCCGCAATTTAAGAAATCTTTATATAAATTACGTGTCACGTTGTTTGTCCGCGATGGACTCCTAAACTACTTGACCGATTTTAATCAAATTTGCACACCGTGTGCAGTTTGATCCGACTTGAAAGATAGGATAGCTTACGTTTGGACCCGGTAAGTGGCGCTGCAATCGGGTTCTAAATTTTATTTCTTTAGGGCAGAACAACGTCTGCCGGGACAGCTAGTATAATATAAAGATATATGATTTACAATACAAGTATTATAGATATAGCGACTACCCCTAACTTTTTGATGTTTCGCTGTTTAAATTACTCACGAATCCCACAGACGGGCGCTACGGTCGTGAAACGGAATATTAGAAAAATAAAATAATTTTATAAAGATTCCGATTTAATAGTATTGGTAAATAGAATAATAATAATATAAAGTAACATTTACATAAAAATACGTATCTGGCTGATATGTGTGATTACTGATTAGTTTAATTTTATCCGTGCAGGAACGGAGAAAAAATACAATTTCAAAACAGGCCGGGCGGCCTGTCGTGAGAGGCGACTTAACAACCCACAGCCAGGTGGTAGGGCATTTGTCCGACTGGATGGCTACCACCCCTGGTCTAAATTATGTCGCCATAACAACCTTGAGTTGTGTTCCGGCATTAGTGACCAGGTTTTATTCTCCCTTAAGAGAGCAGCAGCGCATTTGTAGCAACTTTGGTGGTGCAAATGTCCATAGGCGATGGTAACCACTTTCCATCAAGTGGGCCGTCTGCCTGACTGCTGATCTCCTGCAATAAAAAAAAAATAATTCTTAGCCGCGGGCCTTTTTTGGTGAATGGCACTTTACACCGTTGTGTAGCGCTATATAGACTTCAACTTCCTGCCAAATCGCATTCATATTATTATAGGCCAATAGGTTCAATGTTTTTGAGAAAAATTACTTTTTTAATTTATTTTCCAATATGCTTACATTTATATACATAAGACATATGCGGCCGTGGCACAGAAACCTCATGGGAACTGTGACATATAAAGATGCATACGACGAAAACATACTTATTTGCGAAAATGGCTACGGAACCCTAATAAATCGTGAAATAAACTTCAAGTCATGATTGCCGATTTACAATAGCCGCCAATCGGCAGAGCAATGTCCGGTCCAGCAGAAATTGTATGGCCCAGTAATCCAATAGGCTGAATCGAGTTTGGATTATCTATGCCCATTAGCATACGAAACTTTTACTCCTCCCTTTATATGTCCGGATCTCTGTCCCCCATTATACGTGGTTTAGGCAGCTTTGTTTCATAATTAATCGCTAGTAAAGTTAATAGGAGTTGGTTCACATCGCGTGAGTAGTGTTATGTATAGATCGATATCGAATGAGCGGACGGGCGACGACCTCGACTTCAGGCAAAGAATAACTTAGCGACAAATTGTTAATTTTTATAAAATGTACCGACTAAGTGGAAGTTTTACACCCCTGAGCAACATTTTCGTTGCTGCATGATCACGCAGGGGTAGGTATTCCCGCATGATCATGTGGCAACGAGCCTTACGTTGTCCTACCAAGCGTATGCTTGAATTTAGTAACAATGAGTGTTGATTTTAAAATTAAAGAAATAATAAATAAATTGCCAATCTAAACAAGTTGTACCTACAACAAACGGACTGGCGCCCATCTGCTATTACCATCTCGTCAAAATCGCCGAACACAATCGTCTCAATGGTAGGTTTGTCTGATTAATACTGTATTCAGTAAATTCCAATACCGAGGCCGTGACATGCCACTCTATCTTTATATACATTTACTAGAGCTTTCCCCGCGGCTACGCTGCGTAAAAATATCAGTGTTAGAATAATCTTTATATGGTTACAAGTCATAGTTAAATAAATAGTTAAGTTTAAATATATGTAAGTAGTTTGTTTATCCGTGCAGGAACGTAGGAAGAAGCGGCTGTCGAATTGATTTTCTATAGTCAGGTAATAGGGCCAGTACCGGGTCTAGGTTGGGTGCCGCGCTAGGCCCCGTTTGAAATGCCGGGTGGCATTTCTTTTCTTTTTTTCACAATTTAGGAGAAACGGAACCTTTAGGTAATTGCCATATCCACCGTCCGTCTTTTTTATATATCTGTAATATTATATAAAAAGATGTATATAAATAATGCATGATGAAAGAATGACTAAACAGATATACAATGCAAAAGTGGATGGATGCAGAAGTCGTGGAAGGCCACGACACACCTTCCATGATCAAATTAATCGTGTACTAGCAGAAGGTGATGTCAGGAGTCTTAAGAACAGACGAGCGTGCATGACAAGAGTTATGAATGTCAAGTGAGGTGTGTAAGAATAAGCCTAAATGGCGCTCTGTTGTTCATGCTTACCCCGCAAGGGAACTGGCGTGAAGTTATGTATGTATGTAATATTATAAAATTCTAAATATACCATATCCGTACATTGAAGCTATTTAAAAAAACAAACATCTGGAATAGACTATGTAAACGCCGATGAACACGATGCAATTTTTTTAGATTTATTGTCTGTTTGTCTATTTGTTAGGGATTCACGTAAAAACTACTGGGCCGATTTCGATACGGTTTTCGCTGATAGACAAAATGGCCAGTTAAAAAAAAATCATTCTAATATGATTTTTTCACTGATCTGTAGCAAATTTTATGTAATAAAATTTGTGATTGTTCTATCCCTGGAATCATTGACACATCGGTTATCTCGATGTGAAGGTTTCATCATGATGTTTTTCTTCACCGTTATTAGTACGTGGTTATTGCCTAAGTGGTACGTGTATGCCGGACAGGATTTGAACCCGCGCCCTTTGAGTTTGGGACGCTTGCGCTAGTCATTACGCTACCACGACTTAAAAATTATAAAAATATTAAATAAAATAAAAAGTGTAAATTAGTTCTTAACTATTCACCCTATTTTTTATTGTGAATAAACAATTACAAAACCACAGCAAGACCTTTATCTACCCCCGCAATTAACGTGTTAAAAACAAGAAGGGGAAAGTTCTTTTAAGTACGCTAGAAAATGTATTGATGCCTTGATAAGTTTTGTAGGTTAACTAGAAAAAATATATTGTGATTACATAATAATTATAATAGTTATGGGTTATGTCCGAATACAAAAAGTCTAAGCTTTTTTGTTAAAGAAAATGGCTGGTAACCATAGACGATAGAATTTTATTGGCGGGAAATGCCGAAACGTTGTGACTTAAATTCTATTGCTGATATATTTTATTTAAATATCGAAGTAAGTACATTTTTAACTAGTATAAGCCCGCGACTTCCTCCACGCTCGACTTGAAATTCCCTTGGGAGTACCGGGATACAAAGTACCGCAGTATTTTAAAAAAGATTGTAGGCTATGCTATCGTTTTGGTGAAGACTGTGTCGGAATAGGTAAGCTAATTTTTATGAAGCCGAACAACTTCGAACCGCTTCCGGGAAAATTCCCGCGGAGTTCTCAGGAAGAAAAATCTTAGTTTTTTTTCCATCTGGCCATTTTAAGTCATTCCCAGAAAAATTTCTGCAGGATTCCTAATATTAAAAGTAGCGCAGATTTTAAATCTAAGAATTTACTGTCGATTAGCGAAAACCGCATCGAAATCAGCCGAGTAGTTTTTACGTGAATCCCGAACAAACAGACAGACAATTAAATCTAACAAAAGATGCATTGTGTTCTCCGTCGTTTATGTAGTCTATTCCGGATATTATTTTAAATAGCTTAAATGTACAGACACGGCATGTTTAGAATTTTATATTATTGTAAATTACTAAAGTTTACTAACGATTTTATACATAAAATACTTGTTTACATAATGTTAAACCCACTTCCACGATAGCAAGCAGGAACGCCTAGGGTACATGAATAGCGCAAATGTGAACACAACACAATTTTATATATATATAGTCGTGCTGCTCAGTTTCCTTGCCACTTTCCTGCTTACTGCAGTGGAAGTGGCATATTGCAAACGAGAGGTTAAGTACTTACGCAAACTGATGAAAAGGTTGTAGAATTGTGAATTACTTTTTAATACACGAAGAGTGAAATGGCACAAAACTTTTTGAAAATTATTTTTATCGATTATCATCATACATACGTTGTACACAAAAAGCGCAGAAGGCATAATAAGTTTTATGAGGATTCAGAACAAATTTCTGATGCGGAAGAGTCATACTGGAATAAATAGGTATTTTGATTACAGCTCTTAGAATCGGCTCGATCGGTGTGATACCACACTCAAAAAATATCGGGATGGAATCATTAGCCTTGAACTAATCGTGAGTAAAAGTTCCAATGAGACACCCCTTGCTACCTCCATACTTCTCCTCCTATCCGGCACGAGCCGGGGCCCATACTCTGGGCGCTCAATTCATAGGGGGCCGCGAATTCAAACTTCGCAGACGAAAACGCAACTTTGAACACTGAAACGTTCACTACTTTAAGCACTTAAATTACTTTTCGCGGGGCGCGTAGGCATATATTAAAAACCGCACACGCACTCGTGTCCATCAGTGGGCGTCTGATGGCTGAAATGATGATGATTAAGGTAAAAATATAGGCGAGTGGGAGCGGCATTTTTCAGTTTTTGCCCCTTTCGGAAAGAATCAAGATCCGGGGCAATATATGCGACAGTAACCACCGTCCTTATACCAAGCACAAGTTCGGTCCTGCATGGAGTACTGTTCTCATCTTTAGGACGGCTCAGCCAAATGCCAGTTGGAGGCGTTGGAATCAGTTGAGAAAAGAGCCAGGAAGCTGGTCGGCGATGACCGTCTTTTTTATGCTCGACTTCAGAGTCTAGAGCAAGGCGTGAGGGCGCAGGGATATCGGATACACTTCGGGGAGTGTTCCGTAGAATTGCACGAGCTGATTCCTCTATCCCCATTTTACCATCGGACAACCAGACGCACCGGTTTGCGCCACTGTTACATGATGGAAACACCATCAGTCAGAACCAACCGTTTCACTTCATCTTTTCTGGTGCGCACTGCAGAAGAATGGAATAATTTGTCGGAATCTGTTTTTCCTGACAAATACAATCTTGAAGTCTAGTGAGTGAGAGTGAATAGGTGTCGTCTAGGTAAGCGTGTTCCATCCTACACTGCGTCATCACTCAACATCAGGTGAGACGAGACAGTAATCAAACGAAAACCTATAAATCCATAAAAAAAAACTTCCACTTGATGGGCCAACTCCGAATGCTTTTTTGTCACACTGATATCAACACTCCGCTAGAGCCGGAAATTCAAGTGTCCAATCTATCTCATCTTGAGTTCTATTCTGAATGAAAGAATTACTTGTCTATGAAACCAATCTGTACTAGTACGCGATGATGGCAAGAGGCCGGACAGAATGTTACTTATTCCTTGGAAAATGGGACGGCCGCTTGTGTGGGACGTGAAATTGCGTTGACATCACATCTTCCAATAACTAAGTCAGGGGTTGGCATCGCTGCTTCAACAGTTGAAGATCTCAAACGACGCAAATATGGAATCCCTAGAGTTTACATATTTGTGCCGTTTGGAGTTGAAACTTTAGGTCTGTGGAGTCCACCGGCAAAGAGTTTCTTTAAAGAAATTTGTAAGAAACTTTGATGCCACCCGTGATCAGAAGGCTGATTCGTATTTCGCCCAATGAATCAGTATTGCCATACAAGTGGCAATGCATCCAGCCTTCTGAGCACACTTCCCTCTGGCAACGATTTGTTACATAGTTTAAATTAATTTATTTATAAAGTAATAAAACTACGTTTTAACGGTTTTAAGCGCGGTAATTTTATTTGATTTTGGTTTTTCCGACGTTTCGGCCACTTTTCAGTGGCCGTGATCACGGAAGACAAAGATGTCAAGTGTCAACGAGTATTGTTAAAGTTTTATTTAGCCTACCGCCAACTTATTAATTTTAATTATTTAATTTTTAATTTTGTTTATGGTTATTATTTAATCTATGGGAGCCTAATCTAATTTACTACCGCTTCGCAACATGTTATGGCTTGAAGAGAAGAAGCGGCGCAAGAAACTCTTCAGCAAACATGCCTAGCTCTAATAATTTTATATAATATTAAAATGGGTGGAAGGAAAAATAAAAGTAATTATCAGTCAAGTTGGTTTGTGTTCCGTTGTACGCAGAAAGAGCTCACAGTGTCTTGAGGTCTGGCAGCTGGTTTTTGCTGGGTTTGGGTCTTAATAGTTTTGATAATTGGATCCCAAACAGGTGGTACTTGCCAACCATCTTCTCTATTGAAATTTGGGTGTTTTTTGATTTCAATAGCCTCACGCATCATTCTAGGTATGAAACGATTCTCTTTCGCGAGGATTTGTGGGTTATCGAATCTGATGTAGTGGTTGGGTTTATCCATCGTGTGTTCACTGATCGCAGACTTCGTAGACCTTGTGTGTTTCATGTCAGCAATGTGTTCTTTTACTCGTGTTTTTATGCTCCTCTTTGTTTGCCCAATGTATGACAATCCACACTCACAATCAAGCTTGTAAACCCCTGCATCCTGGAGTGGGATATTGCATTTCACAGGTCTCAGAAATTGGGTAATCTTTTTCTGCGGCTTGAAATATGTTTTGATTGAAGCTCGCCTGAGGATGTGACCAATTCTGTCTGTGACCCCCTTGATGTAGGGTAGGGTAGCAGGGCACCGCTCAACTGAAGGTGGTTTGGGGCCTTTGTGACGTTGGTGTGGAGTCTTCAGCTGATTGCGTTGTAGAACTCGCTTGACATGCTGAAGCTCTCCAGCTATGTGGTTCTCGTCACAAATTTTCCGTGCTCTCTGAAACAAAGATTTGCCCACGGTAGCTAACTGACTAGGATGGATATTATGTATACAAGTCGCGAAAACTTAAGAAAATATTATATTTATAAAGTAGTTTATTTTTAATATTGAATTGTATTTACTTATTTAAAAGTGTAATAGATAAAATTGAAATGATCTGCATTATATTTAAATTAATAAGGCCGTGGATGAACACAGAAACAGCAACAGCAGACTCGACTTTGTTTTTGATGTGGCTGCCAGTATAGTATTATCTATGGTGGCAGCTATCGGAAATTTCAATAAGACGCGCGATTATGTTAGTGACGCGACTACAGCTATCGGCAACACGACAGGCCTCGGTGTCCAATGACCCGTATCTCGTGATATGGGTCAAGCGGATCATCGAGCGTACCCTTAGTGTTGGCGGGAATATTTGTTGTGAACTGTTTAAGATTCATCAATTCATCAACGAATGTCACTCGCCAAACGGTTTTGAAACCAGTGCCGCGTCCGCTTATTTAATTCTAGGTATGTATTGCGTGTAAGTATATAGAGATCATTTTGTTTGGAAATTTCGTTATAAAATTTACTTACAATAAGGACATTTTCAACACTCTGGAGCAAATTGTTACATTTTGTAAGTTAGAAATTAGAGGTGTAATAGAAAGTAAAAGTTGACACAGGAACACCGTGATTTCCTCCATGGTTACCTACGCTGTCATATTCATCGTTTGGATGCACCCAGATTTATTCTAAATATTTTGGATTCCTGCCTAAATATTCACCCAACAGTCGCATGATGAGTTTGAAGAGTACAGAGAGATTTATATTACATTACAGTTTTACAGTTAAAAGATTTTAAGCCAAGAAAAACAAATAACCTAGATAACAGGAGAATGTGACGATTTTGAAGAAGTTGAATACATGAACGAAACCAAATATCTCCCCTCCTATCGTTTTTGTGAATTGTGAACTATTTTTTTTTTCTTTTTTTGTATGTATATATTATTATAAATATTTATTTGCTAGTCGAAACATCGGACATATAGGTATATCGAACATTAATTTACATTATAAGCTATTCTTGTATGAATGTATATATGTATCATGACTATTTTTACGTATTATTTAAGTTTTTAATTCTTCAATTTGCATGTTACAGCCACAACCTGATACATCATCTGACAATTTAATCCAATGTAATAAATGCTCCCAGGTACGCTTTTTTAAAGGCATAAGAGGTTTGAGGATCCATCTTGGTAAAGCACACAAAGACCAAGATGACTCCTCAAACACTTTACCTTTACCGCAATCTAACGATAACACAACCCCTACACCTTTTTGGAAAAAAATATCAATATGTAAACAAACATTGCCAATTTTAAAAAGAATTCCCCGTGCGGCCAGAATTACAGTATGCGAAACCTTTTCTCAAACAATAAGAAAAGTAGTAAATGAAATTCTATATGTACCTGGGAGAATTTATTATTGCTTCCTTACCAAGTTTTAAATATAACACAGAATGATAGAAGTACTGCAACCTCCAAAATTAAGAAAAACTGTAAACAACTAAAAATTTTAGATTTCACTGATAACCCAAGTAGTTCCGGTAAGCGTAAGGAATCCACAAGACGTTTAAAGCGGCTTGTGGAATCCAAGCTATCCGACGGTGATATTAAGGGAGCCGCACGGATTTTATTTTCAGATGATGACATAGCTCCTTGCAATGAGATTACACTCCGTGCTTTGGCTGACAAACATCCACCTCCGGGATCGAGTCCCCAGTTGCTGGACGAGGGAAATGATATAGATTGTTTGCGCGCAACCTCAGATGAAGTACTTGCAGCTGTCATGTCCTTCAAATGTGGCTCTGCCGGTGGACTAGACGGCCTCACTCCGCAACATTTAAAAGATTTGTTGAGTGGGGACACTGGTAGCGCCGGCGAGAAACTTTTGAAAGACATGACAGATTTGGTTAATTTGATGCTTTCTGGAACAGTATCGAAAGAAATATTGCCAATCCTTTATGGTGCCAACTTATGTGCACTAACTAAAAAAGATAGAAGTATCCGCCCTATAGCAGTCGGCATGACGTACCGGCGTCTCGCAGCGAAAATATGCTGTCGAGCGATAAAAGATTTAAGCTCCAGCTATTTTTTACCACATCAGTTAGGATTCGGTACAAAGGGTGGCTGCGAGGCGGCGGTACATTCTCTCAGAGCTTTCACTGCCAGCAATAGTTGTGAAGCGATCCTTAAGGTGGATGTGAAAAACGCTTTTAATTCGGTAAACCGATTTGCCCTGCTGAACCAAATCAAAAGACATTTTCCCAAAATCTACAGATACGTTTGGCAGTGTTACGGTGAAAATTCATTTCTACTATACAAAAATCATTTAATTTATTCGGCTACTGGTTGTCAGCAGGGAGACCCGCTCGGGCCTGCAATTTTTTCACTAGCCATTCACCCAGTCATAGAAAAGCTAAATTCAAAATTTAACGTTTGGTATTTAGATGACGGTACCCTAGGAGGCGACTTAGGTACACTGAAAAATGATTTGACCATGCTAACTGAAGAATTCGGCAAAATAGACCTGGAACTAAATTTTTCAAAATGTGAACTTTTCATAAATGAAAATTGTGACTACCTCATTTCTGAACTTATAAATCTGGCCCCAAATTTAAAAATTGTAAGTAAAAAAAATTTGACCCTCCTCGGGGCACCTGTCTTCGAAGAATCTTTTAACTCTTTCTTTGACGACAAAATTCAAAATTTTACACACAAAGTAGACAACTTAAAAATAATAAGCAAACACAGTGCTTATTTTATTATTCGGCATTGCATATTTGTTCCAAATTTTATGTACGTCCTACGGTGCTCTCCCCTGTGGAGGCACTCAAATATTCTAAATGTTTTGGATTCCACCATTAGACAATCGCTCACTTCCATTTTAAATTTACCATTTGATTTTGAAGACCGCACGTGGACCCAAGCTACCCTGCCAATCAGGCTAGGCGGCTTGGGAATACGCAAAATCTCAGATGTAGCTTTACCTGCTTTTCTGTCCTCAGTTTATAGTACTGTGGACCTCATTGGCAAACTAATAAATCCGTCACTAAGTGATTTTGAGGTCCCATACTTGGCTGAGGCTAGAAACGCATGGTCACTAGCATGCCCGAGTCAAAATTATCCAGTAGAGCCCAAATCACAGAAGCTTTGGGACGGGCCGCTCAGCAAGTTGGTGTATAAAAATCTCTTATCCACTAGTGTCAACGAAGCTGAGCGAGCCCGCCTCTTAGCAGTCTCAAAATGGGAGTCAGGCTTGTGGCTTCAGGCGCTGCCCTCATCAAATTTAGGCACACTCCTAGATGACACTACATTTAGGATTGCTGCCTCTATTCGACTGGGGGCACCGACTGTAGTCCCTCATCACTGTCAATGCGGAGATAAAGTCGGTGGTTCAGGTCACCATGGCTTGTCATGCGTCAGAAGCGCCGGCAGAATACCACGCCATGCTGCACTAAATGACATTATCCGCCGGGCTCTTGTCACCACCGGGACCCCAGCCATTTTAGAGCCAAATGGACTGTGTCGCGACGATGGCAAGAGACCGGACGGGATGTCTTTGGTGCCATGGAAGATGGGACGACCATTAGTTTGGGACGCAACGTGCGTTGACACTTTGGCAGCGTCCCATCTTCCGGATACGGCTGTGGTAGCTGGTGCAGCTGCCGCCCGACAAGAGGACCTAAAACGCCGCAAATATGCATCCGTTGGTAGTGGATATATATTTGCGGCTTTTGGTGTCGAAACTCTCGGGCCATGGGGTCCAGAAGCCCATCGCCTTTATCGAGACCTATCAAAACGGTTGATAGATGTCTCACGAAACCAAAACGCTGGCCTGTATTTTGGGCAACGCATAAGCGTTGCCATACAACGTGGCAATGCAGCCAGCGTTTTGGGAACGTTCCCAACTGACGGTGATTTGGGACCTATTTACTATTTGTAGTTTTTATCTTTAATAAATTAAGTTGTATATATATATATATATATATTATCTTCTTCGATGTCAATTTTCAGCTGTCATGTAAATAGGATAGGTATATAAATATTAAACAATACATATAACTAGAAAAAATTATAGGAATAAAATATAAGTTCTTACAATAAAACAAATTATTATAGGTACTAATAACTTGCTTCAAGTTTCTGAGAAAAAATCATGGATCAAAAGTAATGAAAGATTATCTTCATGTTATAATCTGCCCAGTGAAAAATACCACCAGAAAGTACTGTTTTGTTCCTCTATCTCATCCTTAACACAGGCAACGCGTTGGCTACCCCCTTACGTTGCAAATTTCTTAACACTAACAATATTTAATCTGTTCGAATTTAGAAATTACTTTTGTAGCATGTTCTTTGGCGCCTAGTTTTTCCTCTAAATTATTTTCTACATTGTGGAATATACAAAATGTGAGGTTTTACTGCCGATAAGTATGTCTTTGACCACGGGCCATAAAAATGCCCCGGACTTTTGGAGGGCTTCCTTGGGACCGTGGGGAGGCCAACACGTAGAGGCCCCTTGAGAAATTTAATGTAAATGTGGCATAACACTGACCGGTGATTGTCCATGTCTACACCATATTATTGCACCCAAGGACAAGCCCCGGCCAGTGTAGGACTATTGTGGGAAATAAGTACAGAAAGTACCGGGCTATTGGGATGAACTGCTATTATAGTGGTATTAGGGATCTGAGAATATGGGGACTATGGCAGACGCCATAGTCCCCATATACGGGAAGACTCCCGTCACAATGTTCGGGGAACATGGAAAAATGGGTTACTACCGATTATTATTAATTTATTATTATAAGAGAGAGAGTTGGTCTGAAAGAGAGTGTCGGGGTGAAGGTAAGGAAAGGAATGCTCCGGTGGTTCGGGCATGTGGAAAGAATGCATGATGAAAGAATGACTAAACAGATATACAATGCAAAAGTGGATGGATACAGAAGTCGTGGAAGGCCACGACACGCCTTCCATGATCAAATTGATCGTGTACTAGCAGAAGGTGATGTCAGGAGCCTTAAGAACAGACGAGTGTGCATGACAAGAGTTATGAATGTCAAAGAAGCAAGTGAGGTGTGTAAGAATAAGCCTAAATGGCGCTCTGTTGTTCGTGCCTACCCCGCAAGGGAACTGGCGTGAAGTTATGTATGTATGTATGTATTATTATAGTAATACTTTTAAAAATGTGAAAAATATCAGGGGGTTAATTCGGACCAGAAGATTCCGAAAATGCAATTTTAGATCATTTGTCTGTCTGTCTTTCTATCTGTTTGTTAGAGCATTGCGTGAACACTATTGAACAGAATTAAAATGAAACTCGACACAAAGCACGCTCATATCCCGGGGCGTAACTAAGGATACTTTTTATCCCGATAAATGATGTCGTTTCCATAGAATAGACGGATAGATGGCGCTGCAATCGCGTTCTTTCAATTTACTAACAAAAACCTACGTTGTCATAATCAACATGTCATTTGTTGTAGTTCTTCAAATCAGGTTGATTTCGACTCGCCCATATATTTTGCTGGGCAGTTGTCTAGACCAGTGTTCCGCAAAGTATGTACCGCGGCACACTGGTGTACCGTGGTCATTAATTGGTGTGCCTCGGAAATATAAGGTTATTCTGTAATTTAAACTTTAGGTTTGTTTAGGTTTCGATGATTAATAAATAAATGTTGATTAATATTATTTAAAAAATTAATTTTATTTGTGGTGTACATCCATAAATTTTCATTTTCCTAGATGTACCTTGAACACAGAAAGTTTACGGAACACTGGTCTAGACTATATGGACTTAGTTTCTTTGTTATTATTATATATAAAAAAATCGAATTAAATTTTTGTGTAAGTAAAATAAACCTACTGCCCGAGGTTAGACACGCAGCGCAGTCGTGGAGAAAACTATAATAAATAATAAAATATCTGTTGTTCGAGATTGGTACCTATTTTAGATCTATAAGGACTAAACTCGTTAATTCTAATTTGTCACTGTTAATAAATACTTATTCAATTATTTTTTAACCCAATTGTGTATACTTATTATTAGTATAATATAGTAGTTTACTTGTGCATACGTGTGCATACTCTCAATATGATTTTACATATTTATCTTCGTTGGCAACGCGTCCCCTTTCATCTATTCTATCAAGTATTCGTGTACGTTACACATAAGTAATTTGTGCTAGCATATAAATAGTTGCGTTGGTATCAGGCAATTGGACTGGTGGACTTATCTTTTAGTTACAGATAGCAGTAAATGGCAACAATACTTAATTATTAGTTTTATAACTTTTGGCGAGATTTTGTTTTCTATATCATATTCACAAAACCGATAAATCTTCAAAAGTGAGATATAATCATTTTAATCTTGAATTTAAAATAAGTGATAAATTATATTATTAACGTACAAATTATTATTATGACTGCAAAATAAATCTTCTGTTATCGTCGAAAGTTAAACAAGCTAAAAATTTCCATAATAAAAATATTATTTTAATCGGAGCTTCCAAGTAATCATGGCGTAGGTTTTAAGTACACAAATGTAGACATAACATGAAAATAGAATAATACCCAGTTGAAAACTAAATAAGAGTTTTCAAAAATATAAGTAGGGACAAATTAGCGATATGTTTTGATAAGGGAGATTAATAACGGAATGTTGTGGATTAAAAGATGTAATAATAAGGGTTGAAAAATGAAGGAATGAAAAGAAACTCACAAAAAATATGTATGATAGCAGTGTAGATATAAAGTTAAGTGTTGATAGACAGAGCTGCAGTGGTCTAAATACTGTTACAACTTAGGTTCCGACAAAGACAAATTCCACGTACAGATATGTAAAAGCACATTTTATTACCTGTCGGCATTTGAACTAGTTGTAATCCTTTTATGATCGTCTTCTTTTGTTCACTTATTTATTGGCATACGTTTCTAGTTATAGAGAACAGATTATTGTCCTATTGTACTCGTTTACGGCCGCTCAAGAACATCATTAGCCATGTGTTGCGGATTATAAGTACAAGTTAATTCTAGGAAATCATGTCGACGTTGCCGGGCAGGCACATTTGAATTTGTAAAGTATAAAACGCCGGCTGATTGAGAGAGGGGGTCAGTTGAGCTCCAACTACGATCTAGGCGTGACGCGTGTACATTCGGGAATCTAATAGTGATGGACTTTGGTTTTATTGAATTGCGACCGTCTGTATTACGTTTGGATTTGTTTCGTTCGGTTATATTTGTACCTGTGTTATACGTTTTTGTATAGTTCTAATAAACTTTATAATAATTCTAACGGCATTTTAATTCGAATCCCGCAAACTCGTAACAATACCATAACCTACTCGCAAACATTTCGAACAAAAATCAAGTAAGACGCACTTCAAACATGAATATGCGTAAAAGTTAATAAACATAGATGACGCGTAAGTTGCAAGTAGAGACCTACTCTTCTACCCCTATGTGAAACAGGCGTAAAAACGTTATGTATCTAGTCTTGCCATAAATATTGTAACAAAGATTTTTTTCTATTGCAAATAACATTTATAAGTTTTACAGTGTGTTAGTTTAATACATAAATATAAAACAATTTAAAATATAAAAAGCTTATTCGAAGTGGTCTCCAATGGCTGCAATACAGTCCTTTAAACGTTGAGGCCAGTTATCAATAGAAGCATGCACTCTTTCCGGGGGAAAATTCTTCACTGCCAATCGTATGGATTGTTTTAGGGACTCCAAATAATCATGACGTTTAGAGCAAGCCGTACTCTCTAAAACTGACCATAAATCATAATTCAGCGGATTAAGATCGGGACTAGACAACGGCCAGTCTTCAGCTTGTATGAAATCCGAAACGTTTGTTTCCAACCAAGACTGCGTGGACCGAGCTTTATGACCCGGCGCCGACTCTTGCTGGAAGGACCATTCTTGGTCATTGAACATGATGTTGTTAAGGGGCTTAACTACCTTTTCAAGAATGGTATCTTGATACACTTGTGCCGATGTTTTGATACCTTTTTCACAAAAATATGGCTCAATCACTCCTTCATATCTAACACCCCACCAAACCATCACTGAAGACGGATAATGCCCACGTTGCCCTCTGTCGGCTAATTGAGAAGCTTCCTTAGAGCTTTGAGCATAAATACGGTCATTTTGTTTGTTAAAATGTTGCTCAATTGTAAAAAATTTCTCATCCGTAAACAAAGATTTTCTGTGACCTCTCTTTGCATATTAATTCAGTAGTTGTTTCGATTTTACCACCCTATTCTTTTTTAAATTATGAGTTAAGAAATTACCAGTGCGTCTCTTATAGTCTGCAAATCCTAAGTCATCTTTTAAACTACGCGACATGGTTCTAGGTGATATCTTCATCTCCCGATATAAAATCTTTTGCTTTCGGATAGGATTTCTTCGAATTCTTTCCCTTACTGCTTGACCACCTTTTTCGTACGAACACTACGTGAACGGCCAGATCTTTTTCTGTCACAAGCAGAGGAGGTCTCATTGTATCTATTAATAGCCCGGTACACAAACATTTGACTATTACCAAATGTATGGAGAGTTTTAAAACTTGCATTTGGCTCCACAACTACTTTGTATAATGCAATTACAGCGATTCGGTTCTCTTTATCGCCCCACTCCATTTTAGTATTGAAAATGTTGTACAATGTATTGGCACCAAAATGAGAAAATACAATGAACAATCATATAACACAGACAGATTCCAAATTCAAATGTAATATTTTGTTTCTTTTTAATTGTAACAATATTTATGGCCAGACTAAGTATATTATACATATGTATGTTAAATTACGTTTTAACAGTTTAAGACGCGGTATTTTATTTTATTTTTATTATTCCGACGTTTCAGCCACTTTTCACTAGCCGTGATCACGGAAGACGTGATATCAAGTGTGAATGAGTATTGTTAAAGTTTTATTTAGACTACCGCCAACTGAATGAAAACAATACTTTTCGTCCTTGGGAAACAATTTTCGGTGCAGTCAAAAAAATTAAAAAGTATGCGGACCATAGATAATACATGCGAGTCATATCCCAATTCTTTTTACACCCACCGTTAAATCGCGGCATAATTTGTAATAAAAAAATTCAATCATTTTGTAACATCATTTTATACTTATAAATTACTTTATACCAAATTATTACTTAATTTACATAAATTTGAACTAAATATTTACTATAATCAGTGACAAAAAATACTGGCTGGAAGAATGACACAGAAAAACAAAATTTACTTGACGTTTCACCATTAAGGTATAACACGTTTAAATATGATCTAAGCGTTTCACATATGACGTATTAAATGAGTTCATCAATTTCAGATATGGATTTAAGACCTGATTTTATTTAAGAAGTAGTTGTTTGTTTTACTAAAAAGTTTTTATTTACTTGCCTCATATTCGAAATGAAAAGCAGAGCGTTAACCTCGGGTGAAAGACCTATTTAGGCACAAACTATTAGCGCTCTCGCTACGCTCGTGCACCAAACCATCTTATGCCTAGATAAGTTACCTTTCGTATATATTATATTCTCCCAAGTGCCTACTGTGTGGAACTCGTGAC
This sequence comes from Dendrolimus kikuchii, assembly GCA_019925095.2. Lineage (NCBI taxonomy): Eukaryota > Metazoa > Arthropoda > Insecta > Lepidoptera > Lasiocampidae > Dendrolimus > Dendrolimus kikuchii. The sequence continues at coordinate 4,340,315 of CM034401.1, forward strand.
CATGTTCAACATCTGTTAATGGAACGCAGCGAAAATAAAGATGGCAGAGAACAACGAATGAGGGAGTTGGGACTGAATCGTTTTGATGTAGGTCGGTATTATAGAAATCCTGGCAGAGCCAGCCTCAAAGAAGGCTAGTTTGTTAGCCAGCTCATTATTTAAAATGTAATAGATAAGTTATCGTATGTTTAGTAGATGATGGGGCTGACATGCCTATGTGGTAAAAGTCCCAAATAAATAAAGATGAAAAAAACCATCTCGTATAATAATCCACTATTTTGAATGTTAAAAATTTTCGGGTAGACACACTTCTTTATGCTTTGAAATAATTTTCTAACAAACATGAGATTTCCTTACGCATGTTAAATTGTGGATGTTATCGCTTGAGTTTATCGCTAAATGGGAAAATTATTATAGTAATAACGTATTCTTGCTTTAATATTCATATCAATAGAGTAATAAAGATATTTATAAAAATAAGATACAAGATAGGTCGATCTAGGCTCAGTATTCTATTTATAGTCTTGAGGGACTATGGGTAGAATACAATATAAATAAATTATGTTTTCTTTTGTTGTATTAGATTATTTGTTGTATTTAGCAATAATTAATAAAAAAAAAACAGATATTTCATTTAAAAAAAGTAAGATACATATATAAAAATATGGACCTACCCACACTGAACGTATCGATGTCATTCTGGTAAAATTGTCACGACATTCCTTCCGTTCTATGTATGGTCCAAGGTCTCTAAATAATTTTATCTAACTCTCTAGCCAGGATATTAACCCTCGTCACGGAATATCATGATACCGCGCTATCAAGGACCGCGTTTGTTGTGTGTGCAACAGTCTAAATATAATACAGTTTACAATAGCATTGTCGTGGTCAAGGGAGATTCGGTCGCTTCAACTGTGACGTGCGTTACGGTGCGGTCACGTGCGGGATTATATTATTTTTAGTTTACAACCTTAAGTCGTTGCGTATTTTATTATGGTGTATTCGCTTCGCTTTAACCCTTATTGCACTAAATTAATTTTGGGATCCGGTACAGACTGTGGTCTAGCTAAAGATTCCGATTATCTTATTACTACAGCATTCTGATTTAGAGAAAGGGGCCCTAGAATAAAAACCGATTATAATTATGCATAATCTAAGGATCTACATTGACAAACTTAATTAGGATTTTTTAATAACATCCTTGAAGCTATAAATCAATATATGTTCCGTTTCTTTTACTGAACTGTTATCATCAAAATCAGCTGAATAACACTTTTTTTTAATTATTGGACTTGACTTTATGTTGTTGGTCCGAAGACCTCACAACTTTACCGGGGTTTTTGGGGCGACTGCCTTCGCGAAGCAAGGGCCCGGGGGGGCAACTTGCTCGAGGGAGCTCCCTAAGGAGTTTTACTTCGGCTGGACTGTTGCCATGAGAGGGGGATGAATTTAATGATGCCCACCATAGGGCGACACAAAGCACTAATTGAGAACGGGCGACGGGTAATATAAAGCCTGAGGGGAAGGATCCCGGCGGGCCGGGATCGGCGGTTTGCGGCGGCCTAAGCTATCTTACTGCCGTTTCGCAACGTGTTATGGCTGGGAGAGAAGAAACGGCAAAAGAAACTTCCCAGCAACACGCCTAGTCTTTGAATAACACGTTTACTGCGGTACAGTTGGTGCGTTTGATAATGAATCAAACCCTGAAAAATCCCTGATATCTCAGATTCAGATTTGTGATAATACTTCAGCTTTATATATTGCTACAGGATTGCTACATACATATTATTGGATCTTGGGGGAAATTTTAAAACACGGAGTATATAAGGCTATAAGGGACCGGCTCTGCACACAAATAACAGATAGAAGGAGTGTCATTCCTAAGATGCTGGTCACTAGAATACCCACCAACAAAACCTATCAGCGGCCCTCCGCGTCTTGGTGAGGCGTGACGGGGCCTATCATAAGTAGTTAAGCGTAGCGTAATAATAATGTTACTTAAACCAGCTAATATAATTTTAGTGCGTTTCCTAAGTTTACAAGTTATTCGCCAGGAGTCAGCATCTTCTGGTCATCTATCAACGTTTATAAAGACAAAAGAGAAACATTCTTACCTAGTAGAGCTTGAAACAGTCTTGACTTGAATATCCTAATGACTCTTTCAATCGCGAGTCGTAATTGTCTGTCCTGCGGCTTCACCAGCTTGCTGTGATAATCTTCCAGCAGTTCTAATGCTCGATGGGCCTCTGAAACAAATAATAAGCCACATCAATGTTCTACCGATCTAAGTTTTAGCCTGCCTGGGTCTTTGAAACGCGGAGGTCATAGGTGAGATTATCTTCAAAACAAAGTTTTCATTATTTACTTTGGTATGGGTAACAGTGGGATCTGCCGGTAGTGATTTGTTTTTATAATAGGAGTACAGCAAATAGGTTGACGGTTTACCTGATGGCAAGCGGTTACCGTCGCCTATGGATATTTGCAATACCAGATACTTCAGATATGTCACCAACGCCTTGCCGGCCACGAAGTTCTATGACAACCTTTTTATAAAATATCATATCGCGCTGTAAGAAAACTTCAGCTACGAGCTCAAGCCAAATCCTCATGGTGCGCAAGAGAAACATTCTTAAGAAACGCGGCTGAGATGAGCGAAGCGACTCAAGAAACTGAGGATGAGCCGATGGCGAGCGGTGCGGTGATAGAAAGAAGACGAAGATACCATTAGAAAGAAAGAAAGAAAGAAAAGATTTATTGACTAAAAAATAAAATAAAAAATACGACGCTATACATAAAAAACAAATAATACATTCACAACATTTTTACATAAAACACAAAAACATATATGTATTTAATAAATAAATAACTAAGGCTTGTACGTCGAGATTTTTAGTCAACGAGGTTGACAACTCAGCATTGTGCTGTATCGAAATTTTTAAAAAATCCCGATATAGCGCTGATTTTCAGTGCCAATCACCATACACTTTATCCATTAACATCTCTATAGATATTGTATATATATATATATATATATATATATATATATATATATATATATATATATATATATATATATTCTTCATTCTGAATAATTTCTGGGAACACTCCTTGTGTACAAGCGATAGAAAATACAGAGAGACACGAACTATCCGGAGAGACAGTTCGGAAACTGTCAGAAAACTATCTGTAAAAAGTTCTTTATTTGCTACTCGTAACATACGCATAACTTTTATCTAGGTGAACGAGCAGGCATAAAAGCTCCACAAAAGTTGCAAAAATATGCATGGAATGCGAAGCGCTGTGCAAAATGATACGTAGTTATTATCGATTATTGTATATTATAGTAATGGGAAATTTTATTCGATTTCGTTCTGTTCATAAATTTGATATGTACATGCAGCTCGAATAATGCTTTTATGTGTGCGTTTATCATTATGGGAACAAAAGTCATTCAACTTTCCAGGGGCTCAATTCTGTTATTCTAATAATAACAGGACTACAACGACTATAGTCGTAAAAAAAAATGGTATTCCCATTAGCAGAAATGGCGTTAGTCGAAATGAATATTGAAAAACTAGCAACATTTTAAATATTATTTCGCGAGATTTCGCTTGCAAATATTTATAATGATAGTGATGTTCCAAGGGCACGTCATTGTAATTAACAGAATACTGAAATCAGACAAACCTTTGATTGAGACGTCACTGTCCGGCAATTTTGACGAGATGGTAATAGTAGAATTGGGCCCCAAGTCCCATAACCAAAAAGAAAAAATACACTTCGAGCTAATAAAAATAAATAAATAACAGAATATTGGTCGGCATAGTGTTGTACCTATATAGGCGTAGTTATTAGAATTAAATTAAATACACGTATCTATAGTTACTAATAGTACTAACTTTAGTTTGTACAATAATTTGTCTATGAACTAATGTTTACACATTAAAGTCAGTAAACAATAATTGAATTATAATTGACTTCAAATAAAGAGTTCTAGATAAGTAATACCTATCAGCTAGTGTTAATTTTTCTCCATTAAATCACTGCTTAAGTTATAATTCTTTAAGAGCACTTCGTGTTTAAGTAATTTGTTTTTTTATATGAACCTAGCGGTCCCGGTAGACATAGTCTTGCCCTAAAAAAAAAATGAACCCGATTCCAGCGCCACCTACCGGGTTCGATTATGAATCTAAACCATTCTCGAATCCACTTGAACACACACATTTTTTTTTCATCAAAATCGGTCCACCCTTTTAGGAGTTTATATAATATAAAAATTGCACGTAAAGAAATAAAGAGTGGCCATTCTTGGCATAGGTTGGTCTTGGCAACGGTGTTTATTAACATGCTTTAAATCGATATAAATTCATCACTCATACACTAATATTTTTTTATTTTTAACATCGAAATTTATAAGGTACTTAAATAACAATTCATAAGAAAAACTAAGAGCAGCATATATTTAATTACGTTAATTTCTCAAACTATCTTTAAAAAAATGGATTTTTAGATTTTTCCCATATAATATCAGCTAATAAATGTTTTTTATTTATTAACTGCATCAAACTAATGTACAAAACTTTTTAAACCTAAAACAATAAATATGTCTTTAACCCAAACAATAAAATATAATAAACAATTATATTAAGGTAAGTTTCTTGTTTTAAAATAAAATTACCTTTTTACGGTACGGTTTTGGCGTCTACTATGCTAATTATTAAGAGATACATATATTGTATGTCTAATTTATCTTCGTGTTGAACCGAATTCTGATATTTGTCTAATATGAAATAACCCTATTCCAAAGACAAGGCATAAGGGCATAAGGGCAAAATAATTATCACGACAAAGTATTTTTATTTGTGAGCGTAGTCTTTGTGAGTGCGAGCGTAGTAATGTGATATATGATATACAAAACATAGTATCTTTGTACATCTATTTAGAAATGCAAACACATATAAAGAATCATTGCAACACATGCAAGGGGGTGTGACCTGACAACCCCAATATCGATAATATCGCAAATACGGGTAATAAAAACCCTTTCATATGACCCGGTTCCTTTGTTTCTTACTTCCTTTATTTTTAAATAAAAAATGTATAACTGCCTTTATATTAAGCTGTTAAATTACCTTGCTTACGAACTGGCATCACGGATTGACCCCGTAAATTATTTTCTAATAATCACACCGTTAAATTAATACCTTCACCACAGAGAAAGGAAAATTGTGTTCATTTTAAACTTTTTTGTAATTATTACACGCATTGATTTATTGTATTGTACATATTGACACTTAAAACGAAAACATTTAACACAGATCACGGTTTCTTAGTTAGGGGAGTATGAAGCACTACGAAGGGTGGTCGTATACTGCGCCCGATGGGATTGGTCGATTTTCACAGTGACGTCAGGGGGTGGAATTCTGGTCATAGACAAGGAAAAACGTAGACGAGGGTTGGAATAGGGTTGCAAGTTTCGGAGAGACTTTTTGGCGGGGACTTGAAGAGTGATATTCGGCAGTACAGATTTATTTAAATAAAAATAAATAAGCATTTATAAATATTGTTTTTATTTCGTATGGTCTACAATAACATTCGTAAAAAGGTTTAAATATAGTAATAACATACAAAATAAAATAAATATAAATAAAATGATCCCTATGCAAATAAAATTCAAAGCCCATATCTCAGTAGCTTGGGTCAAATGGCGTGAAGTTACCTACAAGTGTCATTTGCGACCCCAAAATGCTATTTAATGTAAATCTAATCATTCAATCCATCATTAGACCTATCCTGCCATACAACTTTTATATGGCTGAGAATCGTGGCCTGTACTTGACCAACATAAGCACGAACTTTGTATTTGTATTTTTGTAATGAAAATGAATATTCTGCGCAAGGCTGGCTTTACGTACTAAATATAAAATTTTATCAAAATCCGCTCCGTTGTTTTTACGTGGGAGAGTGACAAACATGCACCTCTATATCCTTACAAACTTTCATGTTCGTAATATTCGTAGGTAATAAAGGGCGCCAAATGTATATCTCGCTCTCAGCGTCTAGATAGTTAAAGCCGGCTCTAATGCTGCGGTAGATGTGCAGATTCACGCGAAAGGACCGCGTCCGGACTCCGGAGCTCTCGCATCCCCTGTGTTCATGTCCATGACGTAGGAGACAGACTGCAGGAGAGACGCTTAAGTACGTTGATACGTACGTTTGTTTTGCAAAAACCAACTAGGTATATGGCAAACAAATGTTTAGTTATGTCGATAGCGCCAGTTTCCTTAGTAGGGGTAAGTAGAGACCCAAGAAATGGTGGCTTGACGTCTTAAAGAATGACATGCGTACTAATGGGCTCACAACAAATAATGGCGAAGACCGCGCGAAGTAGAAAGAAAAAGAAAAATTATAATATCTTCATAATTTAAAAATTTAAAATAATTAAAATATGGTCAATTTAAATAATATTTACAGCTTGTTTGCTTTAAATATTATTTAAATTGCTTTACACAACTGCTTTGCAAATGTCATAAATTTGAATACTGCGAAATGTGGAATGGAGGAGTTATAACATAATATGTGTGTCCTTAGATGTTTCAGTTAAATTTTTCATGGATTTAAATTACACATTTTTTAAAATAAAATAATTAGTTCTTGTATAGGTACCACGTAAACGAATTTAAAAAATATAACAAATTCATTATAATTATGTAATCAGTGACAAAAAACGATCTTGTTTTCATGGTGATGTACATAGATAGAGCTCTTATTTCTCGCGATTATGCTTTTATTATTTTCGATATACATTACGGTGGTATAAAGTCATAAAACCATATTCATAATTAAATATTAATAAACTGTTACTATGAAAATTTATAAACTATTTGTTAATTGAATTTCCTGTTACTTAAACTAATTTAATGTTACTATGTTAATAATAAACAATGCAATTTTTAAAAAATGTACCAATTGGAGTTTTATACAAATTTGATGATAGATATATATATATTGACAGACTGATTTAAGCTATTTTAATTTATAAGTTTTTTTTATGTATATAAACTAACTAACCAGCAGTTAACCGTTTTCACTTGCGGTAGCGGTAAAATTATAATTCAGGCTTTATGGAATGTCTTGGGTCTGAGGCTCGGGTAGTCATGAGTAATTCAACAAATTTTCTTGCATCAACCCAGTTACTGCACAACACTATGAGGCAAATGAAAATGATGTCGTGGCGTAGCAAAATGATAAGCGCCGAGTAATGGCTAGTTCGTATATCTTACTATTCATACATAGCCCATTCCTACATCTTACAAACCGGTAATTTGGCTTACTATCAGTTAAAATTTTATATAAGCACCAAATAAGTAATGTCAAAATTAAGTAAGGTAAGTCAAATATTAACATTTTGGAACGAGCCATCACTTGCCTTAATATCGGTTGAATTATGACATCACTTGTATCTTGTAGCTTATGTCAAATTTTAACCGATAGTAAGTAAATGAACGTTTGGTGAGATATAGGTACCGGCCATAAGTTATAGTACGCGTCATTGGCATGCTACGCCGTCTACTTTTTGGCACAATAGACTAGGCAGAACAGTAACGCGTACAGTGTATTAAAAGCATGGATAGCGAAGGGAGCAACTTGGAAGGTTTTTTAAAGCTGCGCCGAAGTATGTAATGCGCCATCCAATTTAGTATAATTGTGTTAATACACCGACACAATTAAATAATTTCACAACCCAGTGTTACGTTACTCATGAAAAGTTTGCGGTTTCTATAAGAAAAATACAAAGGATAAACTAAATAAAAAATACGAAATATGATTTATATTCGAATAGTAGTCACTTATTTCACGTAGTTTATCCAATGATTCATTCGTTTTGGCCCAACACTATTTATAAGATTTTGCTGTCATCTGTGGTTTTGTTCTTCTGATTATCTAAATTCTGTCTGTGGTCATCTGTGCTGTCGTTTCCTTAGATTCTATTGAATACGTAGTTATTTTTTAGGATAGGCTGTAGATAAGTATAAAAAGTGTTCGTGAGGCGCAAAGATGCCTCTTTTTGGCAAAAAAGACTTCGGCAGAAAGTCTAAAAAAGATGGAAAAGAATCTGAAAAACAACCTGCCATGGAAGATAAGTATAACGTCAAAGATCTATTGGGTACAGGAGCATTCTCTGAGGTACGACTGATAGAGAGCAAAGAAAATGGACAACTTTATGCATGTAAAATTATTGACAAAAAAGCGCTGAAAGGCAAAGAAGATTCGTTAGAAAACGAAATTAGGGTGTTAAAAAGGTTTAGCGAACAAGCTAAAGTTGAAGGCGGTGAGACAAAAATGTTTTCTCATCCAAATATCGTCCAGCTGTTGGAAACTTACGAAGATAAAAATAAGGTTTATCTTGTCATGGAGTTAGTAACGGGGGGTGAATTGTTTGATAGAATAGTTGAAAAGGGTTCCTATACTGAAAAGGATGCTTCAAACCTAATTAGACAAGTTCTAGAAGCAGTGGATTACATGCATTCTCAGGGTGTAGTGCACAGAGACTTGAAGCCTGAGAACCTGTTGTATTATAGTGCAGATGAAGACAGTAAAATAATGATTAGTGATTTTGGATTATCAAAGATAGAAGACTCAGGAATAATGGCTACAGCCTGCGGTACTCCTGGTTATGTAGCTCCTGAAGTGTTGGCTCAAAAGCCATACGGCAAGGCTGTTGATGTATGGAGTATAGGTGTCATATCATATATCTTGTTGTGTGGATATCCACCATTTTATGATGAAAACGATGCAAACCTCTTTGCTCAAATCTTAAAGGGGGACTTTGAGTTTGACTCTCCATATTGGGATGACATTAGTGATTCTGCTAAAGACTTCATAAGGCACTTGATGTGTGTTGATGTTGATAAGAGATATACATGCAAGTAAGTGCGGTGAATTTGAATACATTCCTAAAATCATAGTTTTACTCAGGTTCTATTGTTCTCTTAGGCTGTGTATACTTTGCATTTTGTCCAGCGTGGAGTCTTGAAATATTTAAGACTAGTCTTTGTAAAATAGCCATAACAAATTTCATGAATGTTGGTTAATATGCAAGGTTGTAAAATGGAAACAGCATTGGAGCCTAATCCCAAATAAAGAAGAAGAAAATGGAATCAAATAATTTTGAATTCAAATGCAATAATATGTAGAGAGGCATCTTACACAATTTGGAATAAAAATCTAGTATTATATATGTAATTTGGAATAAAAATCTAGTATTATATATACAAAACAAAAGATTTAATTGGCAAATTTTATAAAGATTTGCTCAAAGGTTTTGCAAAGTAAACAGACAATATAACAAATTTGACTTCACTCTACATTTGTGTGATTTTTTTCATTTTCAAAAATAAAATTCAAGTTTGTTAAGGTGTTGTTTTTTTAATAGGCAAGCATTGGATCATCCCTGGATTTCCGGTAATGCGGCCAGCAACAAGAACATCCATGGCACTGTATCTGAACAGCTCAAGAAGAACTTTGCCAAGTCCCGTTGGAAACAAGCGTATCATGCCACCACTGTCATCCGTCAGATGCGTAAGTTGATATTAAACAGCAGCAGCTCGAGTCGCAACGCCAACATGCAGCCAAATGAATAGCTGCCTTGTACCCACCTTCCTATTGCCATTGTTACACTTGCTTATTAAGGTACTTAATTCTAATATTTTACATTCTTATCGTAGTCATATCCAATATTTCACACATTGTTTATAAGATTGTCACTGTGCAACAAGTTGCATTTTCAGTGGGTGTGTAACTTTACTAAATGACAGCATGTTCACATGAGAAAAGAAATCAAGCAAATCTTTAATTTGACAGTACCAGACACATGTGGTGACGCAAGTCATCAGCTTAAGACAAGGGGCCCATTCTGCTAATTCAATATCTTGGCATTGTAATGATATTCAAAGTATGAGTACATTCAAAAATTTGTGTTTTAATAATTGCACAATATCTTCTCAATATTGTCACGGAGAAATAAAATTAGAAAAAAGTTTGTATCACCATTAGCAGAAATGGTGTTCGCGGAAATGAATATTGAAAAGCTAACAAAATTTTAAACACTTATTTTGTGAGCTTTAGCTTACAAATATTCGCTAAGATAGAGTGGAATGCCACGAGTTCACAGTTAAAATTGACAGAATACCAGAATCAGGCAAAACAACAATTGAGATCAAGATTCCGGTGATTTTGACAGAAACAGCAGAATTGGGCTCACCATAACTGTGTAGCTCAGAAATAGAAATCATTATATAGAAATGAATGTTGGCAATAGACATGGATATGTCTTATGTATGTATGAACCACAGGATATTCTGACATACATTATTATGACAATGGTGTTGACCTGTATACATTGACCAAGTGGTTTATAACATAACATGTGTTATAAAAAGTCTATAATTTTTTTTGGACTTATGATTCAAGTTGCATACTTTAGATACCTCAGTATGGTCCCTATTAAGCTGAAAATTAAGAACTAATTTAAATAATAATGATTCTATGTTGTTACTGCAAAATATTTAAAAATCAAGTTCAAATTTTTAAAGAAAACTTGTTACAACAATAGACTGTTATGCTGTTTGGCATTTCTGAATGCATTATTCTTGTTAGAAAATGTTGTTTTTGGATATTTTTGGTTTAGAGTGAAAAGAAATTATGCTTTTGTACAGTGACAGTGTTATCAATGTGAGATTTTATGAGGCACTAAGTGTTGCAATATGTACTTGTTGAATTGATAGTTCTGTCATTCTAATTAAGATTCATTGCTGAGATACAATGCTAATAGGAGCCTGAGGTTTGTGTCATTTCTAAATATACAACGTGTCATCGCTTCAAAGGGGAACCTATTTGGAGCTCTATGTTTAAGGGTTATATAAATAATAATATATAATAATAAATTTATGCAATAATCATGCTAGGTGAAATTTAAAGATCAACGAAATATGGACACTTTGTCTAGTCATATTATCATTATGCTTGCATAAATATTTGAGAAATATATAAAATTTTGAGATGCGGTTAATAATGAAAATTCATATTTTTAGTATATATATTTAATCGAAATATCCTTCAGTATATAGAATCTCTCTCTTAACTGACATAACAAGTCATGATAAAATAATCTCATGCTTTTTACTACAGAATTTTTTATATCTCTCTTTCTATATATGATATGAATCTTTAAAAGATACTGATTATGGATACTATTTATAATATTACTTAAGCTGGTATTGATCATTACAATTTATATTTGAACAATGTCAAGTTTCACTGAAAGTCCGATAATGGTAAGTTAATCTTAAATAGAGACAAATTCTCTTGATAGTAGTCATCATCGTCATCAAAATGTTTATTATGGGACTTATGATCTGATATAGGAGAAACCTTAATTTTTTTAATTTTTAGTCATAGTAGCATAAGCCTGAGTGGGCTAAACCTTTCCTGGCCTAGCTTGCTGCAATGCAGAGGCTCAGGGTTCAATACTGGCATGGTATATTTCAGAAACGAATGTTCTGTTATTTACTTGGTATGGTTATCGGGGATCAGGCCCAGAGTACCATTGTATATTACCCCATAACACAAGTGTACCTTGCTTAATTTGGGGCAATACAATGTGTGTGTTTGTCTGCCAATCATTAAAAAGAATCAAATAAATGATAGGAATAATATTATTTTATGGCTACAAAATAAGTAGTACGATTTATTAATATTTTGAATAAATTGACCGGGTAGTGGGTGCCAAATTTATCAGATAATCTAATGTATCAACATCTTTATTTAGATATTCACATTTTTGGAACTTGCCCAATCTACCCCTTAACTTGTCTATTATGATTGTCATCTACCAAGGACATTGTTGGCATCAGTGCAGGACCTTGTAACTACATTTTTCTGAAATTATATAATAGTTTTCGTTATAATTGTGATAATTGATAATCAATATCATGTAAAAATATAGAGGAACTAAATAATGTCTAAAAAATTTAGTTACAAGGTCCTGCATTGACGCCGTTAATATGACGCTAGATAAATTAATTAATAATTTCACATTAAATTCTATTAGAATAATTAAATGTGAATTTATTCACCACACCATATTTTGTAGTAGCAGTGAATGTCCCTGGATTCGATAGGGATTATTGACTAAAACAAGAAATTTATTTGGCATCAGTTAAGGTTAATTGACCATTATTTGACTCTGAGTATGGATGTTTATTTTCATTTCAATATATCTATAGCTTAAAATTCTTGCATTTAAAATTTTCTTGTTTTTAATATAAAAAAAATTGCTTACAAGATAATGTAATCGAGGTAAATGAATTGTTGCATAGGCAGTCTCTCGATGCCAGCTTTTTACTATTAAGGTCTGTTATGAACATTAGAATTAACTATTAATTAATCATCAAACTATACTTCAATTTAGATGATTGGTATATCAATTATTTATAATAATGTTGTCTCAGGGACTGACCACAGTCACCAATTTCATATTATGAATTTAATTTATTGGATTTTTTTCGTTGACAAGATTAATTTAATTTTATATTTAATTTAATTCTCTTGTCTCTGGTCAGAGAGTTAATTAGGCAGATGACTTAAATTTAGACTCTATTGTTATAAAGCGGGGTAATTAAAGTTACTAGAATACCTCTACAACTATTATTAAAAGATATTAAGTATAGCCTGGAACATTGATTGTTTAGCAGTCAACAAAAATTTAAAGTGACATCTCCAGATTTGTCACTCAGTACTTGATTTATATGACAGGAGTTTGCTTATTGCGTAACGATCTGCTGCTTACTAAGGCTACGTTCCATTAGGGACTCGCAACGACCACGTTCACGACCGCGAGTTTTCCCGTTCCACTTGGTTCTTGGCGTAACAATCGTAAACCCAAGTGGAACGGCTATTCGACCCACCTATTGACATGGGTCGTCGTGAGCGTTGTGTGATCGAAAATGATGACGTCATTAGTGACGTTTTCGCCACGACCACAACGATCGCGGTCGCCTTGTGGAACGGCTAACTGAGAATTTTGGACGTTGTGAGCTACTAGTGGAACGCCCTGTAAGAGCAGCCGTAATGTCATCATAATATGTGTCATACTCTGCTTTTCAATTTTACTTTACTTCTTGTGTTCTTTAGCATCCCTACTGTTAGACTATCGTCGTGCATTTATAATCTTTACGATGTCAACGTAGTCGACTATACTTTATAATTCGGATAGGTGTGTGTCTACATAAGTCCATCGAAATATTGTTGTATTTGAATGCTAACAACAAACAAAATTAAGGGTTTTCGAAGTAGATCTCAATTATGATGAAAGAAAAATGGTTACTAACCTAAAGACCATTTAAACTGTAAATACAGAAATTGGCATGTACTTATTTCTAAATTACTAATCGTTATTTCGGAAAGCTCCGTTGGGTCTTCATGTTGACTATTCCGCAATGCTTGAAGACGAAAGTCTTCGAATAATGCGTCCTACCCGTCATGGCGTATGGTGTCAAGGCGTGGACTCTGGCGGTGGGGTTGGTTCACTAACAGAAGGTCACTCAGCGGGCTATGGGGCGAGCTATGTTGGGAGTATCTCTTATGGATAAAATCGGAAATGAGAACCAAGGTTACCGATATAGCTCGTAAAATTAGTAAACTGAAGTGGCGTTGGACCGGCCACGTTTGTCGTAAGCCTGATGGCCGATGGAGCAGATATGTTCTGGAGTGGAGACCACGTTTCGGCGAACGTAGTATATAGGACGCCCTCCAGCACGATGGACCGACGATCTGCGTAAGGTCGCCGGTAGGGGCTGGATGAGAACAGTGGAGGAGGACCAGGATAGGTGGCGCAAACTTGGGGAGGCCTACGTTCAGCAGTAGACAATAGTTGACCGACGACGAATCGATATTTACAGATTTTTTTTAAATTTCAAAGTGACCTATATAAATTAAGATGACTTGTAACGAATAATTAAACGACAAATTCAAACACAGATGTTTAAGATTAATTGTCCACTATCCTATTCCGAGTATGACAGTTTGAGTTGCTGTTTTTTTTACTGTAGAAGCTTTGCTCATATTGTCTTTTTCACAATCAATTTACAATTGTAACGTGTGATGCAGTTTTATAGACTTATTTATCAGGTGTACTGTGGTCTTCATATAATCAAACTATATTCTTGTTATGGTAACATTTCACGTAGTTAGTCTTATCTAGTTGTTTGGGGAAAAATTGTTAAAATAACATTTATGGTTATGCATAGCGTAAGCCTTGTGATTCTAAAAATAAGGATAATAGTTTCACTATAATATTTATCTTTTTGACTGTTAAATTTAAGGAAGTTTTACTTTAGTAATAATCTATTATAATTAATTTCCTTAAAATTACATATTACAATCAGGGAAACAATTACATATTGAAATGGTTATTGTTTTTCGTTTTTAGCAGTCAGAAGATTAAGTATCTGTATCATGGAAGATTGCTATAAATTACAATCGCCCAATAAAAAAATAACTCGGAAAAAGGCAGTATATCCCACTTTTCTATATCTGCCTTGCAAATTGTTCTTTGCCTGCGTTTTGATATCTAAAAACACAACGAGACTTGAAAACGTTTTACCGTTTAAAACATATTTTTGGAAACAAATTAATCTAAGTGTTAGATTGAAAACAAACGTATTAAAAGAAAGAAAAATATTGTATTTTACTCATTTTTTTTTTAAATATTTTTTATTTTTAATAACTAAAAGTTGATTGAAGGTTTGATGGTTTACTGCTACCTCAAAACGCAAAAACGACGAGTATTCTCCTCTGGAAATGTAAGGGTTATGGGCTGTTTAAACATTTAAATTTAAAACTAAAACTAGACCATTGTCTTAAGTAAATCTTCTTTCATGCCTTTGTTATAGGTGAACCTATACCATTGTTGGCATCCTGTCTTCAATTTGAAGAAATCTTAATATATTTTATTTTGTAACCATATAATAATATTATTGACATGGCTACAGTATAAAAAAAAATAAGGTCTTGAATAAATTATTAGGGTGGCAATGATGGTATAGTTTATACCTATACCACCTTTTATCTAGTGATCTGTATTTCACTATTTCTTTATTCTAATTATTAGTATCATTTTAATATAAGAGCAAATTTAAACGCAACTGTTTTGCGAAGCACCATAAATTGTTTTTATGTGTATGTAATTTTTTTTATCAATAATGAAAAAGATCTGTTTTCAAGACTGAACTTATGAAATTATTATGACAAAGCTCATGTCAAGAGCATCCGGAATAGCTCCGTGCATTTTTTTCGAATTTATTTTTCTTTTTATTATGAATTTCTTTGATTTTATATTTCGTCTTTTTATTCAAATGGTTCCGAAGAATGTTCTATATAATCTGGCAGACAAGCCAGAGCAGCTGCCAGTTTAATTATTTTTTATAGAATTAGGAAAGTGATACGTTTTAAAAATATAAATAAAGTTTACATAATTTCGGAATTCAGTACTGTCAAGTGCGGGAATGAATATTTCTTTTATTTTGTGTCATTTACAGATTTTTATGAAAATAATCTAGAAAGAAAAATCTTCGAATCATTTTATTTGTATTTTTTTATTGCTTTTTTTCAGTGATACCGCAATGATTTATTGCGAACGTATTTGTATTATAATATACATTCCGTTCAGTGCGTTCTCTTAGTTTTATACGATTGATATTAAACTCATGACACTTCTTACATTCCATTACAGTATTCACTAACTGAACTGCAACATAAAATTACAAAAAAAATAAACGCTATATTATATTTGAATTATTGGAGTAAACATTTTCTAGTTATTTTACTTTACAAATTTAATTTTATATGTATGTATTTTTGTTTTTATAAGTCGGAAATTATATCTAACAGTTGTCATTTCAAAGCATGATATAAAATTCATTTTATATAATAAACCCTATATTATGATTGAACTTTACTACATTATAGCACTCTTTTTAGTGCGCTTTACCCATCAAAAGCCCCATATACATAATATATAAATTATTTTCAGATTCAAGTCTAATGTCACTTTGACGTGAAATAATTATAATTACTTTAGATCCGCTATTAAATATTTTAAACTATTTTAAATGATATAACATATATTATGGAGGATAACCGATACGCAATATTGGTTTCATGTAACCTCTATTTACCTACCTAAAAACCTATTATTTATAATATATTCTTACTTATTCTGATACTAACATTATATAATGTTATAACTTATAAGTAATAAATTATCATAGTGGATTCAAAATTGACCAATGAAAATTGATAAACGTTGTCAAACTGCTAACAGATTTTTTTATAGATACCAGCAAATAAATTGAACATCTTAGTGCTTGTAATTACATTTTTTGTTGACATTATTTTTTTCGTCAATATTGTGATACATCTGTATTACATGTAACACAATTTTGACGAAAAGAAAATGTCAATGACGCTGACAATTAGTGTAAAACAAGTTGTCAGCCAATCTATGCTCACTGCTGATAATAGGTCTCCACTCCCTGTCAGACTTTTGACAGGTTGACGAACAAATGTCATCGATGACAGATGACAAAAGAGATGTGCGTTTGCACATCATTGTTCAAATTGTTTGTCTGTATCTACAAATATCTATTTTATGAAAGTGTTCCGTCATCTTTTTTTAATTATTGTAGTTAAAGATATTTTATAGAAAGTTGGGCGTCCATTCGAGGCGAGCGTGGGGCTAATTAATAATCGTTAATGCTTTTAATTAATGCTTAATTGTTAAGGAATGCACTGCTTGAATATTATAATATATTAAGTAGTGGTTCATTTAATGAAAATTGTCTGCCTTATTCTTATATTTAATAGTTATCTGTCATTTTTCATATTTAAAATGTAACGTTTCTTATATACAGCTTTTGTCAATATTAGCTTATTATCATATCATTAATTGATTTCCAATGAACGCTATTTGTTAGTCAAATTCAGATGTTTTTATAATGTCGATGTAAGAACTGATTTAAAAGGTTTGGATCAGTTTTTTGTGTGTATCATGGAACAAGAATGCTAGGAATGATAATTTCAGTGCAATTAGCTAATTTTACTTTGTCCGTCAAATGTCACTCGTATCGATTTATCGTAATTTTATGTGAGGCGATGTTAGACTGTTCATTTCCGTCTTTCAATTTGAATGAATCGACCATAGTGATCCGTAAAAACATAAACTTGGATTATGCAATGTTATGGTATATTATAAATTTCAATAAGTAATTAAGATGTAGAATCAACTAATTGTTATGCAAATAAATATAAACTTAAAAATAAACTACAAACTATACAATATAAAAACTAAAACTAAATAAAAAAGGGGAAAGTATCTAAACATAAGTTATTGGTCCCAAACCACTGTCACTTACTGGGAACGTCCCCAGAAGGCTGGCGGCGTTGCTGGAAAGCGGTTACTATCGCCTATGGACATTTGCAACACCAAAGTTGCTACAAATGCGCTGCTGCTCTCTTAAGGGAGACTGGAACCTGGTCACTAATGCCGGAACACAACTCAAGGTTGTTACGGCGACATACTTTAGTATGTACTACTTTAGTATGGCAATGCTTAATCTTAGAGCGAAATAGACGCCAACCTTCTGGTCGCGTGTGACGTCTACTAAACGTTTGGCGACGACACGGTAGACCTTTAGAGCGTTAGGACCCCACGGACCCAAAGTTTCCACCCCAAATGCCGCAAATGTGTAACCATTGCAATGTTATTAAATATCGTTGACTCTTTCAAGTTTTGTGCTTTTCAACCAAATTGCTTCAATCTGACTAATCAGTCTGATATCAGTTTTACGTAACATTAGTGGAAGCTTATTGATTAATATCGGGTTTCTATATCTTAGTATCCATTCGTTTCTCTTATTACTAGTTAAAAACGATATAATATAGAAATCCAGGTTCCGTCGTGATACTTTAACTTAATATGAAGATATAAGTAATATTTTACTTTACGCGACGTTTGGAAAATGCGTGGGAAGAAATCTTTTGATTTTAAATGACCAAAACTAGAAACGCTTAATTAATAAACTTTGCATAATTGAAAAAGAAAAACTTACATAGGTTTTAATTGGATATCCGGTTATTTATATTTCCTCAAGTTGAAAAATTAAGATGAGAAAATCCCTAATTATTACTTTAATCTGTCTTTACATGTTGCTCGGAATTACGTTTTCATTGAGCGATTGACATTTCCAGTATTCTTGTAAAGTAATACCAATTATACATTTAAGTAATTAAAACGAAACAATGTAATCTTGGGAAGTTGAATTCCTATTCGGTCTGCTGGAGATGTGTTTTATGTATTTGTATTGTTTTGTTATTCGCTTCGATTGATAGGTATACAAATAGTCTATGATTCACCGTTTTGTGTATACTGTATGGAGCTTAGGGTTAGCGCTAACAGAGTAGAACAATTCCACAATTTTATTGCTGATACATTTCATTTAATTCAATAGACATACATACATAACTTCACGCCAGTTCCTCTGCGGGGTAGACACGAACAACAGAGCGCCATTTAGGCTTATTCTTACACACCTCACTTGCTTCTTTGACATTCATAACTCTTGTCATGCACGCTCGTCTGTTCTTAAGGCTCCTGACATCACCCTCCGCTAGTACACGATCAATTTGATCATGGAAGGTGTGTCGTGGCCTTCCACGACTTCTGCATTCATCCAATTTTGCATTGTATATCTGTTTAGTCATTCTTTCATCATGCATTCTTTCCATATGCCCGAACCACCGGAGCATTCCTTTCCTTACCATCACCCCGACACTCTCTTTCAGACCAACTCTTTCTTACTTCGGTATTACGAACGCGGTCCGCGAGTGTCACTCCGCAGATTTTGCGCAGTGCTCGCATCTCGACCGCGTTTACTCTACTTTCATGCTCTCTTCCATACCCAACTCTCGCATCCATACGTCAGCGTAGGTACCAGCACCGCGTTGTGTATGGCGAGCTGGGCCTTCTGGCTCGCTGGCATCATCATCATCCGAGCGTTAAATCCCGGTTGCGTTCGGAGCGTTCACTCCGACGCCCAGGGTTCGCTTTCCTACTTTTTCTACTCCACTTCGCGCGGTTTTCGGCATCCCCCGTTTTGAGACTATTGGCACGCATGTCATCCTTCACAACGTCAAGCCAAAATTTCTTGGGCCTTCCCCTTCGACCGGGACCTGGCGGAAGCGGCATGGCTAGACATTTGTTCCCCACATAATTAGCCGGTCTCCGTAAAACGTGCCCGTGTCAGCGTAAGCGACACTCTTGCAGTTTGTCTGCTATGTCACGGACATGACTGCCGCGGATGCGGGAGTTCCTGACCCAGTCTTTCCGCTTCATTCAATAGACAATTGGTGATAAAAATATTGAACTATTAAATAAATGAACGGCATTATTGTAAATTAGTTATCAGAAAAAATTTAGTAGACAGCCGGTGAGATACAAAACTCAAGCGTGACTAGTTATAGGAACTATTTACAAACAACATGTTCTATAGTCTTCGTAGCTTTAAATGTTAGCCCGTCTTGTTTACAGTAAGCTAGATTTCCGACAGTGTAAATTTCGCTAACGAAGTTTCCGTTGTTAACTATGGTCTAGGTATATGCAATCTGTCTCAGAGTTATCCGTTCTACCTATATTACACAAGAGTAAACTTGCTTATCTTGTAACTATATATGTCTTTTCTTTCTTTTTTCCATACTCTTCTATTCTAGCATTACGTCCTCTGTCACACCACAAATCATCATGTCATCCTTCTCACAATTCATGCAACTCTTTTTTGGTCGACCTTTAGATTTGTACCCATCAATCTTGCAATTTAACATTCTTTTTTGTCGCATGGCTTTTATCCCTCATCATTAAATGCTCATACCACTTTAGTCTTCTTCTTCTTAATTTTTGAATCACGGGTGCAACTTTCAACGATCACCTTATGTACTCATTTCTCACCTTATTCATGCTTGTAACACTACACATCCATCTGTGATGAGTGGAGACGTTTTTTGGTCCAGTACTTTAGCAGCCCAATATTCGGACCCGTATAACAAGACCGGTCGTATTAAAGATTTATATATTTAACTAACCTTTTAGTTTGAGTGGTAATAGTTTCTTACAAGTGTGTGTATGTCAACCGATTTATTTATTGCACAGAAACAACTTACCATACAAGTGTATTAACCATATAAGTGCAAATTAATTTTGATTGGCGTTTGTGTAGGCGACCTTCTTATTCATACAACAAGGACAAAAGTGTGCGGGAAATATTTCAATCATTTGTTTTCCTCTGTGCGCTAATATTAATTAATTGCAAATATAAATAGCCTAGTAAGTTGGTTTTACGTTGAGATTAAATTTGGAACGGAAATATTTCAATCATTTGTTTTCATCTGTTTGCGCTAACATTAAGTAATTGCAAATATAAATAGCTAGTGAGTTGGTTTTACGTTGAGATTAAATTTGGAACAGCTATGAAAATAGGGCCTCGTCCGCACTGGTAAGACTTCTACGATGTGACCAGTTTCTTAAAAAAAAAAATTACTATAAGAGATGATTACATTACCCGTTGCAAATAATGCAAACATTAATTAATTATTAATATCCTTTTACTATTAAAATTGCTTTTTACTCATAATAATTAAGTCACTGTATTTCAATCGTCTGCATTGTCACTCCACGCTTAACGTACTCTGCTTTTAAAAAATTGCTGACACAGACTTATCAGTGCGGTAGGGGCATCAGAACTTTACCTGAAGATTACCTGTTGTTGCCATTTTCGTTGAATTTAATTTTTGTGCAATAGACATTAATTAATTTCAAGTCATATTACGTAACTTTAAAATAGTGCCATTTGTTAATAATGCCATCACATTCGTCATTCCCACTTGTTGATTTTGTTCAATTACGCACAATAATATTTAAAGTAAATATTATTCTGCGTAATAATAATATATTATTATTATTATTGTCTTTGAAGATCACGGGCTATGAAAATGGCCCGGACTTTTGGAGGGTTTACGTGGGCCACAGGAAGGCCAACACGTAGAGGCCCCTTGACAATTTTGATGTAAATGTGGCGTGAAACTGACCGGCGATTATTCCTGTCTACACCATATAATAATGCACCCAAGGACAAGCCCCGGCCAGTGTACGACTGTTGTGGGAAATGCGAACAAAAGTACCGGTGAACTGCTAGTGGTACTAAGGAATAAAAGGGAATATAGGGACTATGACGTCTGCCCGTCGCAATGTTCGGGGAACATGGACAAATAATAATAATATTAATATTATTACGCACACAATTATTTACTGTTGCGTTGTTTTGACTCTTAATGATAATATTTAATTGGGTTTATTTTGCACATGTTCAATTATTTGTGTGATGTTTTTTGTTGTTGCACAAATCACACATAATATAATCCACAGTTGCATAATATTGTACTAGTGAATGTTTATTATCCATAGATTAAGGTTTTTCGCTTTTGTCATCGTACAAAACGGTATTCTAATTAAACTAATACCGATATATTCAACGTTGCTCTCTAGATGCTATATGTTTTGTTATTATCAGTTGTTCACTGTGCCAAAAACCATATCATTGTCAGTGATAAATGTTGTACTTAGTAATATGAACGTTATTGTCTGTTATATTGTATCTCTTTCTAATAAAAAAGTTTCGGCAATGGTAAGAAGAGAAAGCTGTTCAAGTTCCTTATAAACCGGATATACCTTTTTCCGTATTTATGCTATTCATTGCCAAGACTGCAACAGGTTTGTCATTGACCAATATTGCAACAGTTTGTTGTTAATGTAGCGCTTACTTATTTGTTGTTGCTAATTAAGTTAGTGACAATACGAGTTATTTACAATAATGAGATTATAGTAATTTGTCATTGCAACTATACTAATAATTGCAATCATAAATTACCACCATTGCGTATTGTCATAGTAATTGTTATTGCAACAATAATTTCGTGCAGTCTTGGCGATGGGTATTTTATGATGTTAATTATAAGGGTAGATAACACAAACATAATATTTGCTATTTTTCGAGGGCTATTGTCGTGTAATTGTTTTTAAAATACACATTTTTAATTTCTATAAATTTATATTAAGCACAATAGTTTAAGGGATGGGAATTATAATGTCAACAAGTTTCTTTTCACTGTCTTAAAATTGTGTTATTTTTTCGTTTTTGTAAACTGTTATCGTCTATCAGCTGTTTTGATATCAGACTTATGGCGATAATGGCTGTTTGTTTGTGTTGTGAACATTATTTAGACTATCACAGAACTTTTAAGAGTTCATTATGCGAAATTTACGAAGATCTGGAAAGTAAAAAAAAAATGTTGAATTGCTATTCTTGTGATCTAGATTTTATACTTCTTGTTTGAAACAATTGAAATATATTAGTAGAGAATTAGATGTTAGCTCTATTTTCGATGTCATTGTAAATAAAATAATGCCAACTTGTTGAGACGACTTGTTTTATTTGTTTAACCAACAACCGATGGTATATTATAATTTATTTATAATTATATAATTTTACATTTCATAATTATAGCAATGTACAGTGCATATAGTAATTATTAAATTAGGAATGTTTACTTTATCTCTTCGCCTAAAAGTGAAAGTTGTTTGAGAAACTGTGATGCATTTGGCAGTGTTGTGGCTCCGTAGATTATTTTCCTGGTCATTCCACTGGTGGCTTGTTGCTAAAATAAACAAACATTTATTCCAATCAGGTGATTTTAGAGACCAAATTGACAGTTTGCAAATGTCCAATTTACAGATGACACATTTTGATACAAGTTTGACATTCTACAATAGGGATGCGGGCTCGTGTTACAATAAATTCTAAATAAATTACATATAGAAGAACAGGCGTTAAAGTAATATCTTAGGGGTCGGGCCATCCACAAATTACGTCACGCGAATTTCATGATTTTTCGACCCCTCCCCTGTCTTTGTCACATCTGGTCACATTCGTGAGATTCATCCCTCCCTAGTGTGACATCACATACATATTTTGCAGTTTTACATCGGCAAATTATTAAAATAAAACAGCAGTTCCTTACATAATTAGTTTGATTTCCATTTAAAGTATTTTTTAATAATTTAAACACTGCTCATACGAATAGTTGGAAATATTTTGAAGTTTTTCGTTAGTAGTTCAAATTTCGTGTTTTGAAACTTCAATATATTATGTTTTGAAATGGGACGTCACGAAATTTGGACCCCTCTCGCCTTTAATATGTGAAGTGATTTATGGATGGCCCCTTATCATCTAAACTTTAATATATGATTGAAATAATTACTTTTCAAACAATAATTAATGCCTCACTCTTTTTACTTATGACGACATAAGCAAGTGGACTCGTACAAAATCTATAAGGCTGGGATGTTCTGTAAGTTTATAGAAAGTACATATGGCAGTCGATTTGACTGTAGGTCCCCTACTGTCAATTTAGAATAGAATAGAATGTACATGACTGTACAAAAATGCTACATAAAATCAAGAACATTAATATACAAGTACAATTGGCGGTCTTATCGCCGATGGGCGATTTCTTCCAGACAACCTTTGGGTGGAGTATAGGAAGGACAACAAAAGTCGGTAGTTTCTAAACCAGCACCCGTACAATAATTTAGTTTATTAATTAATAAATAGTAATATATATACATACATAAATACACATATTATATTATATACATACAAAAGTAAACAATAACACTATAGCTTGAGGTAGTAATCTTTAACTAATCTGTTAAAAAGAAGGTAATGATTGTGTCTGCTTGATGTTTAGTGGTGGTAGTGTTTGATGTAATATAGTATTTTGCAATTTAAAAATTAGTTGTATTACTAGTATTTTTTTATTTTTTTTATTAGTTAGACCCGGGTGTCTCCGTCTTGGGGCATGACAGAGGTACTCTTTTCTTATTTATTATAACTATTCATAGGTTTCAATTTTTTTCCTACCTCTATAGCTGCTTAACTATTACATAAGGAATTATACTGCAGGGTATGGTTAGGATAGGTGCAGTGGGATGAATAAAGGTTTTGTATAGATACTTATATATTTATATTAGGAGTTTTAATAGGTATAGGGGCTATTTGGATAATGCTGGATTAGGTTGGTGTTATGAGTTGGTTAGGATTGGTTTTGGTTGGGTAGGGTTGGTACTATGTTTTCTTTATTTATTAATATTTTCTTACATTTCCTTAATGCTATTACATTTTCTTATTTTATATATGTATATATGTTTCTACTGTTTTTACAATAAATTTCGGTGCCAGATCTCAGATACATATTTTATACGATTGTGTGTTTTATGGTGGAATTTAGTTTACAAATTTTGGATTCTAAACTGTTTACTTTAATAGTTGTATTTTTGAGCAGCTTAACCTATGTTTTCAATTTAATATTTACTTATATATATCTATGGCTTCTTTGACGTGCTACAAGTACTTAAGGTAGTCTATTGTGCTTTATAACTTATACTATATATATATATTTTGTTCTTACTGCTATTTTTGACGCTGTCAGTGAATGTATTACTAGTATTAGTAGCCTTAAGATTTGAAAATAGTAAAACCTAGAAAGTCAAAATGTCTAAGAATGTTTACCTTGGCAAAGTCGATCAGGTTATGATACTCGATGTAGTTCCCGCCTCCGACTATGAACACAACGGCGTCCGTGGGCGGCGGGTGCCGCGCGGCGCGCGTGCGGGCGGCCGCGTCGGTCCGCGCGGTCCGCGGATCCAGCCAGCTCAGATCGGAGCCATCTACGCCGCTAAGCGCGCTTTCCACCGCGCGGCTCACCGGCAACTTCTGTTTATTCCCATATTTACATGGAAGTATGTTAGGAATGACAATAGCTCAGTTAGTGTAACGCTACAGTTCGGTCACGACCTTGTCGCCGTGAACAACACTCAATGGGCTACCTTAATAGAGTTTATTCTGCTCGCACATTACCGCCTCCGTATAATAATATTACGAATGTTTCACAGAAATGTTAGATCTTGATTTCAGATACATTCCTATACTTATATAAAAACTAGCTGTACTCGGCAGACGTTGTTCTGCCTTCAATAAAATAAAAATCTAGAACCCGATCACAGCGTCATCTACCGGGACCAAATGTTAATCTAAACTCGAATCAACTTGAACAGAGTAGAAAATGATTTAAGTACTAATATCGCTATTGAAAAATAGGAGTTGGTGTTTGTGGCAGAAAGGTGAAAATTAAGAGTTCTATGTATTTTTTAATGCTGAATCATAAAAAAAATAATTTTGTCAAAAAATTAAAAAATATATATTTAGGGGTGGGTCACCCTTATCATTTAACCCAATATGCAAACAAAATTTCAAACAAATCGATTCAGCTGTTTTGGAGGAGTTTGGTAACTAACACCACGCGACACGAGAATTTTATATATTACATCAATATTTCTGTAATTTTTTTTGTTACTTGGTTCCAATGTCAATTATGACGCTCATCGCGTTGACCGTAGCGTTAAGTTCAAAACTGTGGCCCGGTCCTAATAACGTTTGAAAATCGCCTACATTTTTAGAGGTCATCTCATACCTCTTGCCTTGCGTTTTGCTATAGCAAACATCCAGACTAGACTTGTAACAAATATTTTTTATTTAAACATTTTTTAAGACGAAATGTACTCTTTTCATCCCTGCGATCAGGCAACTCCAAGCGTACTTTCAGAACATAAGAAATAAAAAAAAAACATTGCTACTTTCATATTATGCCGAGAGGAATGATTCAATAATTGTTTAAACAATTATCGATACGCCATTCGACTCGTTACAGATGACGTCATAACTTGCTATGCTCGTACAAGATCTATGAGGCTGCATCTATGATAAAAAGTATCAAGTTTATTTGACTGTCTATTCTCTCTTTACTCTATTCTAAAGGCCTTTTATATACATACATACATAACTTTACGCCAGTTCCCTTGCGGGGTAGGCACGAACAACAGAGCGCCATTTAGGTTTATTCTTACACACCTCACTTTATATAATACTTTTTATTTAAACATTTTTTAAGACGAAAAGTACTCTTTTCATCCCTGCGATCAGGCAACTCCAAGCGTACTTTCAGAACATAAGAAATAAAAAAAAAATGCTACTTTCATATTATGCCGAGAGGAATGATTAAATTATTGTTTAAACAATTATCGATACGCCATACGACTCGTTACAGATGACGTCATAACTTGCTATGCTCGTACAAGATCTACGAGGCTTCAGCTATGATAAAAAGTATCAAGTTTATTTGACTGTCTATTTTCTATTCTAACTCTATTCTAAAGGCCTTTTATATAATACTTAAAAAAACAATAAACTCACATGTTTCTTAACAACTAAATTTTTGACACCTTCCATTACGAAGGAGGAACCTTGCGACACCAATTTTGAGAACATAGAGACAGTTTTTGTACCACCACCTTCATACTGATTGGACATTTTTGAGAAACCCCTGAAACAACGACAACAAAAATTGTATCTTACCCCCTTATTTTTATAAATAAGGGGGTAAGCGAGACTGTTAACTTCGTAAAACTGCTATCAGTTATACGAGGTTTATAGGCTCGTAAATTAAAGTTAGGGAGTTAAAAGAGTTTGTTTCAATATATTGTTACGAGTTGCAGGACTCGAATTAAAATGCCGTTGGAATTATTATAGTTTATTAAAACTATACAAACACGTATAACACAGGTACAAATATAACCAAACGCAATAAGTCCAAACGTAATGCAGAAGATCGTAATTCAAATACACGCGCAAAGTCCGTCATTAAATAGATCACCGAATGTACACAAGTCTCGCCTTGATCGTGGTTCTCGTTCGACTGTCGATTTCTCCATTGCTTTATACTGCACAGATATAATATGTCTGCCCGACCGCGTGGACCGTATTTCTTAGAATCAGCCCGACACACCTGGCTAATGACTGCCATAAAAGATTACAATACACAATGGGCTGTTTTCTAATCACAAATTTTAAACACAAAGTAAACAAAAGAAGTCCAAAGGCCAAAAGCTAATAAAATGCAGGTGCGAATTTTTCTTTGTCGGTCGTAACAATATTTTTAATCTTATACTAATATATAAAGCTAAAGAGTTTGTTTGCTTGAACGCGCTAATCTCAGGAAGTACTGGTCTGATTTGAAAAATTCTTTCAGTGTTAGATAGCACATTTATCGAGGAAGGCTATAGGCTATATATCATCACGCTAAGACCGATAGGAGTAGAGCACCAATGAAGAATGTTTCAAAATCGGGGGGTTTTGAAAGCAAATTCCACGCGAACGACGTCGCGGGCACAGCTAGTGAACTTATAAACCTCGTAGTATGCCTCAATATAGCTATGGCTTTCTCGTTTATGATATTAATATAATAATACTCACTTCCACCGCCTCATATAAGACATGGCTCTTAAATCGCAATTAGCATCCAGCAAAGCTTGTTCAAACTTCTTATATTCGTCTTCGCCGATTTGCGGGGTGCACAGATAGTATATGATGAACAGTCTTAGCTTATCCTCCTCCGTACCAGCACTGGGGTCTGTTATTAAGTCCATGACAGACTTCGTCTCGATACCACTGCTTTTGCTCATTACTTTTTCTTCTAACTCAAAGAATGAGTCAAGTCTTCTTGATTTGATTGCGTTCAGGATTGCTGAAAACATATTATGAAATATCTTTCTATAATATAATATATATCGGGCATGTGGAAAGAATGCATGATGAAAGAATGACTAAACAGATATACAATGCAAAAGTGGATGGATGCAGAAGTCGTCGAAGGCCACGACACACCTTCCATGATCAAATTGATCGTGTACTAGCAGAAAGTGATGTCAGGAGCCTTAAGAACAGACGAGCGTGCATGACAAGAGTTATGAATGTCAAAGAAGCAAGTGAGGTGTGTAAGAATAAGCCTGAATGGCGCTCTGTTGTTCGTGCCTACCCCGCAAGGGAACTGGCGTGAAGTTATGTATGTATGTATCTTTCTAATCCACGTTTGACAGTTAGCAAAGAATAGTCATATTGCCAATATTTAAAATTAATATGACAGTTTCTATATTTATTAGATAACTTTAGTAGCATTACTTATACCGGGTTTTTACGGGAATCTTCGGAAATCATGTATTCTCATAATAAAAAATCCGTTGCTCTACTGAAAGTACGCTTAGGATTTAAAAACTGGCAAAATAACTATAATCTATGTTACCTGTCAAGCGTGGTTTAAAATAAAAGGGTAATTCGAGTAAGACAATGAGTTTTGTAGTATGAAAATACATGAATTCCGAAAATTCTTGTAAAACCATGGGGTAAGGAAATGTTAATAAAGAAATGCGGGTGGACAGTGCTGAGATGATAGAAATGAAGCAGGAACGTCGGTGAATAGTCGTCAGTGAAAGTTCCTTCGACCGTCCCACTGGGACAGTCCTAAAAATAACATAGGTTAACAAAATTAAAAAAAATAATTGTTGCCCTAGATATGTATAACACACTGCCCGAGTCTGTTTTTCCCGAAACCTACAACCTGAGTGTCTTCAAGTCCCGTGTGAATACCTTATAGGCAAGCGTGCTCAATTTTAGACCATATCTCAGCTCAAAATCGAGCGAGATAACGGTTAAATGCGAAACTATACAATAATTTAAAAAAATATATGTCTGCAGCTTTTCATAATTATAATTTCCAGTACACATTTTGCGAATATATTCTTGGATGTACTGAATTTGGGTTTTTGGTTCTTAAGATTTTTAGATTATGAAGCAAGTGAGGTGTTTAAGAATAAGCCTGAATGGCGCTCTGTTGTTCATGCCTACCCCGCAAGGGAACTGGCGTGAAGTTATGTGTGTATGTATGTAAGATTTTTAGATTCAATATAAGCATAAAGTTACACTTTCTTCGCAGTTACATGGTTTAGATTTCCTGATAATCTTGAGAAATTGAGTGTGGAACACGACGAACACTTCTACCAATACTTAATAGTGTTGATGGAAAGGTGCCAGGGTAGTCGGGATCGTTACATGACGGCAGCTTACTATTGATCTTTACAACGGCAATTTACCCCCAAAATAATATAGAAGAAAATCTTATAGGTGTCTCTCTGAAGTAAAAGATTTATTCCACCACATTTTCTCTCTTATTACGTCTATATACATTAATTAAATATAAAACAAAATTAGTACTATTTCTCAATAAATATTAGATATTAAAATGTAATGTTTTATTTCATATTTACTAGGTTTTAGTGTTGTATAAAAATGTAAAAAATATTTGTAAAATGTAAATAATATATTCAAATTTAACATATACAAACTTTTTGTATATGTTAAATTTGAATTTGAATATTGGAATGCGTGGCTGTCTTAAGTTGTTACTGCCACCGTTGAAGTTACACTTGAAAATATATCTCGTAACAACGTAAGCATCTCGTATTCAATAATCACGTCTTCTTAGCCCCCGACATTTTCATTAATTGTTGAGATAAAATTATTCGAAGCCATCACAATATCCAGGGCAACAAAACCACTGTTGATCAGTGTAATTATTGTATATTTGCCATAACTCAAGCGTACTACTTAGCCTGAGAACACTATATGCGTGTGTTCAAAGTATATCAAGAGGGAAATTTCAATACTTTGTATTTGCATAAAGGAGTGTCTTTTTGACTGTTAGTATTTTCTTTCTATAACTTGAAAAAAAAAATCTTGAAAATAGTGACAAAATCTCTTACATTGTATAGAATAATTGTTTAATCCATTTCTCAATAAGGCTGCTATCGTTTTTTGAAACAAAGTATTGTAAATATGTATATTTGTAACTGCTTATTTTGTTAAGCTTAAATTAATTTATATAAATGTATAAAACAACATAGGTTAAGCTTATTTAGTGTCGCAGATGTGCGTGCGCAATGGTAACCATTTACCATGTATTAGCTGGACACTAATCCAGGGGCCCAATTCTGCTACTACTGTCTCGTCAAAATCGCCAGACACTATCGTCTCATTAGTAGTTTAGCCTCAATTCGATAATTAATTTCAATGGCGTATCCGTGGCAAACCACTCAATTTTTATATATATTTCTGAGTTAGTTATGTGAGGTGGCCGTCAGAGGGAGTTTTAAAAAGCTAAATAAAATAATAAAACTACGTTTTAACGGTTTTAAGCGAGGTTATTTTATTTGATTTTGGTTTTTCCGACGTTTCGGCCACTTTTCAGTGGCCGTGATCACGGAAGCCGGACGAATAAAATTACCGCGCTTAAAACCGTTAAAACGTAGTTTTATTGTGTATACAAGTCGCGAAAACTTAAGAAAATATTATCTAAATATAATAGTTAACCTTTAATTAAATCAATTATTACAATAATAACTTATTCATGATCAGTTATGACCGTATGCTACCGCCATTGGAGCCAGTCTGTCCCGTCCATCGCTCGGCAGGGTGGCTCCGAGGCTCCAGGGAACTCCCCACTCAGTACTATCCCACGCGCATGCACGAGTCACTCACAGGTGGCTTGAGTGAGGTGTTTTCTTTGAAATTTGTAAAGTTGTCGTGTGAGAAACAACAGGGTTGCCTCGTATATGTGAAAAACCGTAGGGTTATCACACTATTGAAACTTTTTAGAATGCATGTTCTTTATGTCACTTGAAAAGGAAAATTCTTCAATATATATGTTATACACAGAAGCGAATGTTATTTATTACGATTTCGCTATTAAGTATTTACATTATATAAAATAATCCACGCACACATTACGAGTTAAATAAAACTAGCGAAATGTTTAAAATGTTGATCGCTTTTCAATATCCATTTCGGCTAACGAAATTTTTGCTAATGGTAATACCAATTTTTTTATTATTCTTCCGTCGCGACGATATCGAGAAGATATCGTGGATTTAGTAGAATACGAATTTTTGACACTATCGCAATAGAATCGTGCTTTGAATATCATCGCAACGCCAATATATTAAAATAGAAGTTTACTTAGAAGTAAAGAAAAAAATTAAAGTATACATACCTGTGGCGATGGTGGTGTGCATATCGATGAGGCGTTTCTTCTCCATCAGTTGCGGCAGTGAGTTGACTGCGCTCGTCAGCCTCTGGGTGTTGTCGCTGACCATAGACAGCGCCAAGTCGCTCTCAGCATCGAGGCCCATAGAGCTTTTCAATTTTTTCACTTCTGCTTCTGAACTCCTGAGAAAATCAAAATAAGAATCAATGGAAGCGAAAGAATGAAAGAAAGAAAAATATTTTATTCAGAACAAAAAAACTAAGTTAAAATCAATAAAAAGACAATAGAAACAAAATAAGTCCTAAATTGGACCCAGTCTCAGCATAATGCTATCCAACAAGGACCAGCGCTGTTCTTCCACTTGGGACCAGAAAGTGAATCTATATTACTATAAAATTCTAAACATGCCATGTCTGTACATTAAAGCTATTAAAAAAACATAGACTATATAAACGAAGAAGAACATGATGCAATTTTTTTTACAGTTCTTGTCTGTTTGTCGATTTGTCTATTTGTTCAGGATTCACGTAAAAATTACTGGGCCGATTTCGATGCGGTTATCGCTGATCGACAGCTAATTCTTAGACTTAAACTATGCGCTATCTTTTATTCCGGGAATCCCGCGGGAATTTTCCCGGGAGCGGTTTGAAGTTGTTCGGGTGCATAAAAACTAGTTCATTCTGACAGTTTCCACTAAAACAATGGCTTTACATTCTTTTTTCAAATGCT
Source organism: Dendrolimus kikuchii (assembly GCA_019925095.2). NCBI lineage: Eukaryota > Metazoa > Arthropoda > Insecta > Lepidoptera > Lasiocampidae > Dendrolimus > Dendrolimus kikuchii. The sequence continues at coordinate 4,372,202 of CM034401.1, forward strand.
GCAATACTTTGTGGCCTGGATTTCAAGTCAAGCGTGGACGAAGTCGCGGGCATATGCTAGTGAAATAATATAATTAGTCCAAAAAAATATTTTTCTTTCTGTGACAAACTCAGAGTTAGGAAAAACTTTTTAATTTTGACAGGTCATTTTTAACTATTGGTTAAGCTTTAAGGCTGACTTACTACCTATATTTATCAAGGTCTTCCTGTATTGCTTCCGCTACTGTTGGGAATGGACTGCCTTTATGCTCCGACCATAAAGGGTCTTTGGAGTCCAAATCACACACTCTAACTTTTGCTTTCTGTCCCGGCGTAACATTGCCTGCGTTTTCTGGAACCATTGCCCTGTAAAAGCATTCAGTTATAGAATATACCAAATTCAGAATTCATACAAATTAAGGATAGTTTGAAAAAAGGTCAGGTGTTGATGAAAGTAGATGAAGCAAAGAGTGTTTGTCAGAATCGTGGCAAAAGGAGATCTATCACCTCTGTCTACCCAATGGGAAACAGGGCGTGACGAAATGCATGTACAAATATATATTACTAGCTTTTGGCCATGGCTTTGCTCGTGTTAAAATGGGTCGTGAAGAGGGCACGTTATAAATCTTAAAATATCGACCTTAATTTTTTATTCAAAGTATAACGCCATCTAGCGATGGTGGAACTAATTAATCATAAGAGCAACACTTTAAAATTGTCGCCGTTATTGTCGTTGTCATGACGATGTTCGTGAATTGCAACAATGGCGCCAATAAAAGGAGGAGCGTCATCTTTTCATCTATTCCTCAGAGACAATACTTTTATTTGGATGAAAGGTACCTTATGTCCTATACTTCACCCCTGACAATTTGTACGCAAAATCTCATGGTGATATATTGCAGTTAAGATGTGAAAATGCCACAAAGCAAATTCATATTCACATTTATAATATTAGTTTAATAAATAAAAGTAAATTTCTTTGTATTTTCTCTAAGGTTTTGAAAGTAACTGATTTTTCTAATATTCTTAACTACACTGAAATGTATACAATCTATTTTAACATAAAAAAAACTTGCACTTTATTATTATTAGATAATGACATACCTGTTTAATGATAAATCCAGTACATCATGAGCCAAAGCTTGGTAAGTCCAAGTGTGGTGCAATGGTGTTGCCATATCAATATTCCTATCCAAAATGATTAACATTGGTCTCGTAAAGCTAAATGATCCAGTCTGTCCTGTATTGCCATGAAATAAATTATTTCTGGCGTCCCAGAGGTTTTCTCTCAGTTTCTTGTCTAATTTGTTTGCGACCATTTCTGCTGCATTACCTTTACTACTTCTTATTATAGGCACATTGCCTGAAATGAAAAAATGTACAAAATATTAATAGATTGTGGGGATAGTAATTAGTGAAGTAGTGTATCATTGCTATTGTCAGATGGCTTGACACATTTGCAGATGGAAGCCCATGAATTCTATCCGTGCAGGAACGGAGAAAGAATACAATTTCCTGCGGCCGGGCAGCCTGTCGTAAGAGGCGACTTATCAACCCACAGCCAGGTAGGTAGGGCATTTGCCCGACTGGATGGCTACCACCCTGGTCAAAAGCATGTCGCCATAACAACCTTGACTTGTGTTCTGGCATTAGTGACCAGGTTCCAGTGACTCTTAAGAGAGCAGCAGTGCATTTGTAGCACCTTTGGTGTTACAAATGTCCATAGGCGATGGTAACCGCTTTCCATTAAGTGGGCCGTCTGCCTGTCTGCTGAACTCCTGCATTAAAAAAAAAAAGAAGAATATAGGTAAGTGTTAGTAATACAAAGAAAGAGAAAAGAAAGAAAGGACACAGTAACTTAAAGCTTTTACTGATCATATAAAAACATATTTTGTTTGCTGCATTTACAGTAATTTAGATTTGCATTTAGTGTATTGCTGTGCTGGAATTATTTGTGACATAACAATGACTTCATTTTCCTATCTTTCTAAATATGAAGTGCTCTAGATGAGTGGTTGTTTTATAATCTTAATACCAGACAAAAAAAACAATATTATTCTTACTCCAGTGTCTATCTATTTAAGTGTTTGTGTCACAGTTGATTATCTTAAGAACTGCTGTAGTGTTGTTTAGTAACATCTTATACTAATATATAAAGCTGAATAGTTTGTTTGTTTGCTTGAACGCACTAATCTCAGGAACTACTGGTCTGATTTGAATTTTTTTTTCTGTGTTAGATAGTCCATTTATCGAGGAAGTCTATAGGCTATATATCATCACGCTAAGACCAATAGGGTCGGAGTACCAATGAAGAATGTTTCAAAATCGGGGGGCTTTATTAACTATTCCACGCGGACGTAGTCACGGGCAAAATCTAGTATAACATAAACACCCCACCTCACGCGAGCCTGCGAAGCGCGGATTCATTATAACGCGTTATATTAAATTCATGTTAATTTACTCCACTTTACATGGATTCATTGATTGAGGTCTATTTGCTCCACGCTAGCCATTAAGAGTATGAATCTTCTCTGTTTATAGAAGTTCAATTTTTGGCCAGTTGTCTTAACAAATAGTAATAAATAATAGTGTCATTTGATTTATTGCCTCCTTTTGTAGAAGATACTGGTTGTTTAAAAGTAAATTGGCCAAAACTACTGATTATAAATTAGAATGGCATAAACGACTAAGAACAAAAAGGATGTCAAAGCTTGAGTTTAAGAGATTAGGATTAGGATATAAGTTATAAAGAAAATGGAGAACAGAGGCCAAGGTACAGAGATCAAAAAGCATTAGATAACTATTGCTCATGTAATTCTAAGGATTATATAAATAACTAGCTGTCCCGGCAGACGTTGTTCTGCCCTGAAGAAATAAAATTAAGAACCCGATTCCAGCGCCACCTACCGGGTCCAAATTTAAGCTATCCTATCTTTCAAGTCGGATCAAACTGCACACGGTGTGCAAATTTGATTAAAATCGGTCAAGTAGTTTAGGAGTCCATTGAGGACAAACATTGTGACACGAGATTTATATATATTAAGATTGAAATAAAATAAAAATAACTATGAATAAGATGATTCTGTTAAATTTTTGTAATAAAAGCACATTCATTATTTATTTGGCTTGTTATTTAATCCTACTCCCCTATATACCAATGTCCGCTTAACGCAATTTTGTCTGGAAGGCATCCCTCGCGTAAAGTGGGGCTGCTATAGATACATACATTAACTGAGCAACTACACAAAATGTACATTATTGAAGTGACAAAAATAATACAAAAAGGGGGTCTGAAAGAGGAACTGTAGATACATTTAATAAAAACAATCAAATGTGCATCAGACAGATGGCCAGACACGACTAGCATAGAAGGCTGCTTTTGGTAAAATAAATACATAAGCATATATAATAGCCCATAAATGTCCCACTGCTGGGCTCGGGCCTCCCACTATAGGGGAACGGACAGTATACCCACCACGCTTGTCCAAGGCGGCTTGGCAGGTTTGACACATCGGTTATCTCGATGTGCAGGTTGCATCACGATGTTTCCTTCACCGTTGTTAGCACGTTGTAACAATATGCACATTAGGTTAGAAAACTGCCTAAATGGTGCATGCGTTCCAGCCAGGATCGAACCCGCGCCCTTTGGGTCTGGGACACGTACGCTAGCCATTACACTACCACGACATAAGCATAAAATAAGGTAATATAGCTACATGCAGTACTAAACAAAGTTTGCTTTTGTACCTGTATAAAACTCACTGTTAACAATTTTTCAGTATTTATTTTTTGACTTCAAACCTGTGACTGTTGTTCCCCACCGTTCTTAACATTAGGGTAAGTGATTTTCATGATGAAGCTTCTAATATTCTCATATGATATTAGAGAGATATTATGATGAGCAGTTTAAGGTAGAGACATTAAGAGAAAAATTAATCTGATATAGTCCGTACTCACCTAGAGTAACAAATACTGAAAACAAACTTTCCACAATATTGTCCATTATTGCTTCCATTTCAGTATCTTTGGTGTCTCCTTTGTTTATTGCTGAAAATACAGAATATTAATTATAATATTTGAAAAATTTGCTTAACTTCTATTTTTTATATTTTATTTTGTGTTTTTAATAACACAAAATAAAGACCTGTGTACTTATTGGCAATATAAGTTAAGCAAATTTTCCAATGAATAAATAACAGAAACAAAAAAATACAAAATATATATAAACTGAACTGAACTTTAATAAAAATATATAAACTGTTCTTGTAATTAATCTATACTGATATATAATTTAGACAGTTACTCTAAATCTGTACATTGTGATTACTAATGTGTAAAATCTACTAATCTGTGTTACATAAGCTTGGAGATCCCCTAATAGAGAGGACACAGACCAACATTAGTGTTTATGAGCCACAAAATTATTTCTATTGAAATTTTAACATACCATAGTAAGACAAAGGATCAGATTGTTGGTGTTTCATAATGAATAAATCATCCTCCAGGCAGATAAAGTTTAAATATTGGTCAAAAACTTTATGAATGTTCACCGCTGAGTTTGATTGTATTGCAGATGCAGCTAAATCTTCCAACTTTTGTCTAGATATTGGAGAGATGAAGTTTAGGTGATATTGGTCATAGATTCCATTGTCTAGGTCTTGACATATACGACCAAGGTTTTCTTCCGATGGTGCACAGAAATAAACAGCTGGCACTTCTGGGATTTGATCACGGTCTGAATGTAATTGGCTGAAAGTAACATGTTTCAGAAAATTAAATGTACTTTTCATAAATTGAAAAACCTAAAACCTCTATGTTGAGCCTTTATCGCCATTTTATCATAAGCGACATTTGGACTAAGTATATTTTTTGTTGCAAAAGGTATCTATTATTATTTTGTATTGTTAAATTATTATTTTGTTGTAAGACATTCAATTTTACTTAGATTAGACACTTAAATCGCAAACTGAACAAAATAATAGTTTAAAATACCTTTTGCAACAAAAAAATATAATTAGGTCCAAAAGTCATTTACGATAAAATGGTGGTAAAGGCTCGTTATATGTAATGACATCCTCATATAATTTTTTTTCCAAAAAATATCCCACATTGTTTAACTATATTTAATTACTTCTTTATCATTATATGTATAATTTTTTTTTGTGTAATTAATATATCAATATGTAAAACATTCAAAATTAACTTATTAATTGACAATTTATAAGATGTGATGTGATCACTTACAATAGGCAGTATATTATCTTAATATATATAAATCTCGTGTCACAATGTTTGTCCTCAATGGACTCCTAAACTACTTGACCGATTTTGATCAAATTTGCACACCGTGTGCAGTTTGATCCGACTTAAAAGATAGGATAGCTTACATTTGGACCCGGTAGGTGGCGTTGGAATCGGGTTCTAAATTTTATTTCTTCAGGGCAGAACAACGTCTGCCGGGACAGCTAGTTATATTATATATACTATGTTTAGATTTAAAACAGTCATATATGATGTGTATCCAGTTGATGGTTCATAACAAATTAATTTTGTTTAATTGAACTGCTGTGTTGTCCATTAATTACAACATGGGAATAGTGGATGCAATAAAAACATTCCCGCAAAACAACACTGAAGATTTTGTAGACACATTTCTACTAAAATCCTGAAGCAAGAGTTTCTCTTCTTTTGTGAAAGCTTTGTTGCCTTTGCCAGACATTCTGTTTTATTTATAGAATTAATTTATATTACTGCACTTAGCACTGGTAATTTTTTTTTACAAATAACTTGCTTAATTAAATAGATAAACTGGTTTTGAATCTAGTGTTTAAGTTAAAAAAAAATAATGTGTAGATGTAGTTTCATCATTCCTATTTGAAAATATGAATTCTATTCTATTTGGAAACAGTACTACAGTAAAAAAAAGGAATATTATGATTATTACGTACATTATAAGTTCTTAAATACTTTATAAAACAAGAGAAATCACTTACACATGTAATGTAACTCCAAGTTCTCTGAGTTCCTTTACAGATACCAAAGGTGAAATAATATCTTGGCCAACTCTGTCATATATTAATACCTTCCATGTGGGTTCATTAGCCACACTCTTAGTTAAAGGTTGATTTAAATTAAGCATTTGTTTTAAGGCATCTGTAAAACACAATATTTGGCGTAATGTTGTAAATTTAAAGATACAAGTACTTAAACAAATTAACTGGAAACGCTTTCTGCTTACTAAGCTGTCGCTCTCGTAGTGTAGACATTTTGTTGCACTTAAAATAAGTTCTCTCATTAAATAAGTATCGTATTTATTTTAATAATTTTTAATTAAGAAATGCAATTTGCAATCGGCATTACAATTTAGGCCGATATGTCACATTGACATTTCAGAGCTGACCTGACACGTCGTCCAAAAAAAAAAATTTCGTCTAGAAACATATAATGATTATGATACTGTCCTTTTTAATTTCGGTTTTGTTTGCATTTGAACAAAAGGTCTTATCCATTTAATAATGCAAGTAAAAAATTCAATATCATAGAAAAATATTCTTGTATGTTTGCATAATGTTTTATTTGTTTCTGTTCTTGTTTGTACTTATTTTACTCGAAAATCGTACCATTGTCAACATCTCGATAATACATATTAATTTTCTGTAGTCAACCTCTACTAACAGCGCGTTCCATGAATAGCTCACAACGCCCAAAATGTTCCGTTAGCCGTCCCGCAAGGCGACCGCGGTCGTAGTGGTCGTGGCGAAAACGTCACTAATGACGTCATCGTTTTCGATCACACAACGCTCACAACGACCCATGTTAAGAGGTGAGTCGAATAACTGTTCCCCTTGGGTTTATGATTGTAACGCCGGCAAGCAAGTGGAACGGGAAAAATAGCGGTCGTGAACGTGGTCGTTATGATTCTCTAGTGGAACGTAGCCTTCGACCCATCTCTATAAACAAGTCGTTATGAGCGTTGCGTGCACGAAAATTATGACTTCATTAGTGATGCTTTCGCCGCGATTATAACAACCATGGTTGTTAAGTGGAACGGCTGAACGAGCATTTTCAGCGTTGTGAGCGACTGGTGGAACGTATAGGATACTTCGTTTGACAGGATAGGCAGTGAAATTACTGGCAGTATACGTAGTATCCATAGTAGTTTGTGCTGGCAGTAACTGATGTCTCTCTCTCTATAGATAGCGAACATATATTTTATGACAAATGATGATTATATATTACACGTTTATGGTACATACCTAGTATATATTTTGATTATAAATAATGTACGTTTTATTAGATACATTTATGATAAATATATATTATATGCGACTATGTCCATTGGAAGCAGTGAGTGGTTTGTTTTTATCTTTATCACAGAAATAAAGGTGTTCATGAAATCTTGACTTTGGCTGGACCCAGTATCCGGGCGAAGCTCAACTTAAGACAGAGAAGTAACTTGTACTTTACACGTTAGGCGGGAATTAAAGTTTGTGCATTATTCAAAACTTGGTTATCAATTTTTATTATAAATATAATTTAACTGCTTTGTATATACCTCTTATTAAGTATATAAATTACTGAAAGTAGTGCAATACAATAGTAGGTTAATAGTTTTTGCATATTATTGTTTTAAACAAGTTTCTTGACTGAGAGTCGTTCTTGAGAACGGGCGTCAGAATGTGATTGGTGAGTTTAATTTCCGTATTCGGTGAATGGTTACCAGTTATCATGCGCATGTATGAATGCATGAAACTATTTCCTCATTGGACTTCTATATTCGTAACTAGTTTCGGTCCCGTAACTTCTTTGCATAAATTTATAGTCAAATTAGAGCTTTCCTAACTCAATAAATGTCAGTCCTGTAAATGTCCTGTAAGTGTCATGTAAAAGACCACGCTGGCTTAAAATTTATACTTATTCGATTTTCTGAAAAATCTAACGTTTATTCCTGTTATCGGCAATTCATATACTATATTTTGAACCTTTGTCCCGCGTTAGCTATCCTATTTCTCAGGATAAAATATAATTATAATTATTACCAAATTATAATTATATTTTGTTATGATTCATATAAATATACAAATAGCAAAAAGACCTCTTACTGTGTGTTATATGTATAATTGTACAACAACAGAACATTCATTCATTAATCAAATTTCAAAAATTTCAGTTAATTTCCAAACCAATATAATAATTACAAACAGCTAGTCATTTTCATATTTATACATAGTATGCATTTATTTATTATAGACATGAGTCTAAGGCTACATTTATGTATTGAAACTTTAATTGATTATTTAAATTTCTATAGGAACTTTAATGAATACAACCACATTCAGGACAGCCATTTGACTTCGTCTTGGCGGAAATTGCTACGAACCACACAACTATCACTGACTCGCTGCGGCCGAGCCGTCCTACAGCTTGACCACCGTGGCCTATCGTGGGGTAGAAGCGCTGGCAGAATTTCAAGACATGCCGGCCTCAATGATATCATACATTGCGCTCTTGTCAGTGCTGGCGTTCCCGCAGTTCCGGAATCAAACGGTCTGATTCGCGACGATGGCTAGAGACTTCACGGCAGGACCTTTATTCTCTGGAGTCTGGGCAGGCCGCCGTGTGAGATGTTGTATGTTGACACACTAGCGCCGTCCCGTCTCCAGGAGTCCGAAGTTGGGGCCGGTCGCACTGTTACTTATGCCGAACACCTCAAATAGTACAAATATTTGAACCTTGAAACAGGGTGCATGACAAGAGTTATGAATGTCAAAGAAGCAAGTGAGGTGTGTAAGAATAAGCCTAAATGGCGCTCTGTTGTTCGTGCCTACCCCGCAAGGGAACTGGCGTGAAGTTATGTATGTATGTATGTATGAAACAGGGTGTATATTTAGGCCGTTTGGAGTGCAGACGTTGAGTCCTTGGGGGCCAAGTGCGCACAGAGTTTTTAAACATATTATAAATTGGCTGGTCGAGGCCGCAAGCGACCGGCAGGCTGGAGCTTACCTCGCTCAAAGGATTAATTATTGTATGTATTCGGCGAGGTAATGCAGCCAGCCTTGTAGGCACACTGTCCAGTGATAGCGGTTTTGTCGGGCTGAACCGATCGTAGTTTACAGTTTGCTTTTCTTTTTAGTGTATATATTTGTTAGGACTTTATTTATAGTATAGTTGTATTGAATGTTTCCCCGTACAGAAAGAATATCTTTTTTGTTTGTTCTAGAGTCCCGTAGCCATTTTGGCTGAACCATTATACAAACGTCATGCCCGTACATCGATCTGTGTATCTCAGTTATTTTTCTCAAAAACTACTTGGGTTTAAATGGACAAGATATGACATGGGTATAATTTGGTAGAAATATATAAGTATTCGTTAAACCAATGTAAAAGTAAAAGTGTGAAAAAAAATAAGGCTGGTCTCCATACCATGGATGAAGATATCCTTCTGTGATGTAACTGAGTGATGAAATAACTCAGCCGTGGACGTCCCACAGGGCTACAATATAGGTTTTTTCAAAAAGGGTGTCATAATTTTTTTTCGAGGTCGGCAGCCGCAACAGCAGGCGACGGTAACCGCTTTCCATTGCTCTGCTCCAGCTATATATATATATAAACTTATGAATGGTTACTATATCTTACTATTCATTCTCTTGCCCTACCATCGGTTGATTTTTACCTTACTTGAATGGAGTTAAGGTCAAATTTTAACCGATAGTAAGGTAAATGAACGGCCGGTAAGATATAGCAACCGGCCATAAGTTGTGTGATCGTTAGCTTAGTCTTGAAAAGACATAATAATGATATTTTCTTGACTCTTTTATTTAACTTACTGATAAGGAGAGATTTCTTTTATGCTCGGGTTTCATCTAGGATAATATTATAGTTATTGACTGTGGACAAATGCGTCTTGTTTATGGTGTTAAAATTAATGCCGTTTATGAATAGCCAAATTAGTTTATACATACGTTATCTGTCAATATTTAGCGTCATTAACAACAATAACGTATCACAAAATTAAATAATATATTAAACCCATCGCTACATTTGCATAAAACGGTCATCTATAATATTATACAATTGTTAAAATCTAGGCTTTTATTTTTTTAGTTTATTGTGTTTGGCAATTTGTTCAGGATTTACGTAAAAACTACTGGACCGATTTCGATACAATTTTCGCTAGTCGATAGCAAATTCCCGGACTTACAATCTGCGGTACCTTATATCCCGGAAATCCCGCGGTCATTTTCTTAGGAGCGGCCTAAAGTGGTCCATTTGAAAAAGATATCGGTTTCCGATGTAATATTTTCACTGATCGATAGCAAATCCTCTGTCATAACATCTGCGCTACTTTATAGCCCTGGAATCCCGCGGGATTTTTCTCCGGAGTGGTTTCAAGTTGTTAGGCTACGTATAAATTAGCTTATTCCGTCATACGTGGACAACGTCGCGGGTGAATCCTAGTTAACTATAAAATGATCCTAGATGGAGTAGTAATGTTAAATCATAATTAATATATTCACTTCCAACTTTTGATCTATGACAAAAATCAGGATATGATGAATAAAAATACTCTTTGATAATGAAATTGTAAAGACAATGAAAAGCAATAAGTATGTATTTCATTGTAAAATATCCTGCTTTGAAATAAGGTATTCCGTTGAACTGAAAGTATTTTAGTACTCGGTATTCGGCAATACTCAGAAGGGAGTTGAATATGTCGAATACCGAACAGTGGCTAAGTATTTGTTGCAATATTAAATTTAGTAAATGTAAGAATTATAATGTCACGTTCCACTGCTGGACTCCAGCCTTCCAATTTCTGTTCAATGTTTGTCATATAATATTTATGTTATAAAAACATATAACTTCATAATGTTCAGGGAAGCTGTGCAGGTCTCACCGTTGATGATCTTGACGGGAATTGAGATTGAATTGAATCAATATAACCTTGAGTTGTGTTCCGGCATTAGTGGCCAGGCTTCGGTCTCCTTTTAGAGAGCAGCTGCATATTTGTAGCACCTTTGGGGTTGTAAATGTCCATAGGCGATGATAACCGCTTTCCATCAGGTAGGCCGTCTGCCTGTCTGCTGAACTGATGAAATAAAAAAGAAAAAAAAGAATGAAACAACCCGTGCATCATAAATATATATAATTTTATTTACATCACAGAAATAATTAATAATAGCTGTACCCGGTAGACGTTGTCTTGCCCTTAAAAAAATAAAAATCTAGAAACCGATTGCAGCGCCGTCCACCGGAACCAATTGTTAATCTAAACCATTCTCAAATCTACTTGAAAAAACATAAAAAAAAATCATCAAAATCGGTCCCACCGTTAAAGAGGTGTTCAGCGGCGTCACCTACCGGGTCCAATCGTAAATCTAAACCCTCCTGGGATCCACTTGAACACACACAAAAATAATTTCACCTAAATCAGGCAAATGAAAATGAGTTTAAATGCAGTCACCATTGTGGAAATCGGCCGGTCAAAGATCATAACAAATGAATGGCTAGACTGATGCTGTGACTGATGTTTTTTAATGATATTTTTTTTATTGTTGAATATCATATTTTTAACCGACTTCAAAAAAAGGAGGAGGTTCTCAATTCGTCGGGATCGTTTTTTTTTGTTTTTTTGCTTTTTTTATGTATGTTACTACTGATTACTCTGAGAGTTATGATCTGATTTACGTGATTCTTTTTTTGTTCGACGCGGAATAGCTGCCATTTGGTCCCCTAAAAATTTAACATAGTTTGGCCCAGTAGTTTTCATTTTACGAACATTTTTTTGTTCCCGTTTCTTAGGACCTATATTTTTTAAGGAGCGCGGCACCTTTCGCAGGTCTACCCATACATAGCTAGACACTAAAAAGTAACAAATAAAATAAAAAAACTTCGTTTAAAAAAACCGGCTTCTTAGTATTTACTAAGTTATTACTAAGCACCGACTTTAAGATGTTTTAGATAATATATTAATAATAATAGCTTTAGAAATAAGTTATTTTATACTTTTTAGTTTTTGAAGTCGGTTTTTTTAAACGAAGTTTTTTTGTTTTTAATATTTATTATCCTATTCCGGACGAAGACAATTCCAAAAACATAAAAAACTGTCCAGCCGTTCTTCAGTTATAAATGGTGTAACTAACACGACTTTGTTTTTTATATATATAGATACAGGAAGATCATTAAGGATTCAAATCTATTTATTATACATACTAATGTACTCTATGTTTAAATGCTCTATTTTTATGACAAATATTCTCTCTCAGTCTATTGAGAACATAAAATTTAGCCTGGCGGCCTGTAGGCGATTATAAGGAGAAGGAGAAGGCAAGAAATGTCCTCATGATGTTTTACTTCTTCTTCAACCAGTTGTATTTATAGAATATACCTACTTAGGGGTCAGAACACTGCCTGAGGAACATGTTTTCCTTCGGAATGGGAACGTACTTTCTTGAAATGAGATGGCACCCACCTTACCAACTGAGGTATAACTTCTTAAACAAATCAATTCATGGCCGGTTTCTATATCTTCATACATACTATTCATTCACTTGCCTTATCAACTGTTGAATTTTGATATTACATGTGTGGAGTTTATGTTAAATTTTAACCGATAGTAAGGCAAATGAACGGTTGGTAACGGATATAGGAACGGGGCATAACTTGATAAGGACCAGCTTTACCCGGCGATGCAAGGGGTGGTTGGCCCCGGGCGCAGGGACCTAGGGGGTGCAAGTCAATCGACATATACCTACATATACATGCCAGTTCTCTGCTCTGCTGTTAATTTGCTTTACTTAAAAACCAGATGATTGATTCGGATGTTTGACAATGTACCAGTATATACAAGTTAAAAGTTTTAAATTTTATTATTGACGGGGCTCAGACAGATTTTTGCATTCCGGCGCCCAATATGGTAAGGTCGACTCTGAACTTGATTATGGTTAAAACACGAAATTAGTTGCGATGGGATTTTAAGGTTGATGGGTAGTTCGTTGAAACCTATCGTAATATCTATAGGAAATAATCTAATAGTTTTATTTTACAATTCTAGGCATTCTGTTCTAGAAAATCACTCGAGTGATGTTAGCAGGTCAGGACATCTTGTGATGTTGATAGGGCATAATGTTAACGCGGTAGTGTGTGGTTAGGTTTTTATTTATTGGGTGCTAAGCGAGGAGAAAGCCGTCTGCTGAGGTCGGCGGGTGATGGCGAGGTGGCGCGTGCGCCGACCGGCCTAGCCGCTGGCCGCAGTGCGCGTGCGACTGTGAAAGGTGCCATGACGAACCCACAGTCAGTGTACAGTGTCCAAAGTATATCCTTTAACATGCGGATATTCCTCATCTGTGCACTTTTTATACATGGTTAGTTATATATTTTATAAAATATTTTTTTAGATGTTTATATAATTTTTTTAAATTTATTTTTTATTCACCAACACTTTGCAATGATTCTTCGTGTTATAGTGATCTTATGCAAGCGAATCGGCAATCAATTCGTTAACATGCCGACGTAACGGTTACGGCGAAATGATATACGGTGAAAGCTATTTATTGTGTTTGGTGGCTTTTCTATATTTAGATTTTGTGCAAAATACGAAGTAAGTTATAATGACGTTATTTCATTATGCATAAGCATGGATCTATGTGTTATATTTATTTTACAATGTACTGAGTTTTTAAACTTTGCTTATTTTTACTATTAGCAGATTTTTTTTACAATAGCCTTCTTATGACCCCACCGAATTGCATATAATACTAATTAAAGTATAGTATGTTAGTTATCATAATTAATTCCTCAGTAAGCAATCAATTATTTTAAGAAATTTTAAAGCTGAAGCTTTTAAAAAATTAAATATAGCTTAATATTTTTTTCGTTTATGAATAATATTGCCATGTGTATAGATACGAGTGCGTATACGTATGTGTATATACATATGTATATGTGGTTATATTGTTTTTGTACTTATATATATACTACTGAACACAGGGGTGTTTACTTATCATTATTTAAAAACTGCACCACCGTCAGTTTTAAAAATCTATTAATCCCTGCCAAAGGTTGCCTGGAAGAGTTCGCTTTTTAGCGATAAGGCCGTCCGTTGTAATAATTTTTTATTTTCTACTTCTGTGTGTCGATTTGGTGTACAACAAAGAGTTACCTACATAAATAAAACTACTATAAATAAACCCCTAACAAATAATTACACTAAAAAGAAAATATATAAACTACAATCGCCCCGTTCCGACTGACCGGTGTCGCTGGGCAGTGTGCTTAGAAGGTTGGCAGTATTATCTCCCTGAACATACCTATAATATGAATTTTTATCAATCTATTAAAATAAACTATGAAAATAATCATGGAGAAGTATGATTTGAACTTGGGAACATTAAAGAAATTAAAAAGTAAGCATCAATAAAAACGTAGATGCTCCATTTTGTTTTGAAAAAAGCTTCATAATATACGATATGGAAGTACATAACGAGTTTAAGCGGATATATTATAAAGATTAATAGCTGTAGCCACGAACGGCCTTGCTTGCCTAATCTAGGACAAATGTTGACATCTAGTAAATGATTAAAACTACTACGCGAAGTTAGTTCCCAGTCCAATAATTTGTACGTACGTATTCATCATATTAAATCCCAGGGATTCAATATCTTTCATTTATAAAGTTGGATGATTATTTTAAAGAGCAATTAAATGTTATATTCTGTCGTAAGAGGCGACAAAACAACCCACAGCCAGGTGGTAGGATATTTGCCCGACTGGATGGTGACCACCCCTGGTGTAGAGTATGCCGCCATAACAACCTTGTGTTGTGTTCCGGCATTAGTGACCAGATTCCAGTCTCCCTTAAGAGAGCAGCAGCGCATTTGTAGCACCTTTGGTGTTGCAAATGTCCGCTTTCCATCAAGTGGGCCGTTTATCTATCTGCTGAACTCCTGAAATAAAAATAAAAATATATACATTGCTAGAATGCTTTGCTATGTCACGTAATAAAAAAATACTCTGTTTACGATACCAATTTTAATAATTTTTCCACAAACCCTTTGAAAACATGGATTTTCCAATTTTAATCCAAAGATTACCTGTCTATTATATTTTTCTTAGTGCGAAATATACCTATACCTACTTATTTAATCCGGATAATTTCGCAGGCGTACAGAGAACACCTCTCAATGTTTTATCATAATCGGATCATCATTAGGAACGCACAGAGGACGAAAGGACGAACATTTATTTTTATTATATTTTACTGGAAATAATGATACAGTGTGTTTGGTTTTTACTATTTGTTAACTGATATATAAATTTAAGAAATAAATATAATTCCGTCTTCCGTGATTACGGCCACAGAAAAGTGGCCGAAACGTCGGAAAAACCAAAATCAAATAAAATTACCGCGCTTAAAACCGTTAAAACGTAGTTTTATTAAATAAATATTGTCAGACGATAAATAAAATCTTTAAAATTTAAGATTAATGAACCGACTTCTGGTGCCATAATTCATATCCAAGTTGTAATTTATAGATAAATCGTCAATTAGTGATTGCGACTCGCACGCGGCTAGTTGTTTAAGATTGAAATTAAAAAACTATTATTTGTTTAATCAATGAAATAAGTCTTTTTCGTAGAATTTACCAATGCGTAAAAAATTCACTTTCGTACATTTCGAATGTCGAATGTGTAAAAAAGTCACTTTCGTAGGTACAATTCGAATTACGAACGTGGTAAATCGTCACTTTCATAGGATTCGAATTATGAAAGTCACCTTTGTAGAATTCGAATTATGAATGTGTAAAAGTCACTTTTGAAGAATTCAAATTACGAATACAATGTTAAAATATCATATTGACACAGCACTTTTTGCAATATCTTGCTCCTGGTAGTATATCTATATACATTTTGCAAAAGTGACCATTTGAAGGACAAAGATGTAGATATTGTTTTATTACAACATAACGTGCTCAAAATAGGCTATGATGCTTAAGTTGCCAAGATGGCATATAGAGGCACTTTACGTCGTGATTTGTCATTTGTAACTTATTACAAAGCAGACACCTCATTTCTTTCACTTGACATTGAGTTTGTGACCGGTTATTGCTCAGTATTGCAACTGAGTATATTGACATTTATGTGTGTGAAACCCAGCTGTCAGACAAATCACATTACACTGATGGCATGCCCAAATGTCACTCAAATTTGTGTTTAAAACACACTCCATTGTAATTCTCCTTTTGAATATAACATTTTATTTAATTTTTTAATTGTTACTAGAATTTTCCAAGCAGCTTTACTAAAGTTAAGAGCGATATTCTTCGGAAATTATTATATTTTTGTAATTTATCCTAGAATACACTTTTCAGTCTTATTCCCAAAGTACTCAATTCGTTTGTTTAAAAAAGATAAGAATCTTATAACATTTATTCTTAAACTACAAGTTTTTATTAATAACTAGCTGACCCGGCAAACATTGTACCGCCTCAGAATCAATAAATAAAAAACGTTGATTTCTGAACGACGGGACGAACATCAAACGTTTGACATTCAAAACCAAAAATATGAAAAAAACTTCACTTTTAAATTTAATTTGATTTCTGAACGAGTTTTAAATTTAATTGATTTCTAAACGACGGGACGAACATTGAATGTTTGACAGATAGGAATACTTTCTAAGGGAAAGCGAAATTGTTGTTTTTACTATATGCCAAGCATTTTTTTCATATTACTTACCTTTTAAACCTTCCCTGGACTTCCACAAATAATTAAAAACCAAAATTAGCCAAATCAGTCCAGCCGTTCTCGAGTTTTATTGAGACTAACGAACAGCAATTGATTTATATATATTTTATACATTTTTTCAGTGGAGTAGTTTGGGAACTTTTTGGAGTATTTTAGGAAGAAGCATTTTTAAAGTATTTTATTTTTAAGCTCGTTTTCGAAAGTATACAGGTTCACTTGGGTTGCTCAGCTTCACTGGCGTATACATTGAAAATTATCCAATATTCTAGACTTTTAAAAGCTGGCACCGTGTTGGCTTCGAGCGTCTATAGGCGACGCGACGGTAACCAACGTCTTTCTGTTTGCCAGCTTCTCAATAACAAAAAGTAATAATATAATCTTACACTATTAATAGATCATCTAAGAATATAATTTATTCATTTCATTTTACGCGTATTGATTTATTCCCAAGGCCACGAGGAACTAACAAATAGCAAGCAAAACTATACGATATCTTTAAGTTTAATTTTTCTTAATTATTTTTTTGTTCAATATTTATTTAAATGTGAACTTGTTTTGATCGATTTATACGGTATTAGTGTTGACTAAATCATATTTTATTAATACATCTCGTACTTTGTTTTGAACAATATATACTTTTATAGGATACTCGGAGAGAGGATGGTAGCTGGAGGGTCCGAACCAACCTTGAAACAGTTAATCTCTTGGCGAAGCCTAACATAATAGGAGAGATAAAATTTCATAGCCTCTGTTGGCTCGGTCATATAGAACGGATGGGAGACGATTGAAGCGTAAAGAAAGCTTATTCGGGACGGTCGGATGGGTGATATCCGATCGATTGCCCCAAATACTGGTTGAAAGATAGAGTAGAAGCTTACCTCTGTGAGCCTCAAGCTCATAACTGGCAAGAAACCGCATAGGACAGAACAGCGTGTTCTCGTTTCGGAGCCTAGGACGCATTTTGGGTAGCTGAACTAACGGAGTTAGTTAGTTATGGGATACTTACTCCTTTGGCTCAGCAATCCAAAGGAAGTGTTGGCCTCGGAAACAAGACCACGCCACTTTTTCCTCTCCTACGCAGTTTCTTGCCAATTATTGGCCCGAAGCCCACACAAGTCAGCCTCCACTCTGTTTCTCCAGTGACATATTTTGGACGGTCGACCGGACGCTGACCAACCCCCTGTATCAAATATGCTTTCCCACGCTGTAATCTTCTCCCATCCGTCCTACGTAGGCGGAGGCAGTAAGATTTCATTTCTCCTATCACTCTGGGCTTGGTCATGAGATTCTCAATCTTGAGGTAAGTTCGGACCCTCCAACTACCATCCTCTCTCTTTGTTGTGCCCAAAATTTTACGGAGAACCTTCTTTACTGCTACTGAAAACTGGTCGAAATTAATCTCAATCCTTAAAAACAAATTTATAGCCACAATTATTTAACAAAAACTAAGGTACTAGCATATAATTTCTACAACGTGGATTCGAATCTTGGTCGGAAAGTAAACGTCTTTTATTATGTATGTGTTTGTTGTTACAAATACAATTTATTTATTAAGGAAATCTGCACTTCAAGATTACTGATATAAAATATGAAGTCCCCTAACTCGCCTTTGACAGCGTGGATACTATCCTTACATCTAAAGATAGCAAGTCCCCAACCCTGTAGTGAGACGCATCAGTGCCGTAAATAGGGCGGTGCCACCGGTGCCCAGGCATAGGGCGTAGACTTTGGGGGCGTAAGAATGGCCAGACCAGGCAGGACTATTATTTTTTCAGTTTGCTCCTGATAAGTTCTGCTAGGTGGTAGGGCATTTGCCCGACTGGATGGCTACCACCCCTGATCTAAAGTATGTCGCCATAACAACCTTGAGTTGTGTTCCGGCATTAGTGACCAGGTTCCAGTTTCCCTTAAGAGAGCAGCAGCGCATTTGTAGCAACTTTGGTGTTGCAAATGTCCATAGGCGATGGTAACCGCTTTCCATCAAGTGGGCCGTCTGCCTGTCTGCTGATCTCCTGCAATAAAAAAAAAAAAAGTTCCCGCTGCGCCCCTAGTGCTCGATTCCAACACATACATAATGTACCTACATGCCAGTATCATCAAAAACGTTTGTTAAATTAGATAAAACATCGCGCTCATTTTTTTGGCAGCGCACGAGCGTATTTGTGTTCTAGTTCTTTAAAAAAATAGATTTTTCTTCCAAAATATTAGATAATTGGTCCACCGACACCAAGGTCCATGTGCGTTATTTTATCACCCTGAATGAAATAAAGTAGGCCTATACATAGCATTGCTCTAGCTAGGGTACCTATAATATCTATAAAAAAACAAGGGCGCAGTTATAGAAGAAGTTATAGAAGTATATGGGATGACATAAGTTCATTTAGCTCTATATAATAGATGTATCAAAGCAAGTAGCCTCTTTGAACTCTCATACAAATACTTGTTCTGTTATAAATATCCCACACAACACGTATTGCTCATATAACATTAGAAAGTAATTTTACATGAAGAGAGACAAAAGCAAACAGATTCTACATATTTTATTAGAGAGTTGAGACTACATTTTTACTTTATTTCTTTTGTTACACAAGATATAAATGAAACAAGTCTATTTGGGAATATTAAAGAAGACACTGGGTAGGTTTTTAGAATATATTTGTAATACCATTGTCTAAGAAATTTTTGAGATGACTTTTATTTTAGTGTTATGTCAGCCGGCAATTCAGCTAGAAAATATTTTGGGTAACATTTATAAACACATAAACGTCCCGCTACTGGGCCTAGGCTTCTCCATTTCAGTGGAACTGTCAGTTATTGCACACATCACACACACTACACACTGTTCACACATAAATAATGTCTGTCAGCGCTTTTCTATTGCCTAAAGCAAACAAACAGCCCACTTAATGCAAAGTGATAGGTATGCCACCTATGGCTGTTTGCAAGACGTAGGGCGTTGCCAGTGCGTTACGTAGACGCCTGTGTATGTGGTAATTGTGACATTATTTCAGAAAAACTGTCTTAGTTTTTTCCGATGTAATTTAAATGAAATACGAATGCCTTAGCCACTAAGTTACGACGATTTACTTTATTACAGTATCTGAATTATATAATATAGAGTCTATTACAAATGAATGAATAATATGCTTAACTTGTTGCACAATTTAACAACTTTGTATTTAAGAGAACACCTAGAAAATGATAGTTTGATATCATGATTCGTGATCTCTGGAACTCAGTGTGTGGGTTCGATTCCTGGCTGGGTGAATTTTATAAACTTAGGTACATTCGTTTGGAAAATATATTTATTTGCTTTAGTCTGGGTGTCTAGTATCAGCTCCAGCGTTGGCCGTAGAAAGTGGCTGGCGTCAGAAGTATGTTACCAAAGGCTTCACTAACACTTTTTTAACTTTGTTGGACGCCCTTCATAAAGTGTCTCATGTCATAGCATAAAACGATACTCCCTGCGGTAAGTTTCATCCAAATCGTTCTTATATAAGGTAGTAGGGCATTTGCTTGCCTAGATAGCTACCACTTACAGTCTAGAATAAGCCACCTTTGAGTTCTGTTCTGGTATTATATGAGGTTCGAATTTCCACTTCGGCTGTATTGTAACACTTGCAACAACTCAGAAGGGTTTATGGTAAAAAAAGAACAGCAACTGGTCACTATACTTATAATCAGAGAACCTTACCGCTTAATTACATTTCATACACTGACTCTTAAGTCGTGGTAGCGTAATGGCTAGCGCACGCGTCCCAGACTCAGAGGGCGCGGGTTCGATCCTGGCCGGAACGCATGCACCTCTTATCCACCCATAGTTAAAAAATTCTCACTTTATTGTTATGTTTTGTGGAAAGGAAATAAATAAATAAATAAATAAAAGTAAAGTAAAAGTAAAGTAAAAAAGTTTTCTGATCTAATGTGCATATTGTTACAATTACCATGTGCTAACAACGGTGAAGGAAAACATCGTGATGCAACCTGCACATCGAGATAACCGATGTGTCAAACCTGCCAAGCCGCCTTGGACAAGCGTGGCGGGTATACTGTCTGTTCCCCCTATAACGGGAGGCCCGAGCTCAGCAGTGGGACATTAATGGGCTGATATTATTATTTATTTTTATTATACACTGACTCTACACACAAGACAAACATTTTTAGAATACCTCGCCATCCTTCCAACAATTTTACAGTATAAAAACTTAGCAAATTAACACAACCGATGGCGGATTGAAGTAATTGATATACTATTTTAATTAAAAAGGTTATGAATGAATAGAATTTGTTACATTATTTATTGTTTGGAAATTTTAGATAATATCTTTATATATATAATTCTTCTGTACGTGTGTTGACAGTGAACTCCTTCTAAACGGCTGGACCGATTTGAATGCATTTTTTTGTGTGTGTTCAAGTGGATTCGAGGATGGTTTAGATTCACAATTGGACCTGGTAGGTGGGGCTGCAATCGGGTTCTAAATTTTATTTCTGCAAGGCGGAACAACATCTGCCGGGACAGCTAGTTTTATATAAAATATTATATTTAAAGTTTTACATGTAATAAAATAAATCGAACACGCTAAAAATGCTGCCAACAAGAGAATGAGATGTAGTGAATACTGTCTATATACAATTGAGATTTTGAATTATATTCTACACGTATACCACATCATATTAGAGATAAACATTGTTATATAAAATTATAGTAAATTATAGAAAACTACTCCATACAAAACAAGCGATAATTACAGAATATATAAAAGTATAACAATACTATTATTCAATAAAGATTATGGAAATGGCCGATCGTTTAGAAATAAGAAGGTGAGTACGTAACAAAACTAATTGTTAACCTTAAAAAGAAACATGACAAGAACAACTATGCAAGTAGATAAATGTAGCAGTACATTAGTTGCACCTTTGGTGTTGCAAATATTCATAGGCGATGGTAACCACAGCCAGGTGGTAGGGTATATGCCCGACTGGATGGCTACCACCCCTGGTTTAGAGTATGCCGCCATAACAACCTTAAGTTGTGTTCCGGCATTAGTGACCAGGTTCCAGTCTCCCTTAAGAGAGCAGCAGTGCATTTGTAGCACTTTTGGTGTTGCAAATGTCCATAGGCGATGGTAACTGCTTTCCATCAAGTGGGCTGTCTGCCTGTCTGCTGAACTAATGCAATAAAAAAAAGACCTGAGACACATAAGCCTTCTTAATCTACATTCCCCATTGTAAAGACGGTATAATATACAGAGACGCCAAAGTACATACATTCTACATTCTTTTAGCTCTCAAATAGTTAAAATAAATACGTTAAATAAATAGACAATATTTCTTTTCATACATAATTTATTATATAAATAAACGTACGAAGGTTGCTATCAAGTAAATTTCGTCAATTACTCAACAAAAGAATATTGCAAAATCCAATTTAGTATCTTTTGTGTCGTGTATTTGCTGTAATATTTAGATAATAAGCTACACCGAATGTTGAGGTAAGCTGCCTATAGAACTTCAGTTACAACTTTTAAGTTTTGTATCGAGGTTACCATTTGCAGGATTTAACACAACTTATAGCAACTGTGATATTTTTAGAACTGTTAAAAAATAAGGCTATGTTTATATTTGTTTTCTAGCACGCGTCAGTTATTACTTCGTGGGGTCTGGTCATACTCGCTATCCTATGGAGACGATGTCATTAATTGGGATAAAAATTATCCCAAGTGTTGGCCAAGATAAAAAATTACATCTATTATCGTTTTATATCATAGGTTTTAGATCTATCAGAATATTATGGAATATTACGTTATGTTACGTACGGTACGTACGTTAGAAAGAAAAGACAAAACCAATTTTAAATGGGATGTGAATAATAATATAAATAATATCAGCCCATAAATGTCCCACTGCTGGGCTCGGGCCTCCCATTATAGGGGGAACGGACGTATACCCGCCACGCTTGTCCAAGGCGGCTTGGCAGGTTTGATACATCGGTTATCTCGATGTGCAGGTTGCATCACGATTTTTTCCTTCACCGTTATTAGCATGTGGTAATTGTAAGAATATGCACATTAGATCAGAAAACTAACTAAGTGGTGCATGCGTTTCGGCCAGAATCGAACCCGCGCCCTTTGAGTTTGGGACGCGTGCAAACGTATTTATTTTTGTCATACATATGACAGTAGATATGACTTCCTGCACGGAATGAACTGTCGAATTTGGTCACCGCACTAAATGAAAATCCCTTAATGCTTGGTACAAACGGGCTACCCACCACAGCTACCGGTGGCAAGCGACAAGCAGTTCACACGCTTTTTTATACATTTTGTAGGGACTCGCCGCAGACGCGTGTCCGCCACCGGTGGCTGTGGTGGGCGGCCCGTTTGAGTGCAGCCTAACAGATCCGATCCCCTAATGCACTGAACGTGTTAATCATAAAGGTATTATGATTTAGGTCGTTAATTAGCAAGGATATTTGGACAATCTGTATTGTCTATACAAGTGGCGGGGAGTACACATTCGGTTAGGGTAAGCCCGTTGAAAAACATGTGGTATGACGCAAGCAGCGCGCATCGACTACACCGCAGTTGAAAAAACGTTCAACTAGCGATATATTTTCTTATTAAAATGTGTATTTTTAATTTTGCAATCTTACCGCATATTTTGAAACAAACGCCTGCGGCCGATCGGGTTTGAGTTGCTATTTCATCCAATAAGTGTGGAAAGCCGTCGAGTGTAAGACATAGTAATAATATATGCACGAATAAAAAAACCAAGAACCAATAAATTCACGTTGTTTTTCAACTTTTGGTTGTTAGTTAGTTTATAGAGACACTAATAAATGTTTGAACGCAACGCGTAAACACCAATGAATGCATGGTGCTTTCGACGTTTTCGTCGCTAGTCGATAGTTTCTTAAAGCTAGGCTATGGGGAATCGAGTTAAAGAGGTAAAGCTTGTGAGTTTGTTTGTGGGAAGTAATCTCTTGAACTACTGCAGCAATTTTGAAAATTATTTCACCAGTAGAAAGCTACATTATACCTGAGTAATATAGGCTATATTTGAATATGATTAGTAATATTTTTCAATTTTCTAACGATGCCCAGCGTAGTGGGCACGATTCAGCTAGTGGGTTATAATACGAATGGCCCAGTATTCATTTGCCTCGGCATCATAGCAATCCACCACTATCATCCACTCAGCCTTTTACATATTTCGGCTGTGCAAAAGTTTGCATAACAAACTTTCTATTTCAATTAGACACTATTTAACTACAGTTGAAAGTGGATTATAGTGCTAATTAGTTAATAGTAAGAATGCTATTGTATTACCGGTGAGTTATTAATTGCGTTTGTAACGATTTAAAATGAATTAATGGAGGCATTGTTTAAATGATTAGAGTTTCAATAATTTTATTATTTATCAGCTGTGCTCGCGTTAATTTTATGTATATCTCTATTTTACGTACATGAAAACTTAATTTTGTATTTACATACCGCGAGCGAAGCAGCGAGCAGTATATGTATAAATCTTCCTTCAAAAAGGATCTAACCGATGGTGAAAACCGCTCAAAAATCCATTGCGTTAGGAGGAGTTAACGAATATACAGACAGACAACTGCGGAAAGCGGCTTTGTTGTATACTATGTAATAAAATACCCTGCAAGATATCGAAATGAAAAATTTAAGATTAAATATTTGTTGTAAAATCCCATGAACTCGAGACAAACCTAATATACTAAACCTGACATTTATAATTATACCGGCCCACAAAAAAAAGGTCTGTACCTGTGATCCTTATGTATTACGATGTGATGAATCCGAATCTGGGGTCAGTTTGATCCATACAGTCTAATTTTTTTACAAGCTTTTATTTAACTTGCAATGGATGTATGTAAGTTCGGGTGGAATCTTGCAAATTAAATTTGACCAACTTCCCGGTTTGCGATTGAGCTGAAATTTTGCACGCATATGTATATCGCGTGACAATGCAATAATATGGTACCATGGAGCTGATCTGATGATGGAGTCAGAAGGTGGCCATAGGAACTCTTGTACTAAACAAGATAGACCCGTCGTGTTTGGGCTCGTTTTACTTGTCGTGGCTAGCACTCTGCTGCTACATGATATTTATGATCTCAAAAGCTTGTATTTAAAAACATTTTTAAAAAAGCTTATTTAGGGGCGGCCTGTGTTGTTCCACACCGCTGTCAGTGCGGAGATAAGGTCGAGCGCCTCGGTCACCATGGGTTATTGTGTAGCAGGAGTGCCGGCAGAATTTCACGTCATGCAACACTTAATGACATAATCCGTCGGGCTCTTGTCACTGCCGGGGTACCTGCCGTCCTAGAACCGAACGGCCTGTGCCGCGACGATGGCAAGAGACCCGATGGTATGTCATTGGAGCCCTGGAAGATGGGTCGCCCCTTAGTATGGGACGCGCCTTGCGTCGATACTTTGGCAGCGTCCCATCTTCCAGCTACTAGCATGTCTGCCGGTATAGCTGCTGCATAACAGGAGGCCCTAAAACGCCGGAAATACTCAGCCATCGGAAATGGCTACATATTTGCGGCTTTTGGGGTCGAGACCCTGGGACCATGGGGGCCTGACGCGCACAAGCTTTATCGGGACATAGTCAAACGTCTGGTGGATGTCTCACGTTACCAAAAGACTGGTTTATACCTCGGACAACGCATCAGCATTGCCATTCAGAGGGGCAATGTGGCCAGTCTTTTGGGCACGTTTCCGACTGACAGCGGTCTAGAACTAGATTATATACTTTAATTTTAGTTTGTATATATAGTTTATTTTTAGTTTATTTTATTGTATAGTTTAATTTATTTATCATGTAGTGTTTTTAAAAAAGCTTATTTTAAGTAAACCCGTGTTATAAATAATAACAGACCATAAGTAATTGACCCATTGCTGGGTTTAGGGGTCCCATTTTTTTTTATACAGCTTGAGTTCAGCAGACATGGACATTTGCAACACCAAAGGTCCTACAAATGCGCTACTGCTCTCTAAAGGGAGACTAGAACCTGGCCACTAATGCCGGAACACAACTCAAGGTTGTTATGGCGGCATAGTCTAGACCATGGGTGATAGCCACCCAGTGGAGCAAATGCCCTATCACCTGGCTGTGGGTGGTTTTGTCGCCTCCTACACCAGGCCGCCCGGCCGCAGGAAATTGTATTCTTTCTCCGTTCCTGCACGGATTAAAATTGTTAGGGAAATGGACAGTATACCCGCCATGCTTGTTAGACACCTCGGTTATCTCGATGACATCCTTTATATGCATTTTACATCGCAACATTGCCTAAGTAGTTAGTGCATGCTTTTTTGATCAAAATTCAAACCCACATTGAGTTCAGGAAGCGAGAACATTAATCACTAAACTAAAACGCCGTTATACATTTATAACTAGCTGATGTGTAATAAAGTAGTTTTCGCGTAAAGTTTAGCATACATTTTGAAATCACTTCACGCTCAAACATTTAAGTAATACTAGTGTAGAGCATACATCGCACCCTTAGAACTATAGAGACCTAATTAAAAATATCAAGTTCTCAAATTTTATACCTTATTTTTAAGTACTACGTATCAAAATCCAATTACTCAAAATTTTGATTTAGGTTTGTATAATGTTAAGGGTGCGACATGTTCTTCCAATTTCTGAAGAAACAGATATACAACATTACCTGTGCCAGGTGGCCTGACCTGCTTTAATTTGGGTAATAAATACTTCAAACCAACCCCTAAATTATCACGCCACCGCTATACCACCGCATCGGTGTTACCTAACGTTGTCCTCACTTCGTGTACTTGTTTACAGTTTACCAGATTTGTTGATATTTATTGTTACATCTCCACTCTTTTAATGACCAGTTTCTGCATCTTTCTTGTCTTACCATCAGTTGAATTTTGAATTTGTTTGAAATTTGATATAGCAACCGGCCATAAGTCGTAGTGTATTTATATATAGTTTAAATACTTAACAAACTTAAGAACAGACGAGCGTGTATGACAAGAGTTATGAATGTCAAAGAAGCAAGTGAGGTGTGTAAGAATAAGCCTGAATGGCGCTCTGTTGTTTGTGCCTACCCCGCAACGGAACTGGCGTGAAGTTATGTATGTATGTATGTATGTTAAATACTTAAATAAAGTCAAGTAAAGTCGTGGTAGCGTACTGGCTAGTGCACGCGTCCCAAACTCAAAAGGCGCGGGTTCGAATCCTGTCCGGAACGTATGCGCCACTTGGCAGTTTTCTGACCTAATGTGCATATTGTTACAATGACAACGCGCTAACGGTGAAGGACAACATCGTGATGAAATCTGGACATTGAAATAACCGATGTGTAAAACCTCCCATGTAGCCTTGGATAAGCGTGGCGGGTGGGTATACTGTCCGTTCCCCTATGGTGGGAGGCCCGAGCCCAGCAGTGGGACATTTATGGGCTGTTATTATATTATTATAAATACTTAATAACTGATCTATCCACAGATATATATCAGATGTACATCCTCAGATACACTAAGGGACAAAAAGTCCTCCAACATGACGCCAATGTAAAAATATATTCGTATATCACAAGTAATATAATAAATATTATATTTTTGTAAATTATGAATTACCAAATGTTAACTTAACTTACACAAATATAATAATAATTATTATTATGATTTATTAAATGTTATCATAATTTACACAAATATAATAATAATTGACGGCCTCTATGGTTGAGCGGGCTAAGCCTTTGCCGGCCTACCTCACTGCAACGCAGAGGCTCCGGGTTCGATTCCTGGTATAGTAAATTTCGGAAACGTATTTTCTCCGTTATTTACTATGGTCTGGGTGTCTGGGATCGACCCCAGAGTAGTCCGTTGTATATTACCCATAACACAAGCGTAACTTGCTTAATTTGGGGATATACAATGTGTTTGTCTGCCGATTATTAAACAAAAAAAATAAAAAAAATATATTTGTGTAAATTATGTGTCACAAAACGTTTCCACGAGGTATTTGATCACATGTACCTACTACAGATAAGTGTCCCACCAAAATTATCCCCTTTCCGGAGTAATTGTATCCTATGTTCATCCCTATTATCAAACGTCAATACATTATACTTATATATACCTTTCATGACGATCAGTCATTTCCAGGATCGTGGAGAAAGAATAAAAACCCTACAATATCCAAACCAAGTCACTTTGATATTTACATGATAGATGAGTGTGATTAAAAGTTTAAAAAAATATAATTATGCTCAATTAACTACTTTCCATGAGTTCTATTGTTGTATAGGATTGTGGTATAGGAAATTGCATAACTTCAATTACGTGTTTCTTTTAAGAGTTTCTAATTTTCTATACATCTTGTATATTCGTAATTTATGTCAAATTCAAATTCCAATATTCTTGTTCACAGGAAGTGTTCAACAGAAAGATAAGGAAGCAGAACAGTTCGTTTGTCCTGAAGGTACACAGGGCAACGGAAACTTTGCTGATCCAGCTACGTGTAGGCGGTTTTACCAAGTGAGTTCATTTTACTCTATATTTCATTGAGATCCAATTATCTTTGAAGTGGAAACTTCTTTAGGCGCGCTGTTCGGAAATGACAGTTTCTTTAGGTGCGCTGAGCACTTTATTTTGTGGGTATTGAATGGGAGTGAGCGGTCACGCGTCACGCTCGGCTATGTAACGCTTATTCGGGTGAAGTCGGCTCGAGTCTACTAAGGGAGCGAGAGAGATATAGTCAGTCCCGCATTGCTATACTCGCTCGGCGATCGTTATTTGCCTTGATGAAGTTATCACTTCTGTCGTGGTCTAGCACAGATTAAGTTTTTTTTAAATTGCGAAGCTGGTAAACAGGCAGACTCATCTAATGGAAAATGGTTACCGTCGCCAGTAGAAGATTTTAACACCAAGGGCAACGATGATTACTACCATATATACAGTTTTTAAATGAGTCGCTCAATAAGACCAGTCCTGGCGCAAAACAGGTTTACCCAAAAAGATGTAGGTAACTTATTTTGATATTCGAACCTACCTTACTATAAATTTCATGGCAATATTAATCACACTAAACCAAATTAAAAAATACGATTAATACTAAAAATAAACTGAGTGGAATAAGTGATTTTATGCTATGCAACAAATCGCTGCCAGACAGAAGCATGTCCAGAAGGCTGGCTGCATTGCCACGCTGCCATACTGATTCGCTGGACGAAATATGTGCCAGCTTTCTAGTTACGGGTGGCATCAAAGAGTTGCTTGCACTTTAAGGAAACCCTTTGCCATTGGATCTCCGGACTTATATGTAACCCCTTACTAAGGTTACACATTTGGGTCGTTTGAGATCTTCACCTGTTGCCAGCCCCTGTTTTTTTAAGCAATATAGTTAATTATTATTTATTCTATTCTTAAGTTAAGTAAGGTCCACCTGTATTAGGAATGATTTACTATGAGTAACACGCAGACCAAAGAAACTAATAATAACAACAAAACTGAATTTGGACAAATCATTCGTAGCATTCCACATTAACAGAAATTGCGTTTAAAACTACTATGTAATGCAGGCGTTACTTTATATTATCTTCACGTACAAGAATATATTGCAGCAATTGTCACAAATACTGAAACCAGACTGGGAACTATGTTTGAAACTTGGTGTATGTATTTTAAACACTAATAATACGTGCCAGTATGCAAAGTTCACGCCAAAACTCACATGGCAAGAATTGAGGCAGGGAATTTAGTTTTCGTTGCAATTTCCTCGTATGACGTTGGGCTGTGATTTCGTTTTTAGGTAATATAAATGATTTAATAAAGACTAATGAGAATACGGAAATAAAATTTGATTTG
Source organism: Dendrolimus kikuchii (assembly GCA_019925095.2). Taxonomy (NCBI): domain Eukaryota; kingdom Metazoa; phylum Arthropoda; class Insecta; order Lepidoptera; family Lasiocampidae; genus Dendrolimus; species Dendrolimus kikuchii. The sequence continues at coordinate 4,401,792 of CM034401.1, forward strand.
AAATTCAAGATTATTTATACCTAGTAATGCGTCAGAGCTCAGTGGTTCTGTCGAGTGGAATTTATCATTGAGACGTGTTTAAGTTTCACTGGAGAACCTTTTTTTGATAGTCATACATATAAGTTAAACGTTATGTCTACTTCTTAATCTATGGCTTTAGCTATCTAGCTTTGGATCGTGTTATCGGGCTAGAATATTTTCAGAAAGACTTTTAGCTATGAAGGGTAGAGGCAAGGAGAATCATCTCATATAGGAAAATAGTTGAAGAAGTGTCCAATTGTAAGCTGTAAATAACAGTTCAAAAACCGTCCACAATGGCGCTGATGTAGACAAAGGGTATGGGTATAAATGTAGCTGTTGTAGACGAATCGAAGTATGCAGAGTTAAAAAAAAATGTATTTTTGGTGACTAAATAGAGTAGTTGGTGACAGTACACTGTTATAAAACGGTCAACTATTTACGTAGTACAAAGTAATTTACTAAATAGAACCTCAAAGAATTGTTATGTGAAAAGTGACTTTATTTCGTGAATTTTGAATAATACGCTTAGTGATTTTGTAATATTTAATTATTTTATAAAACTAAAACACCATAATACTACTGCAATAACTTTTGGCGCTTTCGTTAAAATTCACCCTGATGCCAAAGTGGCGCCACCCTAATTTAATGCATTTCGATTCTGACACTTCTTCACATACAGAGGTGGTTCTCCTTACCTCTACCCTCCATACATTTAGCTAATAAGAAAAGACAATTGCACAGTAAAATATAGGGTAGTCGTCAGTCAAGTCAATTGAAAAACATTTAATCATCTTATAAAACGCCGAAGAACCTCGATTTTGTACGAGAATAGCAAATTATGATCTCACAGCTTTAACGAAACGAATGAAAAACAGAGCCCGATATAATATATAAATAATTATGATAGAAAAAAACTTTTTTAGCTAGACGTGTTGTTGGGCAGTTTCTTGCAGCTTCTTCTCCTGTGAACAGTGACAACATATTGCGAAGCGGTGTTCATAGAACAGGAAGTAGATTTAAATTTTGACTTATATGTATGTCCTTCAAAAAGTGTTCTCCAGTGGAATTTATTTTGAATAAAAAAAAAAGAATTTGAATGAAACAGCGTATTAATTACTAAATATTTTCTTATTATTAATATTTAATATTTTAATATTATTTTTCTATTAATATTTAAGATTTTCTTATTATTAATATTTAATATTTTCTAAGTTTCGTGACTAGTATACATGTATAGTATAGTATAGTAACATGTTGCGAAGCGGTAGTAAATTAGATTAGGCTCCCATAGAGTAAATAATAACCATAAACAAAAATTCAAATGAACAAGTTGGCGGTAGACTAAATAAAACTTTAACAATACTCATTGCGACTTGATATTTTTGTCTTCCATGATAACGGCTACTGAAAAGTGGCCGAAACGTCGGAATAATGAAAATTAAATTAAATACTGCGCTTAAAACCGTAGTTTTATTATGTATTAATTATTGTTTAAACAGTTATTATTTTTTATTTTCTTCATAACTTCTTGAAAGTAAAAAATACTTTTGTAAATATTTTTATTGTAACATGTGATCTAAAACATTCTGAAAGCTCCTATTGTGCAATTTGGATGTCCGTTAAAATTAAGTAGTTTGTTTTTATTTTTATCAATATACACGACACATAGTACCTATGTAGGTATATCATATAACCCTGTAGGTAGAGTTATAAACAATAAACTATGCAATAACATGTGAAACAAAAGGCATGCTATGGGAATAAATCTGACGTACGACGCGTATAGTATTACAAATCTGGTAATTTCAAGGTACGAAAAAATTACGTAAGACTATATGTAAATGCATAGGCCATTGTCTATATTATAGACTTACAGAACGTTAAGTTTGTAAATCTCTAAGTAACATCATCAGGTAACAAGTGTAGACATTAAAATAATATCAAAATATCAATCGTGTACTTGGAATTGCCTAATGTTGTACATATTATTTCAGACATATCCAATATTCAAATTCCAATTCAAAAGTTTTTATTCAAAATAAGTTCCACTAGAGAACACTTTTTGAAGGTCATACATATAGGTTAAAATTTAATTTTACTTCCTATTCTATGTACACCGCTTCGCAACGTGTTATTGCTGTTAAGAAGAAAAAGCTGCAAGAAACTCCCCAGCAACACGTCTAGCTAAAAATTGTTTTTTTTTTTTATATTTTCTATTCTATTCATATCTCAGGTTCTTTTTTTTATAAGTTTTTACAAAAGTATGTTACATAATACTTTTTGAAGAATTAATGGAGTTGTAGCAATCAGTGCATACTCATATGACAAAGACACAATAAACTTAATTGACACTAAAGAAATGTAAAGGTCTAGGTATCTTGTAATATTAACAATTTTATCTAATAATAATAACAACAGCTCACAAATGTCCCACTGCTGGGCTCTGGCCTTCCAATTTTATAGGGGAACCGACAGTATACCCGCCACATTTGTCTATTGGCGAGTACGACACATCGGTAATGTTGATGTGGATGCAGCACGCGGTAATTATAACAATATGCACATTAGAACAAAAAATTGCCTAAGTGGAGCACGCTTTTCCTGATAGGATTCGAGCCAACGCTCTTTATTATGTAATGGCTACCATATTAGTATCTTTAAATAATATCATTTTATATGTTGGAACAGTACCTATATCTATACAAACAATTATTACAATAAAACTTATACACATACTCAAACCAACGCGCACTACCATAGCATTGCATTACACGCACACTGCACAAACAAACCAAGACACACAAAGAGCCTAAAAATTAATAACCCAGGCACAGAAAAGAAAAAAACAAAACACATGGCACTAGATAGGACTATATATAAATATAGATATAAGGCCAACACTGCACATACACTTCCTCACAACACCAGCATGTAACAGATACACTCTACATTAGTATAAGTTATTATTAAAATTAGAATAAATTAATATAATAAGTTATTCTTAAGGTACACCACATCATAAAAATTACTAAATTAATGTCACACACAGTAACAAAAATAAACAATAAGCGTGTATGGACTTTAAAATTTTTCATAGAAATTAATTAGTTAAAAAGGGTACAGAACTCGAGTCCGTAGAGATGTTAATAATAATAAAAAAAAAAACAATTATTAGTCCTTTAGCTTTCTAATGGCAGGTTAACATTCATATACTTGCCTTACTATCAGTTTACACCTTCCATGATCAAATTGATCGTGTACTAGCAGAAGGTGTTGTCAGGAGCCTTAAGAACAGACGACCGTGCATGACAAGAGTTATGAATGTCAAAGAAGCAAGTGAGGTGTGTAAGAATAAGCCTGAATGGCGCTCTGTTGTTCGTGCCTACCCCGCAAGGGAACTGGCGTGAAGTTATGTATGTATGTATGTATGTACTATCAGTTTAAATTTGACACAAGCCCCCTTAATAAGTAATATAATTTTTTTACCGATGATAAGGCAACTGGGTGAATAGTAGAGTACTCAGAGACACAGTATTCTATTAAATTCTTAAAATAATTTTAGTAACAAATATTTTGATGCAGAATGCGGCGGGAACCGGCTACAGTCCGGCTTAATTTAGATTATACCTTAAAACCTGATCCGGTTCAATGCAATATTTCGATAAAAGCAGATTTGTTTCAATACAATATATATTTTATGCTCATGAAATATTTGAGGTATTATTATTTAAACACATTTTTATACTAGCTGCACCCTGCGGTCTCACACACGTGGTGATGGAAAATCATTATATTTTGGATAATTCACATATCTTTATAAATTATAGATTAGGTATGTGTTATTCTGATGTGTAATATTATTGTATTTATATTAAATGTCTAGGTTTAAGTTATGGTGAACAACTAAGAGTTTTCATTTGTTCATTCATTTATTATTGTTACAACCTAGGCGCCGACAAACACAAATTCCATGTATAGATCTGTAGAAGCACATTTTATTACCAGTCGGCATTTGAACTAATTGTAATAATTTTATGATCGTCTTCTTTTCTTCACTTATTTATTGGCATACGTTTCTAATGATTGTGGAGAATAGCCTATTGTTCTATTGAAATCTCATTTGCATCCTTAGCCAGGTGTTGCGGATTCTTTTGCATTTGTGAAGTATAAAACGACGGCCTGATGGAGAGAGGGGGGCAGTAGAGTGACGGACTTTGCGCATTTTATTGAATTACGACCTTCTGCATTACGTTTGGATTTGTTGTGTTCGGTTATATTTGTACCTGTGTTATACGTGTTTGTATAGTTCTAATAAACTCTATAATAATTCTAACGTCATTTTAATTCGAGTCCTGCTAACTCGTAACATTATTGTAAAGTTTCATTAAAATCCATTCAGTAGTTTTTGCATGAAAGTGTAACAAACATACGTGCATTCATACATCCATACATTCTTACAAACTTTCGCGTTTATAATATTAGTAGGATTCTTGCTCCACCTTCGTTTGTACTACTAATGACTGTGCCCAAATGGTTCTTATTTTAAAAACTATAACGGTCTTATTCATATTGAATTAGAGTAAGTGTGAAGGCGTCTTTATGGTTCTTAAAGAAGCCTTCAAACTTATTGTAAGTCAATATGAATAAGACCGTAAAACGTTAACGAATAAGATACATTCGTGTAATTCATTACCACCACCGGAGTTATCAGCTAACGTTTAACGTCCTTAACAATGTCACATCTCAAATAACGCATTAAAACCGTAGCCACATCTGCGTATTGTCTTTATTAGTGCGTTATTTAAAATATTACGTCTCAGAGACATCGATACGTCGCAAAATATATGAATAAATGCGTAACAACAGAAGCCAAAGAATAAATATCCCTATCAATTCCACTCAACATATTTGCATATATTACCGATATGACATACAGATTGGGCCCATTGTCGCCCGGTGGCCTCCAAACTCCCCATTATATCCACCCCATTCCTCGCAGTCACTAAATTACTATGTAGAATGTCTATATATCATCTCAAATATACGCAGTAAAAAGAACAATATAGTAAATACATAAAGAATTACATAAATTCATCATTTACTCAGCTTACTGCAGAACGTTGCACCTGGTTGTTGATAGAACAACTGTGTTTACTTCGTTCCACGTTAAATACTATAAAATATTTTGAAGTACCGTCAATTATATGTTGGAAGTCTTAAGCTGTGCAGTAACTTGTAAATACTTGTTACAAATATTTAATAAATATAAACTGTGTCTTGTCCAATAGCAAGTAAGGAATATACTTGCTTCCTATTTTTTTGTACTACATTAAGATATCCATACATTCATATACAAAGTTTTATATATATATATATATGCGGGCGCGATGCGATGGCCGGGAGAAGGCAAAGGGACGTGGAGAAAGAAGCAAGGAAGGACTCACCTCGCCACCAGTCCGCCTCCACACTGCGCTCGTCCCCAAGGGGTTCACACGCTCACTAGGATTATGCTTTTCCTAATTAAATGTGGTTATAACAGTTTATATCTTTATTATATGTTCCAACAATTTTTGATACGTAATTTTTTCTATATACTTTATTGCGGTGACAGCAGTGACAATCACTCCTAATGTTTTTCTTGTTCTGCGCATTCTTCGTTTAAAAGTTTATTGTTTTCTTGATGGCGAGGATGGGGAGGAAGAATTTACAAGGAGGTGTTCCTCGGCGCAACCAATATATATATATATATATATATATATATATATATATATATATATATATATATATATATATATATATATATATATTCTTCTTAAGAGTTGCTAATAAATTTGTATTATTCACTACAATAGATCTTAATATCAGCCTTTAAATAGTTATTGTTTTGTGAAACCTAACATACGGTGCGGATGTAGTAGAGGCATTAAACAAAAATAGTCAAAAACTCAGACTTAGTAATTGTTTTTTTTATAATTAACCGATTTGGTCTAAACATATGTTTTTAATAATAAAATATCAAAAGCGTTAAGCGTTATCTAGGATTTAGGTTTTTTTTTACTGAACTATTGTAATTATTACTTACACACACAGCACGCGCACGCGCACGCGCACGCGCACGCGCACGCGCACGCGCACGCGCACGCGCACACGCACGCGCACACGCACGCGCACGCGCACGCGCACACGCACGCGCACACGCACACGCACACGCACACGCACACGCACACACACACACACACACACACACACACACACGCACACACACACACACACACACACACATACAGTGCGTTTCTGCACTGATCAATCAGTAAGCCTTTTAGGTTAATTTTAGCCTCTTCCATACTATGGGTAATCATTTCCTACATGATACATTAAAATATGATAATCACCTTAACTTTACCGACATCGTCTTAAATAGTTTCCTAAAATTGGGCTTTTGTATATAATCTGCTTATATTTCCTGTTTCTCTAACAAAGATGCTTTGGCCTTTTAAATCACTCCTATCATAAATTGGTTTGACCTCTGACATTCTAGACCTACACGCAAAGCAAATGGTAATATAAGCTTAATGACTAACAAGTCATTATGAGGATGATTGTTTGCACGGACATTACGAATACGACTTGTAGGTGCCAATGTAATGCTTATGTTTTCTTAAGGTCCTGTTTGCGTGTGGGTAAGATGGATAAACCTCAATTCAAATCTCTCCTGTATTTACTGTATAAATATTAAGGCTCCTGTAGCCGCAAAAGGTGGAAAGTGGGGTCGTTGGTATTTATCTACTGATCAATAAGTTAGCAAAAATTTATCATAAATCTTTACGATATGAGACGTAACGTGGCATTTTGTAATTTTACTATATTTATTTTAAGTTATGAAAAAAAATCACCAAATTACCTCCAAATTATTGATATGAAAGCATTTTTATCAAAATAGGTTAAAAAAATATCTACATCTTTATAAAAGAGAGATAAGTAATTTGATTTTTTTAATACTACTTTATTTTATTCACAATAAAATGCTAATGCATGTGAAAAACGACTGCGTTTACGGAATTCCCGCTATCGTCCGAAAAATCTTCAAAGAAGTTGGCGTTGCTACAAGCCTTAAGACTATTTAGGACTGATAGAAACACTAACAGTTTTTCGAATCTACGCAACCCTTCAAAATGAATGATCTGACACGGATTGCCGATTTTTAATCGATTTTCAAAAGGAGGAGGTTTTCAAACAGCTTTATTTTTTTGTATATTTGGTACGTGATTTCTCCGTCAATTGTGGACCGACTTTTTTTTTTATATTTGAAATAGCTTACTTCTGAGGTGGCCCCATTGTCACCAAGTCACGACATAATGAGTAGATCCTAGGAAAATCGAGAGAAACCCTTGTTGAAGAGCGCCTACACTCATCGAAAGGCTAACTTGTATGCGCGTGCCAGTAGTACAATTTCTGCAGGCGCTTAATAGATTATTTCTAAAACTATTTAAGTATCTGTGAAACTAAAGAGTAGGTTTTTTTAAGAGATACAAAATCGACTTCACCCTAGAAAGTAAAAAATGAATATTTTTTACAATATTTTGAAGTCGGTGTCAAGTAAAAAATAAAAAACAACAACATAATTGCAAAATGCACCGACTTAAGTTTTTGTAGAAAATATTTATTTGTTGCCTTTTATTTTGAAGTGGGTTTTGTTTATTTTTTTATTATTATTAATGAACCAATACTTTGAAAAATAAAAATATTTACACAGATTTTGCAGGTAGGTACTGAAAATAAACATTTGACATAGATTTTCATCCGGAGATTACTACGTGTTTTTGTAAAGTATAGAGCCAAAATTCGGCGCCTAAAAAGTTGAATTGATCAATGGACAAAATCTACTTATCGCCTAAAGTTGTTTTTATTACTTAATCCAATTAAGGAAGTTACGTTTTGGTATTAAAGTTAAAATTTCGAATAAAAAGGAACCGGTATTCGAGAACTTGTCGAACAAGATTAATATTATAGCTTAAAATGGAGGGTCTTTTGGCGATACGAATCGATTTAAATGTATCTTATGCGGCGATCACGTTCTGTTATTTTTTTATATACAATGATTGCATTTACTTATTAAAATCACAGTACAGATCATATGACCATTATCAGTCTGTTTTAAAACAATGTTATTGATACTTTGGAGTATTTTTTTCTGTCTGGCAATTTTATGTAGTTAGTTATACAATCCAGCTGAAACTGACGACGACATTTTTGAGATAAAAAACAGTACAAAATGTAAAAGAACTCTTCTCTGTACTTTACTCATTTTTTGCCAAGTAGTCGATTGTTTCTGCTTTGCATAGCTTGTTCCAGGTCCTTGGGATGGTTGATATAATCAAGGAATTCTTTAAAGACGTAGTCCTCAGATTAGTGCATAACCTGGTCGAACCACCATAGACGACGCGCCTGTCATTTTTCAGCAATCTGATTTAGTATGGCTCTGATTAATTATTTATTTAATTTAACAGGTCAAGGATCGTCCTTTGAATCTGACATGTTTCTAAATGTAGTGGTAGGTGTATTAATATAGTACTATAGTATGCGGTTTTTGTTACTTTGGCGGATTCCTAATATAATTCTAGTGAAGTGGCCATTGTAACCCTACGGATTCAGCTTTGCAGCTATTATTTGTTATTTTCAGCCTGAGAATAATTAATCTTTACTGATGCCCAAAACTGCCTATTTACTTATGACTGACTCCTATATCTTAGCGGCCGCTCACCTTACCTTACCACCAATTGAATTTTGAGATTAATTGTCTATGCAAGTAATGTCAAAATTCTACCGATGGTAAGACAAGTGAAAGAAAATAAAAAGAGATAGGAACCGGCCATTAATCTAATCGTAATAAAATTATATTAAGCATGTTGTAATAAAATTTTGGAACTTATAATTTTATTGCTTATTATTTTGATAACCACGTGTACAGATCATAAAGTCCTATGAGCTTAAATAGCAATATATTTTTTTGTATAGTTTAACTTATACTAATCTGTAATATCATACAATTCTAAACATGCCGTGTCTGCACATTGAAGCCATTTAAAGAAAATAAGTGGAATAGACTATATAAACGATGGAGAACATAATGCGACTACTCCGTCAATTGCGGATCGATTTTGAATTTTTTTCTTTATTCGTAAGTATATACTCCAGAGGTGAGTGTGAGTCCAGAGTGAATCCCAGAGAAATCCAAACTAACTCTTATTAAAAAACCGCTGAGAGCCTACATTTTTGGAAAAAAAAGCTTGTTTGTGTACGCGCGTATTACACTTTCTACAGGCGCTTAATATTTTTGTAGGCCTGTTACCCGATTTCCCCGTCAATTGTGGACCAATTTTCAAATTCTTTTTTTTTACTCGCGGGATGGTCCCATAGACACCAAGGCAGGATATGATTTCTGGGTCGCAGGGAAATCAAGAGCAACTCTTATTGAAGAGCATATACACCGAAGAGTGAGATGGCAAATTTTTATACGCGTGCTAGTTGTACATTTTCTACAGGTGATTAACATATTATTCCTAAAGCTATTTAGGTATTTGCGCAAATAAAAAGTAAACAATATTTTTTTAACAAAAAAAAAACCGACTTCACACTAAAAACCAAAAAATAAATATTATCGATTTCTTTGTACAACATCTTGAAGTCGGTACCGAGGAAAACATAAAAGAACAACAAAAAATTACAAAATATAGTTATTTTTATGTTTTACTTGACACCGATTTCAAGATGCTGTAGAAAGAAGTCGGTTAAATATTTGTTTTTTACTTTTTAGTGTGAAGTCTGTTTTGTTTTTGTTAAAATAAAATATTATAAAAAATGCGTTGCCTTGCTGAAAATACCCTTTGAATTTAAATAGTGGCAAAATAATTGTATATAATCTACGTTATCTGTCAAGTCATTCTGTAACATACTTCTGTATAAAACTTATAGAAAAAGAACTTGAAATATTAATAGAATAAGAAATATAAAGTAAAACAATTTTTAGCTAGACGCTGGGGAGTTCCTTGCCGCTTCTTCTCCTTAACAGCAATAACACGTTGCGAAGCGGTGTACATAGACTAGGAAGTAAAATTAAATTTTAATCTATATGTATGACTTTCAAGCGTACTCCAGTGGAACTTATTTTGAATAAAATCTTTTGAATTTGTAGCGTGGACGAAGTTGCGGGCAAACCCTAGTAACTGGATATAAAAATCTGTCATAAATATTCAAGTATATTTTTTTATATGATCGATGTATAAAAAGTGGGTCGTCTACGGTACACTTTATCTAAATAAATAATTTAAACTCACTTTTTTGTATGCACAGTAAATACGACTTCTATATCGGTATTTTGTCTACGGCCCAACTGCCGGATTTTGATGGCATTTTGTTATCCGTATAAATGTATTTATTATACCGATGTTGTTTGAATGCTAATGTTTTTCATGCAGGTACATAATATGTGTGTTTGTAAAAGACAAACCAAATGTACTCTGTTTGTTAAGAAATATTTATGCCTTTATGTTTTATGTATGAATTTGATTAGAGATTATGCCTCGAGAACAATGCACAACAACTCGTCTTTTGAGAATATAATCGGTTTAAATATAATGTCGCGGAGGCCTCTGATGCTTTATGAATTTTAAAATACTTTTTTATTTCGCCAGGTTATCATCTCATATATCGGAATATACTAAATCTATGGAAGCGAGAGTTGGGTATGGAAGAGAGAGCATGAAAGTAGAGTAAACGCGGTTGAGATGCGAGCACTGCGCAAAATCTGCGGAGTGACGCTCGCGGACCGCGTTCGTAATACCGAAGTAAGAAAGAGAGTTGGTCTGAAAGAGAGTGTCGGGGTGAAGGTAAGGAAAGGAATGCTCCGGTGGTTCGGGCATGTGGAAAGAATGCATGATGAAAGAATGACTAAATAGATATACAATGCAAAAGTGGATGGATGCAGAAGTCGTGGAAGGCCACGACACACCTTCCATGATCAAATTGATCGTGTACTAGCGGAGGGTGATGTCAGGAGCCTTAAGAACAGACGATTGTGCATGACAAGAGTTATGAATGTCAAAGAAGCAAGTGAGGTGTGTAAGAATGGGCCTAAATGGCGCTCTGTTGTTCGTGCCTACCCCGCAAGGGAACTGGCGTCAAGTTATGTATGTATGTATGTATGTACTAAATCTATAATTTTGGATGCTTTTGTATTGCTAAAATACAGCAGCCTGGCTGCTGGGCCACCCGATGGAAAGTGGTTACCTATAGACATTTACAATACCAGAGATACTGCCAATGTGCTGCCGGCATCGAAAGAGGGAACTGGAACCTAGACACTAATTCTAGAACAGGACTCAAGGTTGTTATGGCGCTAGGTTGCATACTAGGAGTGGTGGCCATCCAAACTGGCATATCTTACTACCTCGCTGTAGTTTTTGTTACCTCTTCTTATGACAGCTTTTCGGCCGCAGAGATGAGTCTTTTTTCTCCGTCCCTGCACGTTAAAATGTGCTGTAATCAAGCAATAAGTATTGATGAAATTATTTAATGTACAGTGGCGGTATTAAAAAGTTCGCCAGTTTACAAATTGATTAATTTAACGTTCCGCGAGCACGTGTTACCTAATTCAAAGTCAGTGATAGAACGGACTGTTCCACAGAAAATTATGTTTAACTATTTGACAATAAAGTATTAACTTGCTTAGATCAAAGTTGTTTGATTTTCTATCTTGTCTAAGAAGATTGTTTAAAGATGTAAAACCTTTTTATTGGTTTTAATATTTTTGATAAGCCTAGTGATTATATCCTCTTTGTTTCTTATTGTTAATCGCAGCGTCTGTCATTGTCAACATTATAAATATAATAATATAATATTAGCTCATAAATGTCCCACTGCTGGGCTCGGGCCTCCCATTATAGGGGGAACGGACGTATACCCGCCACGCTTGTCCAAGGCGGCTTGGCAGGTTTGACACATCGGTTATCTCGATGTGCAGGTTGCATCACGATGTTTTCCTTCACCGTTATTAGCACATGGTAATTGTAAGAATATGCACATTAGATCAGAAAACTGACTAAGTGGTGCATGCGTTCCGGCCAGGATCGAACCCGCGCCCTTTGAGTTTGGGACGCGTGCACTAGCCATTACGCTACCACGACTCGATATTTTATATGCGTAATATTTATTAAAATGTTGGTAGTATTGTACCTCCTACTCGTGCAAGCAAGTCTACTTTAAGGTGATGAACATTTTCATTCCGCGGCTATACGAATGCATATTGCAACAATAGACATATTTTATGTAGGAATACAGTATATTTTTGGCATGAAACGTAGGTTTCCTTTTCGTAGGTAATAACGGTTGCCCCGCGTGGTTGGCCCTCCTGGAATTACCTCCAGTTTATGTTGGCTCGTGGCTGTGCCTGCGAAATTGGCCGGATTTAAAAATAAATATAGGCCACGTGCAAACCTTCTACTTTATTTTAACTTAGACCTGGCTTTGTACCAATTTTATCAGTATAATGATAGGTAGGCCTTTCGTTCTATCGTAACTTCAAATGTAGCAGCCTCTTAGTAGTTTTTCTGATAGTTTTTTTATTTTATTTTATTGTAGGAGTTCAGCAGACAGACAGACAACCCACTTGATGGAAAGCGGTTACCATCGCCTATGGACATTTGCAACACCAAAGGTGCTACAAATGCGCTGCTGCTCTCTTAAGGGAGACTGGAACCTGGTCACTAATGCCGGAACACAACTCAAGGTTATTATGGCGACATACTGTAGACCAGGGGTGGTAGCCAGTCGGGCAAATGCCCTACCACCTGGCTGTGGGTTGTTTTGTCGCCTCTTACGACAGGCCGCTCGGCCGCAGGAAATTGTATTGTTTCTCCGTTCCTGCACGGATACTATTTCTACCATGAAGAAGAAAGCTGGAAACGACTATTATAGCCTGATTTACCTACATATGCTTTTTTTTTTTGAGGCGGGAGAAATGCTTTTCGCACACTACCGGGTCCTTTACTAGGGACTAGACCAAAGCGACGAGAGGTGACACCCACGAATGGGCGCACCAAGGTCAAATCGTCGGCTTGTGTGGAGACTCGAAGACTCAATACTCCACTAAAACCACCCTCCTTCCATGTGCCCCGCGCTTATGGCAGGAAGAGCGTGAGACTTAGAACGCAGTTACGCCCACGCTGATCCTAGCGCATCAGTGCTTGAAATCTACATATGCATTACTCAACGCCTGTTAATTTACAAAATTAGCGAGTCGTTTGGACTACCTTCCATTTTTGGCCGGTTCCTATATATTACTGACCGTACATTTGCCTTATTACTATTCGTTAAAATTTGATGTAAGCACCATACTAATAATGTCCACTTTGAAGGGCTTTCCTGGGCAGTTCTATTAAAAGATATATTGATTCAAAATTAATATTAGCTCCAAGATATTGATTGTATTTAGTCGAGAACAGCAACTGTGTTTTTGTGTTGGATTGTCTCAACTGTTCAGTGAAACGTACTTTTTCAAGCTGCAAGAACTCCTTTGTTTCACATCTGTTATATTTATACTTTGACTGATATTTTTGTTGCATTAGTCAGTAATTACTAGACGTTTATAAAATTTGAATAATTATTTTTCATGAATGAAAGATCAAAGTATAGTGAAATTTACTTACCAGTATATCTCTAGACTCTATACATGTGTCAATTTCACCTTCAAAAGCGCCTGCTTTAGCCCATCAGATACTTACACGAGTACAGCTTCCTGATATTGCTTTGTGAAATATAAATACAAATTTCAAAAGGTACCCAATTTAATTTCCAGTGCGTCGACGGATACCCCTACTTGAACAGATGTCCGTCTGGGCTGTATTTCGATGATATCAGCAAGTATTGCACCTTCAAAGCCGAAGCTAGGTGCGGACCTATTGCGACAAGTAAGTTTTTTTTACATAATTATTTTTATACAAATATTATTATATTTTTACATAGCTATTTTAAAATTTCGTAATACCGAAGTAAGAAAGAGAGTTGGTCTGAAAGAGAGTGTCGGGGTGAAGGTAAGGAAAGGAATGCTCCGGTGGTTCAGGCATGTGGAAAGAATGCATGATGAAAGAACGACTAAACAGATATACAATGCAAAAGTGTTATGAATGTCAAAGAGGCAAGTGAGGTGTGTAAGAATAAGCCTAAATGGCACTCTGTTGTTCGTGCCTACCCCGCAAGGGAACTGGCGTGAAGTTATGTATGTATGTATTTTAAAAAATTTGAATTTTATTGTCAAAATAGGTTGAAGAATCCTTAGGTCCATAATTCTAATAAATCTTTAGGAGCTATGGGTACTGTTGCACGTATGTCTCCAAAAGTTTTGAGTGACTTACCGCCTTAACACGACACGGTCGCCTAACTATGTAACCGCGCCGTCACCGCACTTTTCGCTGTTAAGCGTGTGTTAGCGGTGGAGCAGTGGTATAGAAGTGATATATCATAAATAATACACTATTAATAACAGCGTTGTAGCGGTACGTCGGCGGTGCCGTGTACAATAGTGCTTAAGATGCTTGTATAAGAAATAGCGTTTCCGGTAAAAACAAATTGGAATCGTTCGGTGCGGATAATATTCATATTTAAATAACCAGGCTCATCAGTACTGTAATATACGAGCGCATGCAGAAAATATGGGTCTATATTACCCACAGCGATCAGTACCAATCCGTTCCGATTTGTCCATATTAGGTAGCTGTATTGTTATGCAAGCATCCATGTTACGGTTCTCCGCTTTTCTTATCCAGGCACTAATGGCGATCTTACACAGGTTATCGATCCACCTGGTCGGAGGGCTTTCATTCGTTACCTATACACAGCTCCGGATTTTGAATTTTTCGAGGGGGGGGGGGGGTGCAAAGACTGAAAAATGTCGCCCTATAGTTTTATCCTAATCAGCACTGATGGACACACATACGTCTGTGGTTTCTAACATATGCCTAAGTAATTTATCTGCTTAAAGTACTGGACGTCTCGGCGGTTGCGTTAATGATGAGTGTGTATTTATCTGCGAAGTTTGGATTGGCCAGCCGGGGCATAAGCCCCAGCTTGTCCAATATGTCCGGGCCTCCCTATACATCAAAGATGTCTATAAAAAACATACGAGTATTACTTGGTCAATTTCCAAGGCCGTAAAGGAACGAACAATCATATAAAGGAGACTGGAACTTTGTGACCAAAGAAATGTTGAGATATTAAGTCTTAAAAAAGCGTTATATTTTTCTGTTACAACATGTTGTAATAGATGTTTTCCATGGAAAACATCAACCCTAAATTCTATCTGGAAGATGAGAAATTTTAAAAATCTTAAAAATAAGGTTATAAATAAAATAAGTTAAAGATTACTGAAGAATGACCCCGTATAGGGTGGAGAGAGCGAGATGGAACGCTCCTCCGTCTCAAAGGAAGAACTTCCAGCCAGGCTATTGTTGTTTCTCGCAGGCCTAGGCCCGTCTATTACTGTTGGAAATTTGTATATATTCTTTGTTCGTTTCGGAAATCGTATACGACCTCAATTATTGTACAGCACTATCTATTGATTTGTAAGTGTTCCACTACATTACTATGACATGAAAACACTTACACTACACAATTAATTAATTCAATATGACTAATCCCACTACAATTACTAAAAAAATATCAACATAATAATAAGAAATCTTAAAATCACTCTCATCTTATTACAATCTGTGTATGTGATGTATGCTTTATGAATTATGTATAGTTTTCATATTTGATAATTATATATGAGTTGTATTATAACAATGTATTTATATAAGCGACGAAACATTTAATAAAATGCTTGACATTACTTTCTAGCAAAACGTTTTTAAAAGTTCTCTCATACGCTGCAGTTAACTACATAATAACAACGATTTCAGCAACAAACCGCTTCATTGATGTTTATTTTATTTTCACTACAGTTTTTTGTTTGTTCATAACATCATTATTTTGGTTGTGTACGATACTCAAACAACTATATTTAAATACTTTGTGATATTATTTTACTTGTATTTATTTTTAAGTCGCGTAGTGTTTTGAAATCGTGGTAGCGTAGTAATGGTTAACTCAAAGGGCGCGGGTTCGATCCTGGCCTGAACGCATGCACCACTTAGGCAGTTTTCTGGTCTAATGTGCATATTGTTACAATTACCGCGTCCTAACAACGGCGAAAGAAAACATCATGATGCAACGTGCACATCGAGATAACCGAGGTGTCAAACTTGCCAAGCCGCCTTGGATAAGCGTTGCCGGTATACTATCCGTTCTTCCATATAATGGGAGGCCCGAGCCCAGCAGTGGGACATTTATGGGCTGTTATTATTATATATTTATTTTTATCTTGTACCATTGTTGTGGTACTAAATGGCAGGACGAACTTGCTTTTTAAAGCGCCGATAAACTGAGGCCTTGCGAATACTAAACTATAATATATGTCGCACGCTTATTAAAAGAAAGAAATAGGTAACTCAAAAGTCATGATTTTAGAGATACATACATTATAAAACGTAAGAACTTATTATGAAGAATAAATTCGCTGCAACTGCCGCGCAATTTGACCATTGGTTGGCTAAATAAAGGATCATCCCTGTTTTAATCTATTAATTACTGTGACGAGTAAAGCAATATATTGTTTTAAAGGGAGAAATAAACCCCAATTAATGAATAACAGGTGAGCTTTATTACTCATGTTATTTTGTTTGTAAAATGAAATTTCTCGCTACTTATTTCGGCTTCTCACTTTCCTTTCACCATATCCGAATTATTTGGGGTCGGCACAATATGTCTATTCCTTCCACAATCTTCTATTCTGACATACATCGACGGTCACACCACAAATCATCATATCAACTTTCACACAATCCATGAGTTCTTGGCGGGAACTGAAAGGAGATGTTGTGCTGTGCAGTTTTATTTTATAAAAATGTGTAAAATTGCTCTAAAATGAACAATAGTTGTAGGATATTGATAGTTTTTGAGTAGTAATTATGTGTTTTGTGAGAAATATGAACTGTATAGTCAAATGTGGTCTTTTGAGTTGTCACAAGAATTCCGTTGAATGGCACTAGCTGATTACCTACAGTTCAGCTGTGCTACACATAGGCTTAAGAAAATGAAGAAACTATATTGTAAACTAAGATCTGGCTTAAAGGCCTAGCTGCCAAGCCATAAACTTAAATAATAAATAAATAATCACACAATCCATCCATCTCTTTTTT
Organism: Dendrolimus kikuchii; assembly: GCA_019925095.2. Classification (NCBI taxonomy): domain Eukaryota; kingdom Metazoa; phylum Arthropoda; class Insecta; order Lepidoptera; family Lasiocampidae; genus Dendrolimus; species Dendrolimus kikuchii. Next base: position 4,419,104 of record CM034401.1, read on the forward strand.
GGTCTACCTTTACATTTGTACCCATCCATCTTGTAGTTTAACATTCTTTTTATCATTTGACTTTCATGACATTATTTCGCGTTGTGACAAAAAATAATCATTGGGTCACTAGCGTATTTAAACTTAGTGCAATTTAATTTTAATTGTCTTAAGAATTTGTTTAATTTTTTAAATCATACAATGAAATAAGCATGAATAAGGACGACTCCTTTTTTCAAATGACTTTCTTAGTCATTAGCAACAAATAAACTTCAATTATTTTACTTGAATATAAGTCCTTACACATTTAGCTAAAGTTAAAGACCATTCAACAAGTCGAAATAATTTTGATTTATATTTTACTAGCTGACCCGGCGAACTTCGTACCGCCATATTTGCTGAATTCCTAAAAGACTTGTTTCATGACACAAAAACAAAATCACCAAAATCGCTCCAGGTGATTAGGAGGATTCTAGAACCCGATCTCAGTGCCACCTACCACCAATTGTGAATCTAAACCATCCCGCGGGACCCACTCAAATACACACACTCTAAATTTCATCAAAATCGGTAAAGTCGTTCTCAAGTTATGCGCGTACATACATTTATATATATGTATATATATATATATAAGTAGACGAAAAATTAACAACAATATTTATATTTAATTCATTTAATTATTTCACATAATTATTTGGCCTCCAATTATCTACATTTTTCTTTAAATACATACTATATATACAAAAAAACATATAAAAAAACACGATGTCCGCCGGCAGCGGGGCCTAGGGTCCAGGCTACCGGTGGTTAAGGCTCCAGAGACAGGACCTTCCTCACGATACGGGCCGTGACCAGCAGGGATGCCTTCTGCATCCGACCCTTCACCCAGATATCAAGCGAGAGACAAGGTGGCGGTCAAGGCTCTTCGTTATTAGTCCATTCACTGACACCACTATCGGTACTATGATTGTAGAGTCCAAGTTCCACATGGCAGTAACCTCGTCAGCGAGATATTTAATTAATTATTATTAAATTGTAATGCAACCTTGCTATTAATTGTTAATGACGTTCAACATTGACAGATAACGTGTTTTATATACACTGTAGCTAATCATTAACGGCGTTATTTTTAACATTACAAACAAGACGCATTTTGCCACAAGTACTAACACGGACATTATCCCAGAGGGAGCAGGAACATAACAATAAAATAATATAAATTTGTCTAAGTGGACTCTATGAAGGTTATAGAAACTAAGGGCCGCTTGCATGACCTTCCTTAAATTGATTTAAGAAACACTAAACGCATTCAACACCCTTAAATACGATTAGCGTCTTGCACAACGCAAAATTTAGCGGTAAGTACGTTTAAAGAACTGTCAAAGTTAATCATCCAAAAACGGGTATTTAACTGCCTTAAAGGCGTTTAAGGACAAAAAAATTTTGAGTAACCTCTTTTCATAAATTAATATTTACTATTCTTTATGAAATTGTTACTTATTAAAAAGTCAATTACATATTGTCACTCGTATATTATTTGCTTAATTATTTATATCAATGCTAAATACCCATAAAATCGAAAATAAAACAACACAGCAAAAAATCATTCTTCAGGTTGCCGCCAAAAATTACGAAGTAAACCTAACCAAACGAACGAAATTTCAAATGTCAAGTTGACATTGGCCAACTAAAATCCCCTTTTACGCAAGAAATAACTAACATTAAAGCTAAATTTCGTGTGTTTGTCCGAAAATATGGATCGCCGCGTGAAACGGAACACATCTGGCTGTTTTACCGACGGCATAAATACATTTAGCTAAATAACATGGGAGACCGCCTCATGCAAGACATCTTAAATACGTTTTGTGTAAAACGTGTTTAGGCAGTTTAATATGATTAACTAAATTTGATTTAAAGACGATCGTTGTGCAAGCGAGCCTGAATGTATGTTTTTAAGTAATACGCTATTATAGTTAACAAGCAATTTTAATTATGTTAAAAGTAATTGCGAAATGTTAAGAAAATAATAATGAAATATTTTTCTTTGAAATGAAACGTTTTATAAAAATATTGATTAACTTGGTCAAGGCTAAATCGTAAAAGATATTTCTTACAAAGTGAAACAATTAGTATTGATTACGCGCTAAATTATAAGTTAGCTGATATCCGCAAATTTTCTATTATTTGTGGTACATTTTGCCGGAATTCGCATCCGGTAATGTAAGTCCCAGTAAATTTGATGGGCCAAGTATCGTTTTCAATATTGGGAAAATGTGAAAATTATGTTTTTATGTTCATGAACTTAAAACTAAAGATCCAAATTTCATGATTGTATAGTTAACTAGCGGCTACCCGCGACTTGTTCTGCGTTTTTCCTGAAATAATAATTCCCTCACTCCTTTGCCCGCCTTCGGGTGACGGAGCCGGCGATGACGCGTGTTATTCACCTCGCATGACTCATAGCGGTGACGTTTATATACTTATATTTAGGCTAATTTAAACAATATATTTTAAAGTTTATATTAAAAGTGTTATCGATAATCACATTCGGTATGGAATTATAAATATACCTTAAGCCATATTACAGTAAAGTTTAATTAAAATCCGTCCAGTAATTTCAGCGTGAAAGAGTAACAAACATCAACCCATAATCACAAACATCGTTTATAAACATTAATAGAATTTAACATATAAAGATCGACGAATAGTGTGGGGTTTTACTAGAAACTATAACATTTCTTGTCGGATATTCTTTCACAGCACCGGCCCCATCAACCGAGGTACCCTTGGACCTGGCAGTTAAATGCGAGCCATCCGAATGCCAGCTCCCTTACTGCTTCTGCTCTAAAGATGGTACCCTCATTCCTGGTGGTTTGGACCCTGATAACGTAAGTTAAAAAATACTCCTAGAATTGAAAAGAAAATAGCCACGTACGAGTTGGACTAGAAGAAGAACTATACACGCTAGAGCAGGGGTTACCAAATGGCGGACCGCGGTCCGCATTCGGACCACCGACCCATTTTGTGCGTACCGTGAGAACACAGCAACTTGCACTACAGAGTATGTAATTGAATAAAAATGAGATGAAGATGAACGTCATTAAGCATAGATTTCGATCTGGACTTACTGGTGAACATCACCAGGATTTAATTTTTTTATTTTTTATTTTTTTATTGCAAGAGTTCAGCAGACAGGCAGACGGCCCACTTGATGGAAAGCGGTTACCATCGCCTATGGACATTTACAGTAACAAAGGTGCTACAAATGCGCTGCTGCTCTCCTAAAGGAGACTGGAACCTGGGTCACTAATGCCGGAACACAACACAATGTTGTTCTGGCGACATATTTTAGACCAGGGGTGGTAGCCATCCAGTCGGGCAATTGCCCTACCACCTGGCAAATTTAATGTCAATAGCTTGCACTAATTTTTCTCCAAACTTCAGACAGATAGTTTACAACAAAAAATGTAATTTTTTCTCATTGATATGTAAAAAAAATACCTTTGTAATGTCCGTAATTAGATTTGTTTAATAAATATTTTTTTCTATAAAATGTTGTGCGGACCGCCATGGTCATTTCTATTCTTAAAACGGACCCCAAGAGAAATTGGTGACCCCTGCGCTAGGGTTTTCTCTAAATGCAACGCGTGCTTATATATCGAGGGGTGAAAGGCTATTTGTTTTAAGCGACATTTTGTGACAGAATTGACTTGATGGTTTTCTTGCATCCTAATGTCTCAAACTTAAGGAATTATAATGAACCTGGTTTCCAATTAAAAAGTAGAGATTTTTTCTTTTTTAAATATAGTATGTAGTTTACTAATGAAGTCTTTTTGTGGGTCATTGAAACTTCATACTCCTCTATCGACACAATTTCGCAAATGTCGCTTAAAACAAATAACCTTTGACCCCTCGATAAAAAGTCTTGTAAAAGTCAATTTAGAAATGGAATCAAGTGGTTTTGCACAAAACTTTATGTATTCACTAGAGTTTACACTATTTCATTTTGAGAGGAAGCCAGCAACGCAAGGTTCTTTTACATTGCATTAAACTTTGCGCTAGGTGCTATTCGCCGCCGGAAAACTTACTTGATTATATCTCCATAATTATCACATTTTTCGGGATAAAATGTATACTTTGTCCATTCTCGGTATTGTAACTACATATATGTGTACCAAATTGCAACAAAATCGGTACCACGGTTTCGTCGTGAAAGCGTAACATGAGTTACTTTATATTAATATGGACGACTGGCTGCGCCCCGCAGTTTCATCCGCGTAGTGATGGAAAATCGTCATATTTTGGATAAGTCCCACTATATCTTTATAAACCTATGATTTATTCTGATGTGTAAGCTATATTACTGTAAAGTTTCATCAAAATCCATTCAGTAGTTTTTGCGTGAAAGAGTAACAAACATACATCCATACATTCTTACGCGTTTATAATATTAGTAGGATTGTTTGATCACAACATTCGCATCCGTCGTCACAGAATAAGGGCATAGCGTAATTAATATACCTGCGAGACCTTACCGCTACAATTTTCAGTTTATATTTACTTAGTTTAAATTGCCTAAACGACTTATCCGAAAGTTTGTAAAGAGATCAGAAGATAGAAAGGGTAAAGCGAGAGATAGACAGATAACACTTTATTACTCACCAAATATACAATTTCAATAATACACAATTATAATATTGTCATGGTAGAAACAATAGGCGGCTTTATCCCTTAAAGCAATATCTTCCAGGCAACCTAACTTAAGGAATAGTTTAACCTAATCTGGCGATGTAGGTGGTGTAGTTATTAGATATATATATCATAAATAAACATATTTAAAACACATTTTTTATAAATTAAATACACATACATCTTATACTAATATATAAAGCTGAACAGTTTGTTTGTTTGTTTAAACGCGCTAATCTCAGGAACTACTGGTCTGATTTGAAAAATTCTTTCAGTGTTGGATAGCCCGTTTATCGAGGAAGGCTATAGGCTATATATCATCACGCTAAGACCAATAGGAGCGGGGCAGCAATGAAAAATGTTTCAAAATTAGGGGGGCTTTGAAAACAAATTCCACGCGGACGGCGTCGCGGGCATAGCTAGTTACTTTATAAATTAGATGAATAAAGAGAGATGTTGTTATATAACAAGAATTTACTTTAATTTAATTACTTCTAGACGCCTCAAATGATAATGCTGACTTTTGACGGAGCTGTGAACCTGAACAACTTCGAGCTTTACAAGAAAGTTTTCAATGGAAAACTAAAGAATCCTAATGGTTGTGCCATTCGAGGAACATTCTTCCTGTCACATGAATACAGGTATAAAACAAATTGAGCTTTTAATTGAATGTGCATATCTTTTTAACCGACTTGAAAAAAAGGAGGAGGTTCTCAATTCGTCGGGATCTTTTTTTTTTTTGCTTTTTTTATGTATGTTCACCGATTACTCCGAGATTTATGATCCGATTTACGTGATTCTCTTTTTGTTCGACGCGGAATAGCTTCCATTTGGTTCCCTAAAAATTTGACATATTTGGGACTTTTGCCACGTAGGCATGTCAGCCCCATCATCTCCTAAACATACAATAACTTATATATTAAATTTTAAACAATGAGCTGGCTAACAAACTAGCCTTCTTTGAGGCTGGATCTGCCAGAATTTCTATAAAAATACCTACATCAAAACGATTCAGTCCCAACTCCCTCATCCGTTGTTCTCTGCTATCTTAATTTTTGCTGCATTCCATGTTGGACATCCTCACGAGTTTCACACAGTAGGCAATTGGGAGAATCAACTTTGTGCATAATATTTTTTTAGACCAATCCCGACCAATTTTTTCCCCCATCCTTGTCACAGCTGGTCACGTTCGTGTGGGACTCCTCCCTTCCTAGTGTCCCTAGACGTCACAAATTTTGCAATTTTTGATTAAGAAATTATTAAATTAAAACAGCAGTTCCGTAATTAGTTTTATTGACGGCCTCTGCGGTTGAGCGGGCTAAGCCTTTGCCGGCATACCTCACTGCAACGCAGAGGTTCCGGGTTCGATTCCTGGTATAGTAAATTTCGGAAACGTATTTTCTCCGTTATTTACTATGGTCTGGGTGTCTGGGATCGGCCCCAGAGTAGTCCGTTGTATATTACCCATAACACAAGCGTAACTTGCTTAATTTGGGGATATACAATGTGTGTGTTTGTCTGCCGATTATTATTATTTATTATATTATTATTTCTATTTAAATTCTAGTCAAGGTGGCGAAGTCCTGCAGTGGGGGAACACCATACAACTCTTATTATTTCCGTGTTTGAATTGTTACGATAACAACAAATCAGTCAGTGAAGTTAAGACACCATTGAATTATGTCTTCGTTGTACTTACCCCATAGACGGACTTCGCCACCTTGACTATATTTTTTAATAATTTAAACACAATGATCGTACTTATGGATGGTCCTTTATTTTCTTGGTCTGATTGGGCTTAATGTCCTTTTTTAAATGCATGAAAAAAAACCAAGATGGATTCAATATTGAGCCGAGATGGTTTATAGACTACCAAAACCGCAGAAGATACGATTTTAATTCGATTCGATTGCCAATTTGAGTAACACACTTGAAGCCCTGACGGAGAGTGGTTACCGTCACTAAAATACTGCCGGCTTCGAAAGGGCGATCGGAATCTGGCTTCTATTAATGACCGAACACCTTTTGTAAAATTATTGCTTCTAAAAACACAAAACTAACAAATGTTAATCACCTTATTCATGGTAGTTACAGGAGATTTATAGCCTTGTTAAAATATTTTTCTTATTAATGTGATTATGTATAACCCTTTCGATAAACTGCACATAGTAATTATGAATAACGGTTAGAAATTGAATTTTATTAACAGTCTTTTACTATTTACGACTCCTCGATGTGACGTCACGAATATTTTTATAAACATTTTTACAGCAACTATGCCATGGTGCAGGCGCTTGCGCATCAGGGACATGAAGTAAGTAAACAAAATACTTATTAGTAACAGTAGTAATGCGAGATTTATAAGCTCCTTAAAGAAGGTAAAAAAGTATTGATAATACAATATCAAATTAAATTGTAAATATTTGTTTATTATTCATAATGGTTATATGACGTTTATAGGCTCGTTAAAAATAAAAAAAAGGTATTTATCATAATAGCGTTCAGAATGCAATTATGAATAACTTTTGTAACGAGCCTGTAAACCTCGTATAACTATTATAAATAAGGCGCTACCTATACATCGTTCACCATCTCGCTCGCAAAAATAATATTACATATGTTTCACAAAAAATGATTTTGTTTCAGATAAGTTTTTATATGATAAAATCCTTTTTTCACATTTAATTGATTTTTATACATAAAAATGCATATGAAATCAATATTAAATTTATGTGAAACATTCGTGACTTTATTGATAAGGTAAATTTATATTTTTAAAATGTGGTCATGTGCGAGTGAGATAGCAAACTCTATTTAGGTAGAGGTTTAAAGCGAATGTAATATTATTCGTATTACTGATTATATACTTATAATACATTCATAACCCTTACCAGATATTATTATAGACAGTCACAGACCATCTATTTTACTTCCTCGGCTTGTTAACGATTCACTTCAAACCGATTTACTGAAGGACATAACAAAGGGTTTTGATGCGGTCCTCAGTAATTGAACGCTTTTCAATCAAATATCAATATCAAAGAAGCTGTTTCAGAATTATTTATGTCTATTTATGAAGTCTGGTTTGTAGAACGATAAAGTTTATAGGATTCAATGAGTATATTTTATGGATCTGTGAGGTATTTTAAATTAGACTCCGTACAATGTATATCTTTATTCTAGGAATGGTAGGGTACTATAGGCTGGAAGTGAGGAGGACTTTACATTTAGTTATATATAATATTACAATTGTTACGGGATTTGATATTTAATTCCAGCATTTTGAGGAGTATAAAATTCTATATACCTGACAACTGGTAACAACCGCCAGGTGGTAGGGTATTTGCCCGACTGGATGGCTACCACCCCTGGTTTAGAGTATGTCGCCATAACAATCTTGAGTTGTAGTCCGGCATAATTGACCAGGTTTTAGTCTTCCTTAAGAGAGTAGCAGCGCATTTATAGCAGCTTTGGTGTTGCAAATGTTCATAGGCGATGGTAACCGTTTTCCATCAGGTGGGCTGTCAGCCTGTCTGCTGTTCTCCAGCTATAAAAAAAAATTGGGCCGTCTGCCTGTCTGCTGAACTCACGCAATAAAAAAAAAAACTATACCCACGGAAGACAACACAACTTGTTCGCAGTACCTTCCAGTAGGACTAATGTGCTTCTATAAGCACCTTTAACCAGGGCTCTTTGCATATTGAACCAGATTTGTGAAGTCAACACAGATTAAGATGTCCTCACCTGTACCTTAGGGAAATTCCAAGAGCATTGAAGTGTATAACTAACACAATAGGCTAAGTATAAGTGTTGGTTGTTGGCAGTAGTTATGAGAGTGAATGAATGAATGAACGAATGAAAACTCTTTATTGTTCAGCATAACTTAAAACTAGAAAATTTGGAGTGGATTTTTGTCGAAGAAATATATCTTGAGGTTTCAAAGATTTATTATTCCAGTAGTAATGCTTGGATACTACTAATCCCTGCAGTTGCCGTCAACTTAGTAGTAGTTTAAATCGTATGTTACGAACTTTGTAAACAACTCAGCTACAAAATAACTGTGATTGTTATTTATACTAAAATAGTGAAATGAAAAATTAAGGGCAATAAGGCTAAGGTAGTATGGGCATATAATGAGGAGGGATGAAAGTCACGTGACAAAAATAATGTTAAACTCAAAGATTGAACGGTACAAATCTAGAGATGGTGGAATTATAAACGATTACACGATGATTTGTAGTGTATCAGTGGATGTATGTCAGAATAGAGGAGCATGGAAGGAAAAGAGATATTGTATCGACTGCAAACAATTGGGAGAAAGTGAAAGGAGAGAGAGAGTATAAGTAGGCCGCTGTGAGCATAACGCTGCATGTTGAACAGTATAGACATATTTTTAATTAAGACTTTTTAGACGAAACGATAAAAGCAGTAGATATTTGCCATCACTACAACAGAACCCTATGTGAGTAGTCCGGCAGGCACTTAGCCGACTGTTGTGTATTTAATGTTTTACAGACATATATGAAGCTTAAAGCCGCTTATTTGGACATTATAAAACAAAATAATCTGAATATAATTTTTTATTGAAATAACACAGCGAACGCTGCGCTTAAATTATAAAACATTTAATTAAGCAAAATTTAATAACCTGACTCAATTTCTGTTTGATTACAGGTATGGCGATTAAGTAAATGATGCTATATTTTGAATATTTTACCATTATTAATTCAATATTGCGCAATTGTTTGAAAGTTTTGAAATATATTTAGGTTATAATATTAGATATTGTATTAATATACATAATTAACTTAAATTATGTATAAATTAATGTAATAATAATTAAAAAAGTTACATGACGCGTTGGCACATTTCGCCATAACAATTCTCCATAAGGGGGCCGACGTTATAAAGTTTTATGGTTTTTGAATAATATCTGAAAATCACACTCCCTGAACGTATCAGAGACATAACCCAACTAAAATTTTTTTGCAGTTTACCGTCGTGCTTAAACCTCTTATACAATTTTAATGAACGTAATGCGGGAGATCCTGACGCAGTCTGTCCTCGTAACTCTACACATCCACCGCAGCATATTCATTTCTTGTGACACGCAGCTCTTGCTTGTGTCAGTCTATTACAGGTCACTCTTTAATGCCGTATAAAAATGACAGGTCTAATGATGGATTTGTGTAATCGACATTTTGGGGTCGTACATAATACCTGTGACTTTACACCCCTTCGCCCAAGTTGCTCAGATACGGGTATTAACATCACGATACGTTACGTGCAAACCTAAAAAAGATGATATTTGTTACATGTAGATCGCAACAGGCACAGTGTCCCAGCAACAAGATCTCCAAAATAAAGGCTATGAAGAATGGGCCGGTGAGATGATCGGAATGCGGGAGATATTGAAAAAGTTCGCGAATGTGTCGCGGTCGGAAATCGTCGGCGCGCGCGCACCCTTCCTCAAGCCTGGCAGAAATACACAGTTCAAGGTACGTAAGTATTGCCACGATGGACGTATCCTTGGAAGCTTTAATACGTAGTCACCCAAGTATTTTATTTTTCTTGGTGTTTTAAATATCTGTAATTCTTTTTGATGGTTGTTTTAATTGTTTATTGCCATTTGTTTGCGATAATGTTGTAAGTATTGAATTGTAATCATCTATTTTAATCGCTAATCCCTTTGTGTTTATAGCCGACCTTCAAGTAAGTTATTATAAGCCGTGCTCACAGCAAGTTCTTAGAAACTATGTTGTTTTGGATTACAGCTATACAAGTTGAGAATTCCAATGAATGATCTTTACATGTTTATTGGAGGATCCATGATCTCTATTTTACAAACATATAAGGTCGGTCCGGTGACATTGATTTAGTTAAGTTTCAACTGCGATCGAGGCATTATTAAGTCTACATTTGGAAAGGGAATCACATCGCCAGGCTTTGCATGTCTTAAACTATTACGATATTCTGCCTTAAGATTTGGACTTTTTTTCGTTTTAGAATATCACAGACAATTAATTAAGTCTGTGATCTTCCAAAACGACATTTTAATTCGAATGCCGTAATTCGTAAAAGTATATATAAATAATGAAGATAAACTTGCGTGACTGTCTGTATGTATTAAACGGCAGACGCGTACAAATTTAATTGCTGTAAAAATAAAATAAGGACGTCGAGCGTGAATAGCGAACAAAGGGAAGGGAAATAAATCAAAATCAATTATTCAAGGGAGCCGACAGTGTGAAAATATGCACACAAAAGGAAAAAATGACTTGACAAGTGACGCGGATCACGATCGAAAGGCCTGTCCAGATTAACGATACCCAAAGCTTGGTGGGTATGAAATAAGCATTTTCATTCAAGTGTTTTTGTGAATCTTGTACCTACCTACGTACCTATCTGTAAACCTCTTAATATGTATACTGTTTTTGACTATGCTTTCGAATGTCAGTTCCATAGGACTTTATATTTTTAAGGCTAATTCTATATTTGTACCCAAGTATTTTTTAACGATACATAATAAAATTATCACGAGCGGTTTTTGCACATATTGGTCTTTCCGAGTGGCTACCACCTTTAGTCCATAGTATACTGCTATAACAACCTTGAGTTATGTTCCGGCATTAGTGCCCAGTCTCCCTTTAGAGAGCGGTAGCACCGTGGGCCGTCTGTCTGTCTGCTAAATTCATGCAATAAAAAAAGATATGCTATATAATAAATGATGTATTAAAAATACTGCACAAAAATTCGTTTGTATAAGTTTATGTAATATGGGGTATTTTTGATTATCTAAATGCTATTTCGGATTCCTTAGCAATTTTTTAAAAAAAATTTTTATTGCAGGAGTTCAGCAGACAGGCAGACGGCCCACTAGATGGAAAGCGGCTACCATCGCCTATGGACATTTGCAACAACAAAGGTGCTACAAATGCGCTGCTGCTCTCTTAAAGGAGACTAGAACCTGGTCACTAATGCCGGAACACAACACAAGGTTGTTATGGCAGCATACTCTAGACCAGGGGTGGTCGCCATCCAGTCGAGCAAATACTCTACCACCTGGCTGTGGGTTGTTTAGTCGCCTCTTACGACAGGCCGCCGGGCCGCAGGAAATTGTATTCTTTCTACGTTCCTGCACGGATAAAAATATTGAAGAAGCAGTGTACGTTTATCGCCTCTACGAATTTATTTAAAGTTAGTGGTCCGACAAGCACTTGGCCCATTTTATTCTCGGGTACAAATATTGATTTTGTTATAATAGGTTTTGGAAGACTTCGGATACATTTACGACAGCTCGGTCGGTGTGCCGCCATTGCCGATCCCCGTCTGGCCATACACGTTGGACTACAAAATACCTCACGAGTGCAAATCTGGCACCTGTCCCACCAAATCATTCCCGGGTTAGTAAAAATTGCAGTTCATTTTGTTCGAGACACTGAGAGGATTCTAGACTGATTCATTATATATCTAAAAATTATTAGTTCAGATTTAAGTTGTATTAGCTAAAATATACTTGTATCATTTATTAAAATTTAGGTCGCGAATTATGCAGTTCTTTGACTTTTTTTAACTTATGTGAATACACATTTTTTGTCAAATTGAATACTGATATTGTCCAAACAGATTTCGGTTATAGTGGCCTCTGTGTTCTGTGAACTATTATTTTCGAGCTTCTCCTATTTTCATGATATGTGGTATACGTAAGTAATCTACTTTAGATTTTAGCTAAGAGTTTGTGATCACACTATATTGCACATTTAATAAAAAAAGATGTAAACCAAAATCTTGAAGCTTGGAGACTGTTTCATAAAACTCATTTTTATTAGAAAATTGCTGTTAATTAAAACGATACAAGTGATCGTTCATTTCTAGACAAATAGAATTTATTTTAACGATGAATACGTGTTTTATAAGTAAAGGAGAAAGTAGGGAGAAATTCCGTAAATAGAGAAATAAACATCGTGATTTTAATTATAAGATTATTATTAGTATTAGGATTAAATATATTTTTATATAATAAAAATCAATATTAATTTCGTAGGAAAGCTTAAGAAAACGTGCGGTAAATAGGTACTTGTGTGTTTACATTACGAAAATAAATAAGCTAAATTATCGAACCTCCTTGGAAGCGCTCTTGATCAATACATTTGTCCCACTTTAATACTATAGAAAAAACGAGACCAAAGATTTAGTTTTAATTTTCACTACACGCATGTGATGCCATTTGCAATATATAAGTATTATCTATGATTTACAAATGCGCGCCATTTTCATATTAGAAACGTCATAGATTGTTGCGACTTTCCGACTGTTATTTATGTTTTTTTCACTACCTATTGTACAGTTTTCTCGCAAATGAGTTAAAAAACGTAATATGGTGCGAAAATTGGTTTTTACAAATTCGTGACTATGGTAAGCCATCGACTTCATGTCTGGCTTACGTGTACATTCGTCTACTCCTTTATATAAACCCACTTACCGCAGTAGTATCATAAATAACTATTATGTATATGACAAGAGTTATGAATGTCAAAGAAGCAAGTGAGGTGTGTAAGAATAAGCCTGAATGGCGCTCTGTTGTGCATGCCTACCCCGTAAGGGAACTGGCGTGAAGTTATGTATGTATATATGTATATGTATCTTTATTAATCGTGCGACATGTATATTATGAATTTTTCACATAATAGCAGGTTTTCTGGACTCGTTGTGCATGGTTTTGTTTGTATGCTTAAATTTTCGAACAATAAATACTTATCAATTTATAAAGTCGAAGTCCTGTACGAACAAAGTAGCCGTCGTAGTTGTGTATAGAAAATGTATTATTTCCAGGACTGTGGGAAGTGCCGTTCAATGCACATTACGTGGAATCCTTCGAAGGCGGCCATTGTCCTTATTTAGACCAGTGCGTGCTGCATAATCACGACTCTGATGACGTAAGTAACATTTCTATTCATTGTAAATTTTACATACCATAAGGACAGGACGTAGAAGATTGTATGATTGCTTGCAGGCAAACTTCTAATCAAAGGTGCGCACCTTAGTATAGAATATACTTTATTTCATCATATTAACATACATTTCTTTTAGACATTTTATCCGTGCAGGAACGGAGAAAGAATACAATTTCCTGCGGCCGGGCGGCCTGTCGTAAGAGGCGACAGAAGAACCCACAGCCAGGTGGTAGGGCATTTGCCCGACTGGATGGCTACCACCCCTGGTCTAAAGTATGTCGCCAGAACAACCTTGAGTTGTGTTCCGGCATTAGTGACCAGGTTCCAGTCTCCCTTAAGAGAGCAGCAGCGCATTTGTAGCACCTTTGGTGTTGTAAATGTCAATAGGCGATGGTAACCGCTATCCATCAAGTGGGCCGTCTGCCTGTCTGGTGAACCCCTGCAATAAAAAAAAAAAAAAGACATTTTCAAAAATTTCTTTCAGACAACCTTAGTTAGAGTGAATTAGAAAAGTTTGTGAGATATGTTGGTTTTGCATTATAACTAAGATATAGAAGTAAAACAGAATATATATTGTTAAATGGATAGATAAATAAACATAAAAACAAGACAAAAATATATTTAGGTATATTGACTTACATAAAAATTTAATCATAATATAGTTGTATAGATTTACATAGATATCGGAGAGATAAAGATTAATTAGTGCGAGGATATTACCTTCAAGAGCCCATTGAAGAATACCTGCAGATATTGCGCATGCCTTATTTTCACAATTAGCGTATTCCACAGGTACACTGCATGGGCAGTGAAATATTGACCAGAATCGCAAATGATTTACAGGTGTTTCCAGATGTATGTTTTCCGATGATCTGAGTTTACCGACCGTTGCACATGGGAACGTGTGGGGGACCAGTGCTTTGTGTTGTGGATTAGAGCGACTACTCAACCCATTTTTGGTTGTAGTGTATTTGACTCCATATGTTATGTGGTTAAAAGTGCCTCTTGTAATTTGTAGGTACTGAGTTCAATCGATATACAATACGAATGTATTAATGAATAGGTGTTTATTTATGTAATATATGAATAATAAAATAAAACTGTAAATCTTTTGAGTTCGTACAATGCGCTTAAAAATTTGAAAAAAATCAGCGTGGCGAATTCGGACGAGCGGATTCCGTAAATATCATTTTTAGAATTTTTGTCTGTTATGTATTTCTGTCTGCCTTTTTTTTTTATTGCAGGAGATCAGCAGACATGCAGACGGCCCACTTAATGGAAAGCGGTTACCATCGCCTATAGACATTTGCAACACCAAAAGTGCTACAAATGCGCTGCTGCTCTCTTAAGGGAGACTGGAACCTGGTCACTAATGCCGGAACACAAGTCAAGGTTGTTATGGCGACATACTTTAGACAAGGGGTGGTAGCCATCCAGTCGGGCAAATGCCCTACCACCTGGCTGTGGGTTGTTTTGTCGCCTCTTACGACAGGCCGCCCGGCCGCAGGAAATTGTATTCTTTCTCCGTTCATGCACGGATGAGAATCCTTGCCTGTTAGAGATACACTTGGAAACTACTGAATGGATTTAAACGGAGGTAGTTTAAATCTCAGGGCATAACTTAAGGTACTTTTTATCCCAATAAATAATAGACAAAAATAGCGAAAAAGATGGCACTGCAATTACATCATTTTTGGAAACTACTGAACGTATATGAATGAAAATCGACATAGTGCTGGCTTATATCCTGAGTTAACACTTAGGATACATTTCATCCCGTTAAATGATCCCGTTTCCTTAGAATGGACGGATTAACCAAATAGATGGCGCTGCAATCGCGTTTTTATCGAGTCGCGATAGAAGAATAATGATAGAACAATAATATCTCATGCGACACTCGGTCATAGTTTATGCGGGTGAAGCGGTATCGAAAATTTTAGTTTATAATTTTAAATTTGTGAAGTTTAAATATTTTCACGCTAACATGAAAACCGTGACACGTTAATAGTTTAACAACTATGTACGTATGTATATATAGAATGGATGTCATGGTTATAGTGTAAAAACTGCCGTCAGCACAATATGTTGCATGATTCATTTTATAGCCCGTTCTCAAAAAAGAAAACTTCACTCTGAAACATGTACGCGCATATTGATATAAATATATTATGATATAACATCACAAAGTAATTTATTATGTTTTTTTATTGCTGAAGAACAACAGTAGATATTGTCCAGCTTATGTAAAGTGATTTGCGTCCACTACTACTACTGTACTGTACTGGACATTTGCAATGTCAAAAGTGCCATAATCACTACTGGCTTCGAAGGAATATTATGACATCTTTAAAAAAATACATAATGATCATTATCACCCCAGCCCCAAATCCCGGAGAATTTTACCCGAATCTTAATTTTTATTCTCTCCTTCAGTGCTTTTCAATCTTTTTGATTACGCGACCCCTCTACAGGTTAAATAATTTTGGCTACCCCCTTGGGTCATAGACAGACAAAAAGTTAGTAATTTAAAAGACTACGTTTATGTTTTTCTCCATTTTGTTACCCATATTCATTATTAGAGCCTTATACTTAGCAAAAAGCTGCTGAGCTTTGAAAGTACCTAAGTAAGAGGTATAAATTTAAATTGCCTTTTCCCTTTTGCCGGCGACCCCCCGAGCAAGGCTCAGCGACCCCCCTAGGGGTCGCGACCCACAAAAAATACTGCTCTACTTCACATGCTCTTCGACATTATTTATTGTGATATATTTTGCAAATGCATAAATAATTATATCGTTCATCATGTCGTCTAGTCTGTATTTCTTGGGCCTACTTTTACCGAGTCTGTATTTCTTGGGCCTACTTTTACCGAGTCTGTATTTCTTGGAACTACTTTTACCGAGTCTGTATTTCTTGGGCCTACTTTTACCGAGTCTGTATTTCTTGGGCCTACTTTTACCGAGTCTGTATTTCTTGGAACTACTTTTACCGAGTCTGTATTTCTTGGGCCTACTTTTACCGAGTCTGTATTTCTTGTGCCTACTTTTACCGAGTCTGTATTTCTTGGGCCTACTTTTACCGAGTCTGTATTACTTGGGCCTACTTTTACTGAGTCTGTATTTCTTGGGCCTACTTTTACCGAGTCTGTATTTCTTGGGCCTACTTTTACCGAGTCTGTATTTCTTGGACCTACTTTCACCGAGTCTGTATTTCTTGGACCTACATTTGCCGAGTCTGTATTTCTTACGTCTGCTTTTACCGAGTCTGTATTTCTTGTGCCTACTTTTACCTAGTCTGTATTTCTTGGGCCTACTTTTACCGAGTCTGTATTACTTGGGCCTACTTTTACCGAGTCTGTATTACTTGGGCCTACTTTTACCGAGTCTGTATTTCTTGGGCCTACATTTGCCGAGTCTGTATTTCTTACGTCTGCTTTTACCGAGTCTGTATTTCTTGTGCCTACTTTTACCTAGTCTGTATTTCTTGGGCCTACTTTTACCGAGTCTGTATTTCTTGGGCCTACTTTTACCGAGTCTGTATTACTTGGGCCTACTTTTACCGAGTCTGTATTTCTTGGGCCTACTTTTACCGAGTCTGTATTTCTTGGGCCTACTTTCACCGAGTCTGTATTTCTTGGACCTACATTTGCCGAGTCTGTATTTCTTACGTCTGCTTTTACCGAGTCTGTATTTCTTGGGCCTACTTTTACCGAGTCTGTATTTCTTGTGCCTACTTTTACCGAGTCTGTATTTCTTGGGCCTACTTTTACCGAGTCTGTATTTCTTGGAACTACTTTTACCGAGTCTGTATTTCTTGGGCCTAATTTTACCGAGTCTGTATTTCTTGGGCCTACTTTTACCGAGTCTGTATTACTTGGGCCTACTTTTACCGAGTCTGTATTTCTTGGGCCTACATTTGCCGAGTCTGTATTTCTTACGTCTGCTTTTACCGAGTCTGTATTTCTTGTGCCTACTTTTACCTAGTCTGTATTTCTTGGGCCTACTTTTACCGAGTCTGTATTTCTTGGGCCTACTTTTACCGAGTCTGTATTACTTGGGCCTACTTTTACCGAGTCTGTATTTCTTGGGCCTACTTTTACCGAGTCTGTATTTCTTGGGCCTACTTTCACCGAGTCTGTATTTCTTGGACCTACATTTGCCGAGTCTGTATTTCTTACGTCTGCTTTTACCGAGTCTGTATTTCTTGGGCCTACTTTTACCGAGTCTGTATTTCTTGTGCCTACTTTTACCGAGTCTGTATTTCTTGGGCCTACTTTCACCGAGTCTGTATTTCTTGGACCTACATTTGCCGAGTCTGTATTTCTTACGTCTGCTTTTACCGAGTCTGTATTTCTTGGGCCTACTTTTACCGAGTCTGTATTACTTGGGCCTACTTTTACCGAGTCTGTATTTCTTGGGCCTACTTTTACCGAGTCTGTATTACTTGGGCCTACTTTTACCGAGTCTGTATTTCTTGGGCCTACTTTTACCGAGTCTGTATTTCTTGGGCCTACTTTCACTGAGTCTGTATTTCTTGGGCCTACATTTGCCGAGTCTATATTTCTTACGTCTGCTTTTACCGAGTCTGTATTTCTTGTGCCTACTTTTACCTAGTCTGTATTTCTTGGGCCTACTTTTACCGAGTCTGTATTTCTTGGGCCTACTTTTACCGAGTCTGTATTACTTGGGCCTACTTTTACCGAGTCTGTATTTCTTGGGCCTACTTTTACCGAGTCTGTATTTCTTGGGCCTACTTTCACCGAGTCTGTATTTCTTGGACCTACATTTGCCGAGTCTGTATTTCTTACGTCTGCTTTTACCGAGTCTGTATTTCTTGCGCCTACTTTTACCGAGTCTGTATTTCTTGGGCCTACTGTTACCGAGATTAGGCCGAGGTGACATAGCCTACTTACTCGTTACTTTTCATAAAACAGCAGTATCAGCGTAATCGATATTCTTTGAGGTAATTAAGTGACGGATATCAAGGCTGTTGTAGTAATCTTCTTTATATGCTAAGCAAATCGTGCATCTATTGGTCACAAAAAGACACGACTATAAAATGAGATTACAGACCTGTCTTTTGAGCTTAACTGTCAATTTGGTATTCTCATTTAAGATTTTGGAATACTCTTTGACACTTGACATTTTTGTCTTCCGTGATCACGTCGGAATAATAATCAAATAAAATACCGCGCTGATAACCGTTAAAACGTAGTTTTATTATGTCATTTAGAGAAATAAATAGGGAACATTATGGATATACTACAAATTTTAAACTCACATTTCCTTCCTCTATCGCATCCCCAGTATTTCATCTCTTCTAAATCATCTCCGTATTCTGTCCTTTCTAACTCAACATAGAGGCTGGCAACACGTTAGCCTCGCCCCCATACATAAAACTTACATATATAAAACTCGCCCCCTGATGTTGTAATCGCGTTTTGTCGGCGAGACCGTCCGCATCGGCCAAAAAAAACCTGACTGATTCATGAAATATTGCAGAACGTGTTGGTATTTATAGGCTTAGTGGACGTGTTAATAATTATGTGTTAGAAGCCTTATTTCTGGCGAACCAGCAGACAGTTCCTTGTACAGTCGACTCTCGATAATTTGAAGCCAAGGGACCAGAGAAAAAAATCAAATTACCAAGAGTGCAAAATAACAGTTTACAACTAAGAGGGAGGGAGTAAAAAATTAAGTAAACAAGAGTTTGGGCCTATGTCGTGATTTATTATTTTAAAAATTTGTAAAACTATTCACAAATATTCATTTGGAAAAGAAGTCCGTAGTTTTCCGTTGTGTGAGCAACTTCAGTCTATCATTGTGCAATGAATTTTAGATTGTGGTGAGAGCTAAGAAGAATTGTCCCTTGTGTCTGAGGGCGTAGAAGCGTAGGGTAGTGCTTCAAATATATAAGTATAGAGTAGGAAACCCCGGACTTCAAATTATTGCATTTTTATTTTATTTTTATTTTTTTATTGCAGGAGTTCAGCAGACAGGCAGACGGCCCACTTAATGGAAAGCGGTTACCATCGCCTATGGACATTTTGCAACACCATAGGTGCTACAAATGCGCTGCTGCTCTCTTAAGGGTCACTGGAACCTGGTCACTAATGCCGAAACACAACTCAAGGTTGTTATGGCGACATGCTTTAGACCAGGGGTGGTAGCCATCCAGTCGGGCAAATGCCCTACCACCTGGCTGTGGGTTGTTTAGTCGCCTCTTACGACAGGCCGCCCGGCCGCAGGAAATTGTATTCTTTCTCCGTTCCTGCATGTTGGCGGGCAAGATACTATTCCTTCAACTTCAAATTACCGAGGGGACCAATTAATATTGATTTTATTCAGTTTATCAAGTATTTTTCAAGGGACCGGGAAAAACATCAAATTATCGCGATATTCAAATTAACGATTGTCAAATTATCAAAAGTCGTCAGTACTCCCACGTTACTTTTAAATCAAACGTCTAAGTACGTCTTATATTTTCCTCAATGAAAGTTTCTTTTATTCCTTTTCTAAACTTTATCAAAGTTAATCCATGCACGGAGTCGGGAACAGAGAATCGAACAAACTTGTTTCTAATGAACTGTATTGCGGAAGTGTTGAATCGTTTATTTTTTTAAATATACAGGAGGAATTTTTCTTACGTGCCTTCTGTTGATTTCACTTATGTACAGAAATAAAACGCACACACACACTTATTATGAAACTTATATTGCCACCGCCGTGGCCACAAAAAGCAAACCAATTTTACGAAAAATATCCGAAGTCCAAAGAGATGGCGATCATTAACCTATTGTGTGTATCTAAAATGAACAACGCCATCTAGTGGCGTACGTAGAAATCATAGATGTGAAGATTTAAATCTTTATATTAGGCTTTTCTTAAATTTATTTTCAACGCCTTCCAATGAAATAGCGAAAAACACTCGAGGAGTCTTTAGGTTGATGTGGACTAAAACTACAGAAGTGTCATTAGATTTTTTTGAAAAATCAATTATCCTTGTCAGGAATCGAATCAAAAAAAATCGAATCGGCTGATCTTGAAAAAAACCAGATATTGTATATATTATCCGAAATGATAGTGTAGCTCGTAAGGATTAATTTCTGTGAAGGAATGTGAAACGACAAACCAAGGGAAAGCGTTACTCTTTTTGGATAACTCGTATAAAATAGACATTATTATAGAATTACGTCTATCGGTAAATATTACATACATACATACATACATAACTTCACGCCAGTTCCCTTGCGGGTAGGCACGAACAACAGAGCGCCATTTAGGCTTATTCTTACACACCTCACTTGCTTCTTTGACATTCATAACTCTTGTCATGCAGGCCCGTCTGTTCTTAAGGCTCCTAACATCACCTTCTGCTAGTACACGATCAATTTGATCATGGAAAGTATGTCGTGGCCTTCCACGACCCCTGCATCCATCCACTTTTGCATTGTATATCTGTTTATTCATTCTTTCATCATGCATTCTTTCTACATGTCCGAACCACCGGAGCATTCCTTTCCTCACCTTCACCCCGACACTCTCTTTCAGACCAACTGTCTTTCTTACTTCGGTATTACGAACGCGGTCCGCAAGCGTCACTCCGCAGATTTTGCGCAGTGCTCGCATCTCGACCGCGTTTACTCTACTTTCATGCTCTTTCTTCCATACCCAACTCTCGCTTCCATACGTGAGCGTAGGTACCAGCACCGCGTTGTGTACGGCGAGCTGGGCCTTCTGGCTGAGGTTCTTAGCGCCTAGAAGTTTACCTAACGCTCCATTCACACTATTCCCCAAATTCACTCTTCTTTCTATATCAGCGGTGTACCTTCCATCCCTGCTAAAAGCACATCCAAGATATACAATCTCACTCACTTGCTCCAGCATAACATCATCGACCATTATCCTTGCATTCGTTCTGGTTTCTTCTCTTTCAAACACCATAACCTTTGTTTTCTTCGCATTCAAATGTAAGCCTCTCGCCTGACAGGTAAATATTCAGATATGAAATATATACTTTAGATATCTGCGACGTCATTCTGTATTTCTTCTTCCTCTTCCTCTTCAGCCAATCTCTATCCACTGCTGGACGGTATTTGGGAATTATTATTTTATGTGTGCTTTCAGGTACTTGGTTTTGTTTTTTAGTTGTAACATAGTTTTGTCTTGATTTATTGTCAATTATATTAGTGTAAATAAAATTTCATTTATTTATTTATCTAGGTATATTTGATTTTGCCAGGTGGTAGGGTATTTGCTCGAGTGGACTGTTACCATCCCTAGTTTAAAGTATACCGTCACGACAACTTTGTGTTGTGTTTCGGCATTAGTGGCCAAGTTCCAGTCTCTCTTAAGAGAGCAGCAGCACATTGGTATCACCTTTGGTGTTCCAGATATCTATAGGCGACGGTAACCACTTTCCATGAGATGGGCTGTCTGTCTGTCTGCTGACTTCGTGCAATAAAAAAATATTTATACAAATCTAAGTCATTGTAATAAGTTTCACGTAAATCGATTTATAGTTAAAGGCTCAAAACTGTAATGTAATGTACTAATATTCATAAACAAAAGGTGCCAGGTGGTAGGACATTTACGCGACTGAAAGGCTACCATCCCGGGTCTAGAGTATGCCGCCATAATAACTTTGAGTTGTGTTCCGGCATTAATGTTCAGGTTCCAATTTCTCCTCCAAGGCTGGCAGCACATTGGCAGGACCTCTGGTATTGCTAATGTCCATAGCCGACGGTGACCACTTTCCATCACAGTTGGGCTGTCAGCCTGTCTGCTGTGCTTCAGCAATAAAAAAAAAAACAAAAATCTTTCATATATAAGGAAGTAAGAACCTAACCCGTATTTAATACTACATCATTCTTTAAAACGTAATTCTAAGAAAATACTATGTTTTACAAATTTTAAAATGTTATTTAATTTCTACAATTACAAACAACATCCAGCCATACTATTATTTCTTAGTTTATATTACTAATTTTCAGCTTGGAAATTCAGAAGCGAGAAATTAATGTAATATTTGAACCGTTGCCAGGTACTGGAATGGCTGCAGGAAGACTTCAGCCGGCATTACGAGCAGAATCGCGCGCCGTACATGATGCCAGTCCACACAAATTGGTTCCAGATCAAAGAACTCGAGAGGGGCTTGCATAAGTTCCTAAGATATGCTGCAGACTTGTAAGTAGATATATACACACATTACATATATTTTTATTTTGAATGTTTTTGAAATTACATTTTACTATTCAAGTCGTGGTAGCGTAATGGCTAGTGCACGCGTCCCAAACTCAAAGGGCGCGGGTTCGATCCTAGCCGGAACGCATGCACCGCTTAGTCAGTTTTCTGATCTAATGTGCATATTCTTACAATTACCACGTGCTAATAACGGTGAAGGAAAACATCGTGATGCAACCTGCACATCGAAATAACCGATGTGTCAAACCTGCCAAGCCGCCTTGGACAAGCCTGGCGGGTATACGTCCGTTCCCCCTATAATGGGAGGCCCGGGGCCAGCAGTGGGACATTTATGGGCTGATGTTATTATATTCAAGTATGTTTATTTCTTTATTTACTAAGTTGTCATCAAGCGTGGTACACATAATCTATATACACAACATAATTATAATGAAATTGTAGAGGTCGAATTTCTGTACAATGAAAAAAAAAATATATTTTCTTAAGTTTCCGCGACTTGTATACATAATAAAACTACGTTTTATTATGAAAAAAAAAAGCTAAAAACCGGGATGTAAGAAGTTAAATAGAACTAATTTATATATTTTTTAATTTTTTGTTTGGCTGTGTGTCTGTTTGTACCGGCTAATCTCTGAAACTACTGAACCGATTTAAATGAAATGTTGTATGGTGGTAGCTTATATCCCTGGTCAACATATAGGATACTTTTGATCCCGAAAAATTAAAGAGTTCCCGCGGGATAGTTAAAAACCGCACCACGCGGAAAAAGTCGCGGGCATCAGCTAGTACATTATATATACATATTCAGTCGTCATAACATATAATATAATATGCAGTTTTTGTGTATGAAGTCACAGTACAAATAAAAATGTCAATTTGTTGACATATCTTGTTTAATGTGTCGCCCCGTTCTTGGTGCCAACTCTCCCATACCTAGACTAGTAAACTAATAAACCTTTATAGTGATATTACTGATCTACATACAAATTGATATTACAAATTTCGTTGAATTATTGCATCTCACATTACTAATTAACTTCTCTTTTTTAATATGTTTATAAAACTTAATAGCTATTAAAGTCTTATATATTTTTTCTTCTTTAAATTAATTACATTATAAATTTTTAAACTACAAAATATCAAATTGCATGTAGTGTTTGCCTATAAATGATTATTGCATTTGTCATGTTTTTTTTATAAAGCTATGTATGTATCCTTTGTATTAGTGCAAGTGATTGTTGGTAAACCAAATAAAAAAAAATGTTCGCAAGGCTGTGTCATCGGCGGCTTATTAATTAACAAATGTGATTTTGTATGATTTAATTAAATGTCGAAATAAGATTTGAAGACATATAAGGTAGGTATTTTCATATCACAACGTCTTGAGCTCATTATGTTGATTAAAAATATCTTTATACTACACCTGCTCGCGAAGTGCCTCAGCAGGTGCTTATTTTAAAATGTTAGACAATCGGTCTTATTCATACTGAGTTAGAGTTATTTTCAACACATTTGCTCAGGTCAAACAGGTACTTAGGTGACAGTACCTATTTGATCGCACGTTCCGTTATATGGTGCATAATTTTTATCTTTCGAACAATGTTAAATGCATTTTCTGAGCAAATGTGTTGAAAATTTATTTTTGGAGCAAATGTGTTGAAAGGGTTTATATTTGTGAACTTTATTTTTTAACATACAATAAAGCAAATTCTTGAACTTTCTCCCCTCGTAGACAGATGTATTAATATAAATTAATCAGTTTACTTTATACAATTATTATTTACGGAATTATAATCTTCATACGTATTGAGTTAACTAATAATTATAATACACCGTTGCTAACAGACAATTCCTTTTAGCGTAGGACGAGTCCCAAATAAGTGTTCTTAATTGGAAAAAAGCGGTTGTTAATTGGTTAAATTAGTCATCCGCGAGCGCCAGTTTGAAATTTGGGTCCAATAAAAAAGTTTTGGGTTGTTTGAGTACAATTAGATTTGGATCTAGTATTTTATAAATAACGTGTTTAAATTTATAAATGATTTTCTTGTGAAACATGCGTAACTTTTTTCTATTTAATTTGTGTTGTCGTAAGTAAATTCCGTCAATTAATAATTATCTTTTTGAAGTGAAACTTCTTTAGAATCGTTGTGATTTAAAACTCGATGAAACGAAAAAGCGACACTAAAGAGAGATCACATAAATCTATAGTACTAAGCCTGCAAGAGAATGACATACGAGTTTTAAATTGTGCAGCACAAATTAGAGAGTCAATAAGACCGACGATTAAACATAAGTCCATTTTTTAAACTAAAAGAGTGAAAAATTCAAAGTAATATTTAAGAAGTTTATTCTGAATTACTCGTATAATATGTTGACGGATGTACGCTAAAGTAATTATTTAGTAGCTCTATGTTACTTACATAAAAACTCAATTCGGTTTTTTACATATTTATATAATAATAACACGGAAACTGTCCATACAGTCTACACAACTGCTCAGTAAAACATAATGGCGAGTCGAAGCCAACCTGATATGAAATAATACAATGAATGACATGTTGTTTATGACAACGTAGGTATTTGTAAAGGTGAACGCACACTTATCCGAGCCGAACTGTATATGAAATCTCATGAAACCTCGCACACTTCGCCGCGTCGAATCGTTAGAATTTGGAAGAACCCCAGAAATCCTAGACGAATTCGGATGACGTCATCAGATTCGGCGCGGCTTATGCGGTCGACGCGACCGATGCGCTCGCATTCTATCAGTTGCGTATGGTAGAGCAACGCGCGAGTACTATTTCTGCATTGTGTTAAAAAATGAGTGAATTTAATTGAATTAGTACGTAATTACAAAGAGCTGTACAATCTGCAACATAGATACTGCAGCAACCAACAAAGACGAGATAATATATGGGATAATAATTCACATGTGATAACAGTGCGATAGGCGTAAAGGAAATAGAAACGATTTCTTCGACGCGGTCGATTCTTCTGGTGCGGATATGTGTGCGAGGCCTGCTTGACTTCGATTCGTTCGACGCGTTCGGCTCGGATAAGTGTGCGTTCATCTTTAGTGAACTAAAAAACGCGATTGCAGCGCTATCTATTTTGATAATCGGTCTATTTAAAGGAATTAATGTCATAAAATTTATTTTAAGTGTTAACTCAGGTTATAAGCCAGCAATATGTCGAGTTTCATTTATATACGTTCAGTAGTTTCCAAAAAAGATGCCATCGCAGCGCCATCTTTTTCGCCATTTTCGTCTATCCCGCCATTATATTTCTGCCAGGGTCACAAGTTTATAATCTAGCTACTTCGTAGGGCACTGGCAGGTGGTGGCTTATCAGCCTCAACTACTGCTGCTGGAGGTAACCAAGCTCCAATTTCACTGTTTTTTATAGATAAGTTTGCGTTTGACCACTGTCTCACCTGATGTCGAGTGACTTTGCATATCTGTTTTTATCTTATGCCATATACCCTATGAGAATACTGTTATTTCCAGACCAGACGTATGGTTCGTGACAGTGACCCAGTCCCTCACCTGGATGACGGACCCTCGCGGCGTCAAGTCCTTGAACAACTACGAGGCGTGGCGATGTGACAATAAGGACCTGCCTCCCGCGCCTTGCAATCTTCCCAACAAGTGCGCGCTTTCCTTCAAGCTACCTGAAGGCAACTTCACTGATACCAGATATATGGAGACCTGCAGTGAATGTCCGAACCAGTGAGTTATATTGCTGATTAATTTCAAACTATTTATTCCTACCGAGCTCTTTCAGTAATTATTCATCCTAATTACTTTCTTAAACGTTGTATTAATTTCAAATACCTTAAAAGACCACGAATATATATACTTACATATTATAATAATTATGAAATAAAGGTATGTTGCTCGTGAGTTTGTTGCGTGGCTTCTTCGCCGTATACAGTAATTAAAATTGCTTTGGAAGCTGTGGTAGACTCATGACTTACAATAAGTAATCAGCAATATTCCATTTTCAAATAAATACATACATTTTAATTTTTAATTTTCACCACTAAGTTAGTGGTGGGACTTGGAGTTCATATTTCACATCTTCTGAATTCTAGATACCAAAATGAAATAAAAATAAGAACAATTAATTGAATGCCTAAATATTCATTGAGATCTGTTGAGCTGTTTCGGAGCCAATAAGAAGCAAACTTTTAGACAGACTGAATCCTAAAAGCAGTTATTATTGGTGCGGCAGCGGCACACACCGAGCGAATCACGAAACGCTCATACCTAGGTGCTCGGTATTTTGCATCGCTGCTGCACCAACAAATCAGAAAGTAGCCTAAATAATACTCTAAAGATTATTACACGTCGTACATTCTGTCAAAAAAGTTTCGGGACTGGATGATTTGTTTATGGTTCCAAATTAATTTTTTTTGTTGTTGTTAGATTGGCACAACTGTTTTTCATTTTGGCGCGGAGTTTGAGATGCATCGGTCATTTAGATGAAATACAGTGCTGTTTTTAGTTAGATCATATCTAGTGTGTATTGCGAATTTCATAATAAACAAGAAAATCGAACAAAGACTTAAATTTTGGATCGCCAATGGAATTTCGTGTTCGGAAAATATAGAAGGCGTAAGTCTTCTTCGATCTCTCCGATCCTCGACTTTATCAAACACACGCGCTTATGAGTGGTATAAAGCGTTGAAAAGCGGTCGAGATATGGTGAAAGATTTGCCTCGCCCGGTAGGCCATCAACGTCTTCAACTGAAGTTAACATTGGAAAAGTGAAGGAAATAGTGACTGAAAATCCTCATTCAAGTTTGAGAGAAATAGCCGCTGAACTTTCTGTGTCCCACGAGTCGATCCGTATTATTTTAAGCAATCACTTGGGCATGAATCATTGCGCCCCTCCGCTAGTCCCAAAAGACCTGATTTTTATCCAAAAACTTAATCGCATAAGAGTCGCTGAAGACATGCTAGATCGAGCTAATTCCGACCTAACATTCATGAACCGCATTGTTACTGGTAACGAGACGTGAGTTGACGAGTTTGACATGCAAACTAGTCAACAAGCTTCGGAGTGGCGCCTTCCAACTGGATATCTCTGGAAATGTCTATATTTTTAAGTACACAGTTTGCGAATATATTCATGCACTGTAACGACTTGTGCTCTACAAAGCGCATATTAGACCGCATATGGAGTACTGCTAACATCCATGTGCCGGGGTACTCGCTTACCAAACTGCCCCATTCGACTCCATCCAGCATGACACCGTTCATATCGTCGATGTTCCCATACTAACAGGCGGTTTAGAACCGCTTAGCCTTCGGAGAGACTTTGTGTCCCTTTGCGTATTCTACCGCCTGTACAAAGGGGAGTGTTGCGAAGAATTATTCAATCTAGTGTCAACGCCTCACTTCTACAACCGCACAGCTCGCCAACAACGGAATGTTCACCCCCATTTCCTTGAGCTCCCACGCTCAACTACGCAACGGTTCTTTAGAACATTTATTCCGCGTACAACAATAATCTGGAGGGAACTTCCCGCCGCGGCTTTCCCCATGCGCTATGATATGGGGTTTTTCAAGTAGGGCATTATAAAATTTCTTAGAGGTCGGCAACGCGTTGGCGGCACCCCTGGCATTGCAAAACGTCCATAAGCG
The DNA here is from genome assembly GCA_019925095.2 of Dendrolimus kikuchii. Classification (NCBI taxonomy): domain Eukaryota; kingdom Metazoa; phylum Arthropoda; class Insecta; order Lepidoptera; family Lasiocampidae; genus Dendrolimus; species Dendrolimus kikuchii. The sequence continues at coordinate 4,447,574 of CM034401.1, forward strand.
ATGGTAACCGCTTTCCATCAGGTGGGCCGTCTGCCTGTTTGCCTACTTCAGGCAATAAAAAAATTAAAGTACTTTACAGTGAATATGAACATAGAGTTACAATTTCTAAACTGATGTAGATTTGCTATTACTTGGAAATTTTATTGTGCAACGGGGCGAACACTTCCATCTGAATCTAAATGGTAGTTGTCTTTTTCATACTTACTGCTTTTTAGTGTAATATGAAAATGAAGATTTAAAATAAAAATAGAGCCTATTACTACATAGCGACACAGAAATGCGCACAGTTGCCTATCGTAAAACGCAGTTTTATTGCCATCGGATTTAGGAATTCTTTTGTTTACTTTGTGTTTAGAATTTGTAGTTCAGAAAAACATGCTATTGCTTTTCTACTTCTTTTATGGCCGTCATTTAGTGTCGAACTAATCCTTGCTTGCCAGGTGTGCGGATTAACTCAGTGAACAAGGTCCTTTGTTCTATTAGACACTTTAGTATAAAACAATGTCGTAACGAGGGGTGAGGCAGTTGAGCGACGATTACGATAGAAGCAAGATGTGTACATTCGACAAGCGATATAAGTGACGGACTTTGCGCGTGTTATTGAATCGTGCAGTTTGTACTAGTAGTGTCTAGTTATATTTGTACCTATGTTATACGTGTTGGTAGTTTTAATAAACTCTATAGTAATTCCAACGGCATTTTAATTCCAGTCCCACACTCGTAACACTATATTACAAAATTATTCATAGTTTCATTACTTGATGGCATAAAATTATTCAAAACAATTTAAATTTCAAGGGCAACAAAACTATTGTTCACCTGTCATTTTCCATCAGGTGGAGCGGTTGCCTGTTTGCCTGCTTCAGACAGTAAAAAAGGTTTTAATCTACACGCTCTAAACATGATCACGTTCAAACTAAGGGTAAACAAACAAAGCGAACTGGTATAGTTATTAAGGATAATTATATGAAACCAGATATACATTATTAGTGAACTTATTATCCCTGTTTTCTAATACGAAATATACTTGTTGCCAAGGGATGTTATAATTAATGACGAACGGATATGATATCGATCTGTTTATGTATTTTCTTACTACGACGTGTACATATTTTATGACGCTCTTTGAGAATCACAACTTGGATTGAAAAACAGAGAGAATGTTGATTAATGGCAGGTTTCTATCACTTTCTTTTATTTCACCTTCTCCCAATGATTTGGGTTCCGTACATTATCCTCTATTATGACATACGTCCTCGTCACACCATAAAAGATGATATTTGGTGTGACGAGAGAGAGATGATGATGTCATCCTTCGCACAATCAATCCATCTCTTTTTTGGCGGGTTGCTATTTCACTATCCATCTTATCCGTGCAGAAACGGAGAAAGAGTACAATTTCCTGCGGCCGGGCAGCCTGTCGTAAGAGGCGACAAAACAACTCACAGCCAGGTGATAGGGCATTTGCCCGACTGGATGGGTACCACCCCTGGTCTAAAGTATGTCGCCATAACAACCTTGAGTTATGTTCCGGTATTAGTGACCAGGTTCCAGTCTCCCTTAAGAGAGCAGCAGCGTATTTGTAGCACCTTTGGTGTTGCTAAGGCCCATAGGCGATGGTTACCGCTTTCCATCAAGTGGGCCGTCTACCTGTCTCCTGAACTCCTGCAATAAAAAAAAACAGGCAGTTTTACGTTTCTAGTTCTCTGGACTATTCAATAACAGATATTAGTTCAAGTCGAAATTTTAATTAAATTTCCGTATACGACAGAACTGCCTCACGTGCTTGCATTGTTATGCAATATACATTTATATTTAATAAGTCTATGAAACATTTCCATTATTCTTTTAGTCTCTAATAAAATACATGATATTTTTATTATTAAAATTATTTGTAAGGCAGTGCTATATGCTTTCTACCGTGTGTGAAACAAAAGTGATAATCTATCACATTTAAGGTGGCCTGTTGTTATCATCTCTGGAGCATGCTGCCACAACAGTCTATATAGATTTGTATTCCGTCATCAATGGCAAGGTTTCAATGACCTGTTCGAGGCCAGCAGGACACTATTCTCCTATCACCTTTGTAGTTACAAATATCCATAGGTGACGGTAACCACTACCATCAGGTGGGTCGTGAACCCATCTGCTGCTTCAGCAATAAAAAATCATTATTTAATAATACCCATATACAGTCGCGGAAGCGTAATGGCTAAATCACACGTTCCAAACTCGGAGGGCCGCGGGTTCGAATGCTGGCTAGAACGCGCATTACGCGCACCACTTAGAGTATAGTATAGCCTCTATACTATTTTAATTGAAGATAATTTTTCCTGTAATTTTTTGTACTAGACCGCCCTTTATATATATTTAATGATATAATACTATCAATATAAATTACCTATTCAGACTACAGTCTGCACATAAAAGGAATTCCTTGAATTTTCTTGAACTCATTTAAGTGGTTTATTTACAATCTGAGTAAATTATCACTTAATAGCTTGTACGGTCCAATAACTAGTTTCTTAGAAATATTTCAGACCAATTAGATTAGTGGCTAATGAGTCTCATTTCAAATGAAGTGGATCCCGGTTTTATGTATTTTTAAAAATACAGATGGTATATAAGCGAGTCTGTTTAAAGCAGTTGGTCACTTTCACATGTTGAAACGTAACCTTAAGTTATTCAAATGTAACATTCCTTTGAGCTACAAGCCTCACCTACGTAATGGTTCTATAAATTCAAATGATTTAATACTAAGTACTAAGTTCCAGTAGAGAAAACTTTCTAGAATGGTTTATTTCTTATACAAGAAGAATATGGAAGGAACTTCGTGGTGAGGTTTTCTCTCCTCCCTTCCTTTACGCTAGGACATATTGTATTTGTCCGTCTGGACTGGAGTGAATGCGCAAGCGAGCCCAGAGCCCGGAGAAGGGTCGTTCCAGGATGGACTAGGGGTTTCAGTGGGTATCCCTGTGTGGCGTGGCAATAACATTCCTGCGGGGATGCTAGTGCCACCCCAAAGAGGCGAATCTTACGGGCCGCGACTTTCCCCGCTCGCGCGACTAATGGTCCTCAATCGGATTTCCCCTGGTAAAAAGAGGACATGTATTTTTTATTGTGGTATGGGTTGCGTTTTTTTTATTGTATGAGTTCAGCAGACAGGCAGACGGCCCGCTCAATGGAAAGCGGTTATCATCACCTATGGAAATTTGCAACACCAAAGGTGCTACAAATGCGCTGTTGCTCTCTTAAGGGAGATTAGAATCTGGTCACTAATGCCGGAATACAACTCAAGGTTGTTGCGGCGGCATACTCTAGACTAGGGGTGGTAGCCATCCAGTCGGGCCCATACCGTATCTATCACCCTAACCCACCCCATCTGGCTGTGGGTTGTTTTGTCGCCTCTTAAGACAGGCCGCCCGGCCGCAGGAAATTGTATTCTTCCTCCGTTCCTGTACGTATAAAAGTTACGAATAAGTTTGACAGCTTTCTCACCTAATGTTAAGTGAAAATGGCATGTAGGATGGAGCACGCTTACCTAGTGACTTGAAGACCACTAGTTTATATGAATCGGGGAACATAGACTGCGGCAAATTGTCGCACTATATTTGTAGAAGAAAGCGTTATAAAATTTCTATGAGTCTGGCAACAACGTAGAAATTTTATAACTCAAACACATTGTGATTCCGTCTCTGGTATCACGATCGTCCATAGGTGGTGGGGATCACTTACCATCAGGTAGACAGACCACCTGTTTGCCTGCTATAGTTCACTGAGCTATCACTTACTTAACTCTTATTTACTTCTATACGTATTTGTTTTCGCAGGTACCCATGGTTAGGGGATTCAGGTGGCACCGGGATACCAGGCAAGGACAATTACATACCAGACAATTTAAGGAGGAAGTAGTCTAGTATCATTTTAGTCTTATATAAATGTAGGAACTCTAATCTATTCTTCATATCAAATATTTTAAAGTACGAGTAGTTTACAATAATAATAAAGAATAATAAATCAGGCCAGGAGCTCGTAAAAGATGAGACTTGAGCTCCATAGCTGGAAGTATAACTAAGATCCTTTTTATCATAATACAAAACGCCGAAAATTTTGTACGAGCGTAGCAATTTATGACGTCATATATTTAAACACTGATTGATTCTTAATTCTTTTGTAGAACATTGCCTTAGAGTATATTGTGGTTTCTTTTTTAATACCGTATTAACACCAACTCGTACTAATGATATTCTGAATAGATTAAACTACGAAATTATATTTGTATATAATAATATTTTTCTTATAAATTATTAAATAACGATGACTAGTCGTCGAAAACGTTTAATAAGTATTGTGAAACTATGTGTAGCATATACATTGTTATGAATACACAAAGCGGTAGTGATGTAGGTCAAATTTTTAAGGTGAAAGTCGAATTACAGTCGGTTCCTATATCTTACTAAACATTGATTTTCCTTACTACTTGTTAAAATTAGACTTAAATTCTTTAAAAGTAATGACAATTTTTTATCAATGGTAAGGCAATTTAAAGGGTAGTAAGACAATAGAAGCATTAAATAACAGTTATAGCTTCCATACGTTAGGAGTTGATTTGAGGCCCTAACTGGTCTTTATTTTTGTATTATTTCAAGTTCTTATGAAAATGTTTTGAGAAATTACCCGGCAATACATCCATATACAGTACGCGTAAAATTGATTTGCGCTTCAAGTGAAGTTAGTTCTGAGTACCTTCAACGTTTATTACACTTACGGTGTATCTGGCATGGGAGTCTCTTTGGGTACTACGCAATAACGCGTACGAACTTCAAGGACGCATTTAAGTTTTCCTCGTACTACACCTAAATTTCTTGTATTAAAATATAATACACTTATTTCAGTCTTACTCTATTTCAGTTATGCGAGTTCTTTTTGAAAAATTCATAGAGTTATATATAACAAAACTCAAAAAGTAAAATTTCATGTGTATATATATATTATAAATAAATTGAAGATTCTGAGTACCAAATCTAAATATGTTAATATTATAAATACAACAGTAACTCTGTCTGTTATGCTTTCACAGCGAAACCACTAAATGGATTTTAATAAAATTTCGTGTATGTATGTTTTCGATAACGATGACGAAAGTAGGATATTTTAGGCTTCCACAGAATATATATTTTAAGTTTATAAGTGTTATTCTTAATTAACAGATTATTGTGAAAATTGGTATATACGAGTATTAACTATCGGTAATGAGGATGAAAATAGGATAGTTTTATCCCAGTAAATGGGATTGTCTATTACTAACTAAAAGTTATAGATATCCTACAACATTACACAGTATCTAAAGAAAATACTTCTGTAGGGAGCAATTATCTAAGTGATGTTTTGTTATTTTGATATTTTCTAAGCCCCTTGACCATAAGAGTAATACGACGTTTACAAGGTCATTAAAAAAAAGGTAATTCAAAATCGCGTTCTGAATGCACAACAAATTTGATTAACTCTTTATTAAAGAGCCTATAAATCTTGTATAACTATTATGAATAAGGGTGTAATAGTACAGACAATAAGCAATACTTTTATTCGAGTCGTTTATTTAAATATTCGAACATCAAAGATATTTCAACATAAAAATAACAGATTTGGTGCTGTGTGTTAATTATAAGGTTTTAAATACTTGATATTTTGTTAATAAATAAAGTGTGTGGAATGGTGCTGTTGTTTTATTCTAAGAATCGTAAATCATGACCGGGCTATTGATATCTGTTCATATCCCAAAGAGTGAATAACAAACATTGAAACAAATTTACATTCACTTACATACATACATAACTTCACGCCAGTTCCCTTGCGGGGTAGGCACGTACAACAGAGCGCCATTTAGGCTTATTCTTACACACCTCACTTGCTTCTTTGACATTCATAACTCTTGTCATGCACGCTCGTCTGTTCTTAAGGCTCCTGACATAACCTTCTGCTAGTACACGATCAATTTGATCATGGAAGGTGTGTCGTGGCGTTCCACGACTTCTGCATCCATCCACTTTTGCATTGTATATCTGTTTAGTCAGTCTTTCATCATGCATTCTTTCCACATGCCCGAACCACCGGAGCATTCCTTTCCTTACCTTCACCCCGACACTCTCTTTGAGACCAACTCTCATTCACTTACCTACTTCTTTATTCTTTATTGTACACAAAAAGTTACATACAAAATTATAGAATAGTGGTGATGTACAAAGGCGAGCTTAACCCAAAAGAGTTTTCTTCCAGCAAACCTATTGGTCTAGCGAGAAGGGGAGAAGCAAAAGGCAGGGTTTTGTAAACTAAAGATATTTTACAATCTAACTATATAACATATAATATAAACAGATTACAAAAATAATTTATATACAATATATGTCAGGAGCCTTAAGAACAGACGAGTGTGCATGACAAGAGTTATGAATGTCAAAGAAGTAAGTGAGGTGTGTAAGAATGGGCCTAAATGGCGCTCCGTGGTTCGTGCCTACCCCGCAAGGGAACTGGCGTGAAGTTATGTATGTATGTATGTATACACTCAAGACACATACCTACATTTTAGTATGGACAATGCTGATGTTAGATGGATCTACCAAATTGTATCAATTCGGTTGATAGACGTAGAACTGAAAGGATACGACGATATTCAATGACGTTAAATGACTCGACTTACATGATATGACAACTTATATTTACATGAATACTATGGTTGCTATATCGAAATTGAAAGACAAGAATGAGCCGTCTAATATTGGCTTAATGACGCCGTTTAATGACATTGAATGACTCAATTATATTTTTACATGGGTTACTATGGTTGCTTCATCCAATCTGAACGACTATGATGAACCATCAAGACTAAGTATCGGCTTAAGTTTCAAAGGATTCTTTAATTATTTTTATCCGTGCAGGAACGGAGAAAGAATACAATTTCCTGCGGCCCGGCGGCCTGTCGTAAGAGGCGACTAAACAACCCACAGCCAGGTGGTAGAGTATTCGCTCGACTGGATGGCGACCACCCCTGGTCTAGAGTATGCCGCCATAACAACCTTGTGTTGCGTTCCGGCATTAGTGACCAGGTTTCAGTCTCCTTTAAGAGAGCATCAGCGCATTTGTAGCACCTTTGGTGTTGCAAATGTCCATAGGCGGTGGTAACCGCTTTCCACCAAGTGGGCCGTCTGCTGAACTCCTGCAATAAAAAAAAGACTAGCGGATAACCTACCGTCATACATACCACTGGACTTTAGATAATCTGTCTCAACATATAACTGACCCACGCTCACATCGCTGGGCGTCATTAAAAAACCCACACGTACGCACACACACACACAACAAATAAAATATTACAGAAATATAATTAATCAAAATCAAATATAGCCTATGTCTTTCAACAATAATGTAGCTTTTCACTGATGAAATTTTTTTGAAAATCGGTTCGGTAGTTCAAGAGTTTACCTCCTACGAACAAACAAAGTTACAACTTGACCTCTTTATAATATTAATATAGACTAGTGGTCGCCCGTGGTCGAAATTCGACCATAATAATTAATTTAAATTATAAGTTTGAACATTATTAAGGTTCTGTTGTCAAAGACTTATAACATATACTTCTATAATCACAGATTTCGCCAAAGGTTAATTTGATGTTAATTTGACTTTAACAATAAACAAAAGAGTATACATGCGTGTGTGTGTCAAATACATGGTAGTAGTGTATGTAATGTCTTTTTTATTGATTTAATGTATTTTTTATGCATAATTTAAAAAAATATTAAAATTCTGCACTTCTTCTCTATATAAACTATAAGTATGCGAAATCTTATACTGCTCCGTACGCGCAATTTTCGTAAAAAGGGGTACAAATTTTTTGCTGTGTTTTTGCTTCACATATTAATATATAGCTAAGCTATACATAAACGAAAGGTCAAACTTCGAACAACTCCCATTTATACAATCCTTTAAAACCTCACAAAAGTACGGATTTGGCCTGCTTACATAATTATGTGGGAAAAATGTTTTGGCCTCTCTTCTTCCAAGCAAAGCACTGAAAAGTCTATTGTGTGTGCATATTTTATAAGAGTGCGCGCCTCAGGCCTGCCGGCGGAGATTTAATTTGAGATTGCGTCGGGAATGGCTGTTGTTGAACTTTCTACATATCCACAAGCATTACTACCCGCTGTTTAGGACAATTTTTTTCTGTAATAATCCCCTCTTCGTACACTTTGGATTTATAATCGGCAGATGAACACACACATTTTATATTTCCAAGCTAAACAAGTTTCACTTGTGTTATGGGTTGTTGGTCATGAACCGGGAAATAATGCAGCACATATTATCAATATTAGCAGCGTTTTAATTCAACATACATATACGCGTAGCGGATATTTGGATACCTAGTAAATAATAGACGCTTAGACGTACTATATTATAATACAATTTAAATATAGAAGACCCTGCAAAAAGGTTCTTGTTGAAATGAAGAGGTTTATTTCAACATGGGTAATTTATAAAAGACTACTCTGAGGCTGATCCTAGACAACCAGACTGTAGTAAACATGTTACATTATTACAAGTAAAAGGTCCAGAAATGAGAAGCAGCATTTAATTACATAAATCACTCTAATGTATTATTTTTCCGATTTACACTGAACACTTGCATAGAACTTATCGTTCTCACACTTGACTGTCACAGAATTACACTGACTTGTGTGCGCCACTTCTGCCAGGTTTCATACTTTAAGAACGAGAAAAAAACAAGGAATTGAGTTAGTTAACCGGAAATATCGCTCCCATCAGTATTTTAGTAAACGAAGTGACAAGGAAACTTGTGGACCGGAAGTACCGCACACATCAGTATTTCATTAATTAAATCGTTTACACTATTTGTAATAATCACAGAATATTAATATTATCAATTACATTTGTAACAACAGTAACTTTTAAAGCATTACATAAGTGAATAGTTTTTGCACAAGTATCATGCCAGGAACCCAACCCGGAGCTTTTGCATTTCAGCGAGGTAGGCTGGCAAAAGTTTATCCCACTCAACCATAGAGGAATGTACGAATGCACGAGGAAAGCTACAGTACGAGAGGAATGGCGACGAATTGTGAAGCTTGCCACCACCCCTGTCATGAGGACCACGACCACTCTGCCAAGAGTGTGACGACGGAGAAGAAGAAGAAGAACCATAGAGGCTGTCGTATATTCTAGCAAAACAAAACACAGCAGTAAGTCATAAATAATTCAGGCAAAGAAAATATAATATTTGTTTCATTATAATATTATTGGATTTTTGCTTACAATAAAGTAAGTAAAAGATAACTCAATTAATTTTGCTAGCTACCCTCATTTCTGTGTAAATTTTCATTATAAAATCCACGACTAGTCAATGTTTGACCGCTACCATATTACGATATGATTTTTTAATGAGATATCTATAATAATTTGGTATATTGGTAATAAGTTTAAACTGCGAACGAGCGCTGTGCGTTACATTTCATCAAGCTGTAAGGTAGGTCAAGATAATTATTGTAGTAGGATTCTATTACTTTAGAAATGATTTAATTTTTAGTCTGCATTTTGGTTTGAAATTGGTACGTCTGGAAACAAAATAGGGCCGGTTAATAATGCGGTTCTTGATGGATTTGTAAAGAACTGCTGGAAATCATCAGAAAATTTAAGTTTTAAATTTAACGTGTCGAAATTAGAAAACTAGAATCGTGTACTAGCAGAAGGTGATGTCAGGAGCCTTAAGAACAGACGAGCGTGCATGACAAGCGTTATGAATGTCAAAGAAGCAAGTGAGCTGTGTAAGAATAAGCCTAAATGGCGCTCTGTTGTTCGTGCCTACCCCGCAAGGGAACTGGCGTGAAGTTATATATGTAAATTAGAAAACAAGAACTCTACGAATCGGAAGCGATTGCGTATATCGAGCGTAAACCAATAATGAGTTTCTACTCGGTCGCCCATTGCTCTCGACATAGAGCGATGCTTAAATTAAACTGACACTATTCGACTGAATGGTTGTCGTGTATTCAATTTATTCTACTATATATTTAACACAACTAAATAAATAACAAATTGCACTTCTAATGAAGCCTAAGTATACATATGTATAGTGGAGAGTATAGTTATTGGATTTCTCTAGATGTATAAGAGGGTTTGATCAGTATAGATCATGTCATTCTCTAGGTCTAAAAACACACTTAATTTACCGGCGATTAATGCATACACATTATCTAGCTTGTATCCTGGCATCGACCAATAGGGGTATGCCAGGATACTATTACATACATACATACATACATAACTTCACGCCAGTTCCCGCCATTCAGGCTTATTCTTACACACCTCACTTGCTTCTTTGACATTCATAACTCTTGTCATGCACGCTCGTCTGTTCTTAAGGCTCCTGACATCACCTTCTGCTAGTACACGATCAATTTGATCATGGAAGGTGTGTCGTGGCCTAGGATACTATTACATACACCAATTTCATGTAAGTCATGTTCTAACAAATTGAATTTATGCGTATATTTTTTCTGATATATACGCAATAAATATACACATTTTAAAGTTACTGGTGTTTGAAATTCACTAATCTAATGCGGTGAACCGAGGGGTGAGCGGTTAACTATTCGTCCTTCTCAACTCGTGAATTCATAAAACTCAGCAGTGATACTTACTGCGCAGAGGTTATGGGCTAATTTTTTCAATCAAACAACAGGTATCTACTATTATGTTGTACATACATCATCATCCGAGCGTTAAATCACGGTTGCGTTCGGAGCGTTCACTCCGACGCCCAGGGTCCGCTTTCCTACGTTTTCTACTCCGCTTCGCACGGTCTTCAGCATCCCCGGTTTTGAGACCATTATATATATAGTTTATGTAATAAATGATGTTCTATCTTCTATTCCATTCTATTCTATTCTCACAAATTTATAGATAAATAGATGTTGTTTAAACCAATTTTATTGAATATATTTTCAAATTACATACATACATACATACATAACTTCACGCCAGTTCCCTCGCGGGGTAGGCACGAACCACAGAGTGCCATTTAGGCTTATTCTTACACACCTCACTTGCCTCTTTGACATTCATAACTCTTGTCATGCAAGCTCGTCTGTTCTTAAGGCTCCTGACATCACCTTCTGCTAGTACACGATCAATTTGATCATGGAAGGTGTGTCGTGGCCTTCCACGACTTCTGCATCCATCCACTTTTGCATTGTATATCTGTTTAGTCATTCTTTCATCATGCATTCTTTCCACATGCCCGAACCACCGGAGCATTCCTTTCCTTACCTTCACCCCGACACTCTCTTTCAGACCAACTCTCTTTCTTACTTCGGTATTACGAACGCGGTCCGCGAGCGTCACTCCGCAGATTTTGCGGACTCAAATTCTATTAGTTTAATCTCAGAATTTTATTTGGCACGGTTTTAAAGACTGGATAGTAGAAGTAAACATTAACCAGTAATAATTGTATTTTTTTATAACATCACTAATAACTAGAAAGTCATAAAAGAATCTTGTCAGTGATGTCACAATTTTTTAAACTTTGTATGTACACAAAAATTGCTTATAGTTCAGATATATGATAGCCGCCCCTAATGGTGTTACTACACTATTGCGTAGCGGCTGACATACCATAGATCTTCCAATGTCTAGATACTACTTAAGATTTTCTTATCAAATTTCATTCGTAAAGATCTGTTTCAGAGAAAATGAGTGTCACATACAAAGACAAACGTAATAGATGGATGGATGATGGTTGTAGAAGGGCTCCATTTTTGCTAGGCTATGGGATACTTAAAATCAAAAACTTCAATCAATCTGCGTTTTAAGACCAGATGGCCTCCTGTTACCAGAAAAGGTTGAAAGAGGGGTGCAAACGAAACAACTATTTGTTGATAATTAAAAAAAATATATCATAAATCTTCACGAAATGACGGAACGTGTTTTTTTTCGTAATTCTATAAATAATATTTCTAAAGTTATTTTAAGTTAAGTACACTATTTACTAAATCACCTCCAAATTATAGACAGGTAACCATTTTACTATTTTACTTCTTAAATTTTCATCAAAATAAGATAAATAAAATATCTACATCTTTATAAAAGAGTGATAAATAATTTAGTATATTTTTAAAATACTACTTTATGTTTTTTACTAATATTAAATACGCCATTATCATCTCAATTCATTCCTGGGGTTGTCTGGAAGAGATCGCTTTTTAGCGATAAGACCTCCCTTTGTACATATCTATATATAATTTAAATCTTTAATTTCATTTTTGTATTGGTGTATAATAAAATGATATCTATCTATAATTATATTATTTATAATAAAATATATTCTTTTTATTGCTGAAGCACAGCAGACAGGCTGACGACCCAACTGTGACGGACACTGATGGAAAGTGGTTACCGTCGCCTATGGACATTAGCAATACCAGAGATGCTGCCAATGTGCTGCCGGCTTTGAGGGAGAAACTGGAAACTGGCCTCTGATGCCGGAACACAACTCAAAGTTGTCTGTTGCCCTGCTACTTATCTGTGGGTTGCTTTTTCCCCTCTTACGATAGGCCGCCGCTGCACGGAGTAAAACTTAAAGCATCAGAAAAATGATGGTGTCTATGGAATTCCCGTTATCGCACGAAAAATCAGTATCAAAAATTATCGAGGACGTTTGCGTGGCTACAAGCTTTAAATTATAAGCCAATGATGTATCTAAAAATACAGTCATTTATGTTTAATGTAGGCATCTCGCATTGCGGATTAAAACAGCATAATAATAGGAGCAAATTATGTTTGCGAGGCTTGTTTTATTAAACCATAATAATAGCAGTGTTCTCTAACAAGGGAGGTAATAAGATCCGAGGGCATTTATACTGAGTGGCAAATATTACAGGTCCCATCAAGCCTGCCTTGCCGGGGGGGGTTTCATAAAATATAATAAGACTGCCACATGAGATACTTTAGTGAGGTTCAGCCCGCATGATGAAAATAGGGTCAGCTCTGCTAATCCATCGAATCTGTGATAATATTATGTTTCCCTTGGTCGTGGGATGGGTTCGGCCTGTTTTAACAGAAACGGTTTATATCCCCTTTGGCGAATATAACCTTGTATTGGATTAAGGTGATGTGTTAGTACCGTTTTTCACACTTAAACGCTTTGGTTTAAATATTAAAGGCAAAAACTGTCTTTTGCAAATGGAAATCAATTATGGAACACATCATAAAGTTTTGTAAAGCTTATAAAACTGGTTCTTAATATTTAAAAATAAACTAGCTGACCCGGCAAACTTCGTACCGCCATATTTTCTGATTAGGAGGATTCTAGAACCTGATCTCAGCACCACCTACTGGTTCCAATTGTGAATCTAAACCATCCGGGAACCCACTCAAACACACAAAAACAAAATCGGTCCAGGTGATTAGGAGGATTCCAGAACCCGATCTCAGCGCCACTTACCGGTTCCAATTGTGAGTATAAACCATCCGGGGACACATTCAAACACATAAAACAAATTTCATCAAAATCGGTTAAGTCGTTCTCAAGTTATGCGCGTACATACATATCTACGATTCATTTTTTTATATAACAGAAGAAGATTATTTTGTTATATACAATCTTAACAATTCAGATTAAAAATAAATACTTGAAGAGTGTGCTATGATATTATAGTTGTGATGTAAGGCTCTTGAATAAATATAACTTCACTCTTAAACTGACTTTTTATTTTCCTATTGTAACTATCTTTTTTATCGTACAAAATGGTCTCTCTTAACTGAATTCAAAAACCGTGTCTCTTTTTTACATTTTTGAATTCCCACCAATGAGAGCGAGTTTTATACACATCTCTCATTGGTTAGTCGTATCCTTATGTCCTGGCTAACATAGGCATATAGGCATTGAATAACAAAAACAAATAATTGAGTTTGAAAACCGAGCGTGTGGAAACCAGGAGTGTGGTATATTTTAAGCAAATATAATATAAAACTACAACCAAACATGGTAAGTGCATCCACTACATACTAAAGATAAATTATGTATAAATAAAAATAATATTAAAATAGGCAGGCCAGTCCCAGACCGCTATCAGGAGGGAATGTACTCAAAAGGTTGGTCGCATCAGTAATTTGCTGTATGAAATAAATAGTTTACAGCTCCATACAAATAATATCAATAGTTTACAAGTAAAATTTATTCATTTAATCTAACGAAATCCAAAATAGATGTAATATATTCGCAATAGATGTCATTATTGCGACGGTGATAATATTTTTTTCTTTGTTACAACTCCATTCATTCTTTGAAAAGTAATTGTAATACAACTTCTATATGTATTAAAAAAAAAGCCTGAGAGAATATATAAATAACTAGCGGCCCCGACAGACGTTGTCCTGCCTTTAAAAAAAAAAAAAATATATAATTCTAGAACCCGATCCCAGAGCCACGTACCGGTTCTAATTGCGAAACTAAACCATCCGGGAACCCATTCATCCCTACTCCGTGATGTTTGCTGGGTGAGAGGTGACAACGGTAGACATCTACCGGGGATAACTGATCGATTGATAGTTAAAATAAATAAAAAATCGCGATGGAAAAATAGGGTTCGATAGTAGAGAGGTGGAAAATTAAGAGTATTTTTTTTTTTTATTCTAAGTCATGACAAAATAAGATTAAAACTTGCCAAAAAAATTAAAGTTTATAATTAACAAAAAAAATAGGGGTTGATCGTAGAGGGGTGAAAATTTAGGGTTGTGTGTATTTTATACTGCTGTATCCTAAAAAATAAAAAAGTAAAATTTATATAAAAATTAAAAAAAATATTAAGAGTGGACTACCCTTAACATTTTAGATGAAAAATAGATGTTGTCCGATTCTCAGACCTACCCAATATGCACACAAAATTTCATAAAAATCGGTCAAGCCGTGTCGGAGGAGTATGGTAACTAACACTGTGACACGAGAATTTTATATATTAGATTATGGTGAAAAAAATCTTGTTTAGCTTTTATTTGAACAACGATAACACATTGCGAAGCGCTGTACAAAGAATAGGAAGTAGATTTAAATTTTGACTTACATGTATGCCCTTCAAAAAGTGTTCTCCAGTGGAACTTATTTCGAATAAAACGTTTGAATTTGAATATGTAATTTTATGCTGTTTTCTGTTTCTATAGAATTTTATAAAATTATTTTAAAACATACATACATACATAACTTCACGCCAGTTCCCTTGCGGGGTAGGCCCGAACAACGGAGTGCCATTTAGGCTTATTCTTACACACCTCACTTGCCTCTTTGACATTCATAACTCTTGTCATGCAAGCTCGTCCGTTCTTAAGGCTCCTGATTATTTTAAAAGCTTTTATTTTACATGTTAAATATGATTGCATTTTATTTTTACCGGTAGAAAAGAATTATACTTATAATTTAACGGATTTTGTTTCATAGTGTGACAAAATCTGCTTGATAAAATAATGTAGACGAGGTTTAAAATTTTGTATGGTTTTTAGCAGGTCATTTTAAGGTGATGTTTTATTTGCTTGAAGATTGGTTATAATTTGAATATTCATGAATAGTATTGGAAACTAGGCTTGACCCAGAATCCTTGTGCCTAATCTGTTATAAGTAGGTACTCACGGTTTTGTGATTGTTATTAAGCAAAACCTCGAGCCTTTTCCATTTATTTTCTTCTCTAAAATATTTGAACCACGGTGGTTCGTTCTAAACTTTTGACTATAAAATTAAATGTAACTTTCGCATCAAGACTTCTTCATTATAGTGAATTAAACTACTTTTAATTTGTGTTTCGATAAGCATGACTAGACGTATTTTTTACGTTTTAAGTTGAAACAGAAATTATTAATTAGTATTTTATTTTCAGTGCTGGCAACACTGCTCTTTTAGAAGTTATTAATCTAATAATATCTATCGGTATCGATCAATAATAACAATATCACGAATTAATTCTTGGAATAGCAGAAATATATTATTTTCATATCTAATCTATCAATATTGCCAGTTTATTCTGTGTATTTGGCTTGAGAAAATATGTCACATACATTCCCCGAATCGTTATATAATATAGCAAGTTGCGAATTGACCGAATATATTATGTCAACCACAATAACAAGTTAATTGCAATCGATGCGCATAAGTCCTATCATTATTTATCCTTATCAACGTACGTACAGAGATAAAAGCTCGGAGTAATTCCCTTGGCCGCCGTTTTTATGTCGTCAGAATAGGGAAATAACGAAGTCATAAATGGTAGTTGGACGATAAACAAGCCGTTGACTCGCAGATAAGAGCCTTTTCACTCTACTACGTAATAGGCTTAGGAAGACCGGATAATAACTACGTAAATTCACCTGCTTTACATTCGGCTTATGACTCGAGTGGGAGGGACTTTGCCGAAGTTTGCTGTCCTTAGTGTACTACCATACTAGTGTGCTGAAACATGGTTTATATTTCTAGCCTAATTTAAAATAGCTTTTTTACTCTACTACGTAATAATAGGCTTGGGATAATGTTATGTATGTATGCGTGCGCTCCTCCCCCGAGCCCTAAATACGTGAATAAAGCAGTGTGATTTCTACTCGCTTGTTTGATTGACGCACACCCGATTGCTAAACATATAACACGTGAATTCACCTTCTTTACATTCGGCTTATGACTCGAGTGGGAGGAAGTTTGCCGAAGTTTGCTGTCCTAAGTGTACTACTATACTAGTGTGCCGAAACATGGTTTATCTTTCTAGTCTAGTTTAAAAATGCTTTTTTACTGTACTATGTAATAATAGGCTTGGGATAATGTTATGTATGTATGCGTGCGCTCCTCACCCGAGCCCTAAATACGTGAATAAAGCAATGTGATTCCTACTCGCTTGTTTGATTGACGCACACCCGATTGCTAAACATATAACACGTGAATTCACCTTCTTTACATTCGGCTTATGACTCGAGTGGGAGGAAGTTTGCCGAAGTTTGCTGTCCTAAGTGTACTACTATACTAGTGTGCCGAAACATGGTTTATCTTTCTAGTCTAGTTTAAAAATGCTTTTTTACTGTACTATGTAATAATAGGCTTGGGATAATGTTATGTATGTATGCGTGCGCTCCTCACCCGAGCCCTAAATACGTGAATAAAGCAATGTGATTCCTACTCGCTTGTTTGATTGACGCACACCCGATTGCTAAACATATAACACGTGAATTCACCTTCTTTACATTCGGCTTATGACTCGAGTGGGAGGAAGTTTGCCGAAGTTTGCTGTCCTAAGTGTACTACTATACTAGTGTGCCGAAACATGGTTTATCTTTCTAGTCTAGTTTAAAAATGCTTTTTTACTGTACTATGTAATAATAGGCTTGGGATAATAACTACGTAAATTCACCTGCTGTACATTCGACTTTTATTTATTTATTTTTTATTGCAGGGGTTCAGCAGACAGGCAGACGGCCCACTTGATAGAAAGCGGTTACCATCGCCTATAGACATTTGCAACACCAAAGGTGCTACAAATGCGCTGCTGCTGTCTTAAGGGAGACTGGAACCTGGTCGCTAATGCCGGAATACAACTCAAGGTTGTTATGGCGACATACTTTAGACTAGGGGTGGTAGCCATCCAGTCGGGCAAATGCCTTACCACCTGGCTAAATAATAAATGACTCGAGTAGAAGGGACTTTGTTGAAGCTAGTTGTCCTTAGTCTTCATATTAGTCTACTGAAACATGGTTAACATTTTTAGCCTAATTTAATAGAGCTATTTCACTCTACTACGCAATAGACTTGGAAAGAACATGGAAGAAGAATATTAGTAAATGACAGTCTCTCGGTAAACAACATAACTCGTAGCACACTCTTGCAACACAGATGGCACCGCCAGACCATTCTTCTTCTTATAGAAATCTCAATCAAAACTTTCAAACAACCTGTATATAAATCGGCAAAAACACATACATTCGTATATCTCCAAGCTAAGCAAGTTACGCTTGTATTATGGGTAATATAAATCGGATTATTCTGGGGCCGTCCCAAATACCCAGACCGTGGTAAAAAACAGAAAATTCGTTTATGAAATTCACCATGTCTGGAATCGAACCCAAAGTCTCTGTGTTGTAATGAGGTTGGGCAGCAAAGGCTTAGCCCGCTCAACAACAGAGGCCGTCAAGTAGTTACTTTGAATGTCTTGTAATTTACGAATTTAAAAAGTAATTAGGAAATTAGGACTTTTAATTTCCTTATTAAGAATTTCCAAAAACAGAACGAATTGGTGATTCCAGTTGTATCACAAGAGTGTGCTAGGAGTAACATATTTTACTGGGCGATTGTTATTGTTCTAGAAAGATATATACAAGTATATCATTATATCGAATTATTTAAATTCACCTGCTTTGCATCCGAATTATTATTCAAGTGGAAGGGATCTTGTCAAAGCTTGGTTCCCTTAGTGTACAGCAAAATTAGCGTATGAAACATTTAATATCTGAGGGCCAAAAGCAGTCGTCTTTGGAGTATCGCTTAGTGAAATTGGTTATGAATGAATAAATGAATGAATGAATGAAATCACTTTATTGTTCACCAAAATTAAAACTACGTTCTTAAAACCTAGATACAATAAATGTTGAATAAAGACCGGCCTTACCGCTTAAAGCGATCTCTTCCAGGCAGCCCCTTAAACTAAAGAAAGTATGGTTATTGTAAGACATAGGATAAAATTTAACATTATGTTCCTCTTTGATTATTTCAAACTAAATACATATTTGCAATCTGTATTCTCGAATAGCAATTCGCTTTAAATCAAAACCGTATTTTGTATTGGCAAATAGCTCTCTTGCTTAGCCCTGTCCAAGCCAAGGCATTTGGCTGACTTTTGTATTTCCTCAGACAAATAACAGTCATGTTCCATCAGATAAGAGCTGTCGTCGGCTCGTCTGTCTGGAAAACCAATCGTTTCCCGGACGTACCGAGTTTTGTCATCTTGTTTTTATTCCGCTTTATTTAAACGTTTACTGAGAAGATCGTTTGTTCTCTTGACAAATGTTTTAGATGCATTTAGGTCTCAGCATTTTTTTATTGCAGTTCAGCAGACAGGCAGACGCCTACTTAATGGAAAGCGGTTACCATTGCCTATAGATTTGCAACACCAAAGGTGTTACAAATGCGCTGCTGCTCTCTTAAGGGAGACTGGAATCTGGTCACTAATGCCGGAACACAACTCACGGTTGTTATGGCGACATACTCTAGACCAGGTGTGGTAGCCACCCAGTCATAATACATATGTTACAAGATTTAGTTTTTTAATAGGAATATTTTTATTCTGTTGGAATTATTTATGAAAAAGTAAAAAAAAACCTTTTTAAAAAACAAGCTTTTATTTAAATACGCTAAAAAGAACAAAATAAACTTTAACTTGAAAACTTTTACTATCAATTCATAACGTCATTACCAAACATAGAAGTTTTTGTGGCACGAATAAAATTGTTCTATGTACTTCTCAACGATATTAATTTATATGTTACTAGCTGTCCCGGCAGACGTTGTTCTGCCCTGAAAAAAATAAAATTTAGAACCCGATTGCAGCGCCACCTACCGGGTCCAATTGTGAATCTAAACCATCCTCGAATGCACTTGAACACAAACAAAAAAATTCATTCAAATCGGTCCAGCCGTTTGGAGGAGTTCACTGTCAACACACGTACAGAAGAGTCATATATATAAAGATAAAAGCTTGTCGCGAGATTTAAGTAACTCGTATTTACTTTGTTTGAATTATTTAAATGCGCAAAAAAACCTTGAAGTTTAAGAGAGATTTGATTGTGTAGATAAACAAATCACATAACATTATTAACATTATTAAGGTTCTGTTGTCAAAGACTATACTTCTGTAATCACAGATTTCGCCAAGGCTACACTGTTAATTTGACTTTAATAATAAACAAAAGAGCATAATATGCGTGTGTGTGTCAAATACATGGTAGTGTCTGTAATGTTCTTTTTATTGATTTAATGTATTTCTTACGCATAATTAAAAAAAAATATTAGCATTCTGCACTCCTTTTATATATAAACTATAAGTGCGCGAAATTTCATACTCCTCCGTCCGCGCAATTGTTGTAAAAAGGGGTACAAAGTTTTTGCTGTGTTTTTGTTTCATGTATTAATATAATGATGATTTATCATGCATGTATTCGTCTACTGAATAATATACTCTTTTTGGATCAAAAGATCTCTTAGTTTATTTTTAAATGTAATAATATTTTTAGTAGTTTTCACTCCAGGCTAACCTTTTTACGCCAGTATTCCGTGAGAGCATAGTGTCACACCGATCGAGCCGACCCTAAGAGCTGTAATCAAGATTACAGCACGGCTTTAGTTAAAGTGTAAAGCACATTTTAATGGTAAACATAAATAAAAATCTTGTTAACAGAGAAATTACAAATTTTGTTGTATACGAATGATGTGAATTGGCCGAATGCTCGCAATCGTCGCGGCTGGCCTACTCCGCTGCTGCATTATGAATTTGTACTCTTTTGTCCGGAGTATTTAATTCTACCGGTGGAAACCATTGTTCGTGAAACAAAAGTCTCTAGTGTCATTGTTGTGACCAAAGTTCATTTAAATTCCGTGCCTATGAAAGGGAACTGTAGTAAATAATACGGAATTCTGTATGCCTATTTTCATTACGCTTTCCTTGCTTCAATTTGAAAATTTCATTATGGGTGTCGAAACTCTTTGGAGAGGAAGACATATCTTTCTTTCTTTATGTATATTGTTACGTGCGATTGGAAGAAAATACCAGTTTTTTAACTTGATGCTTTTATTAACTTACACAGTTACGTGATTCGTCTCTGATGGTTGCCCCTACACGCACTACTAACGACGCACTGTCCCGACGATAAGATGTCTCAATCACAATACCTTCGCTGCTATTGCGTAAACCACCTGCTGCTTCGTGCGTAGCTCGCTTCTGGATCTTCTTTAAACTATGCTAAACTGCCCATTAAACTTATCACTAAAATCACCACTAAACTCGTCACTGTCTTCTACTAAACCCAACTCTCTCGTATCGCACTTGTTGCTTCGCTGTCTTCATATGAACTCCCATGCGCGCCTTACGCTGCTTATATACTCGGAAGAATGTTCTGGAATCCGTAATTTCGATCTTCTTTTCGTTGTTCTTATATTTATCATCTATCCCTTTCTAAAATGTATCTGTCTTTGTCTTTTTCTTCCAGAATCTTCTACCGGATTATGCTGACAGAAAAGTCTACCCTCGGTCGCCACAATATAAAGTTCTTCTTTACGTGTGTATGTTACTGAACTCCTAAACGGTTGGAACGATCATGATTAAACTTTTTATGTAGCTTCTAGTGGGTTCCGGGATGGTTTAGATTTACTACTGGACCCGACCAGTTTGCGCTGGAATCGGGCTCTAGGATCTTCCTAAACCCCCGGGACTGAAGTTGATGAAATTTTCTGTGTGTTTAATTGGCTCCCCAGATGGTTTGGATTCACAATTGGTACCAGTAGGTGGCGCTGGAATGGAGTGCTAGATTTTAATTTTTTCGGAGCAGAAAGACATCTGCCGGGCCCGCTGGTATTATTGTATTATATTAGAATTTTTCTCGGGGCTACGTCCACGGATCAAACCTTAGGATGTAGCTCTGTTTTACTTACATAAAAGATTAGGTTTCCTATATATATATAAACTATAAATTATCTAATCGTGCAATCAGTGTGATTTTTTTAATTTTTTTATTGCAGGAGTTCAGCAGACAGGCAGACGGGCCACTTGATGGAAAGTGGCTACAATCGCCTATGGACATATGCAACACCTAAGGTGCTACAAATGCACTGCTGCTCTCTTAAAGGAGAGTGATAACACGCTCTCACAGTACTACACGCTCGAACTCTTTGTCTTGAGCTAATCGTGTTTCGTATGATGAGTGAGAGTTCCAATGGCCCATTTCCCGCTGCCCATATTCTATTCCCCTATCCAAATCTTCTCTCCAATCTCTCTATCCCGCCGTCCCTCCTATACAATCCCCATATACCATCTATTTTATCCCATCTCTCCTATCCTATCTTAAAGGTTACGCAACGCGTTGGCTTCGTTCCTAGATTTTTTTTCTCCTTCTGACAAACAATACCTGCCCCGGTAATATTTTTTATTTTATTGCTTTTTTCTTTATTTACAAAATTTATTTCTATTAGGGCCACTTGAACGTTCTTAGATTACTTTAGTTAACTTGTAAGTTCCGTTTTTCATCTTTGATTGGGTTACAACACAAAAGCATAGATTCAATGTTCCCAGCTAAAAAAAAGAAATATCAGGTTGGTTAAGCCGATGATATTTTTTACTGGACCAAGGCACAATGAGAATTAAAAAATTAATTAACTAGCCCTAAGTTTACGAACTCTCATTTTTTTATTTAATTTGACTATGCGTGTAAGTGGGCCTTACAGTGTTCTACTATCTAATTACAAAAACTTAATTCTATTACAAAATTATCTACTAAACTTGGTTACATTGTTTTTATCACTAATGTTATACATTCACCTTATCTCTACGTAGTTTATCGGCTACTTATATACATTATATATAAAACCCACTGTATTTTCTATTATTATCTGTAGCCCCTGGTGTTACAAACGTCTAGAGGCCACCACTTTTCATCAGATGGGCCGTCTGCTTGTTTGCCAGTTTCAAAATCTATAATATTATAAAATTCTACAAATGCCGTCTCTGTACATTGAAGCTATATAAAAAAAAAACAACTGGAAAAGACTATATAAATGACGAAGAACACGATGTAATTTATTTTAGATTTCTTGTCTGTTTATCTCTTTGTTCGGGATCCACGTCAAAACTACTCGGCTGATTTCGATGGGGTTTTCACCGACCGATCGACACTAAATTCTTAAACTTAAAATCTGCGCTACTTTTTATCCCGGGATTCACGTGGGATTTTTTCTGGGAACGATTTAAAAGGGCCAGATTTAAAAAAAATCCAAATCCAATGCGATTTTTTTACTGATCCATAGCAAGTTTTATGTAATAAAATATGTGATATTTTTATCCCAGGAATTTGGTGGGAATTTTCCCGGGAGCGGTATAAAAGTCAGCTTATTCCGACACAGTTTCATTTAAAAGGATAGCTTACATTCATTTTTAAATGTTGTACTGTGTCCTGGGAAATTCAAGTAAAGCGTGGACGAAGTCGCGTGCATATTCTAGTTAATGCTCTGGCTGTCTGGTATCGGCTCCATATTTGGTCTAATTCTAATGTATAATTAATAATATCCATAACACATACGTATGCATCGTATTAGCTTTGAGATTATACAATGTGTTCTTGGCTGCCGATTTATTTATTAAAAAAAAAACTATTTCATTCGCCGTTCGTAAGCATTTTATAATGTAACATTTCATGGTACTTCAATATCCACACTGCATATTTGAGTGTACTTCACAAAATTTGACTCGCGTTGTAACATACTGTATGCGAAGCGAACACGCCTGCCAAAAGTGTGGCCGCCACACACTGGCGATTGTCCAATGGTTCTCGTCACTTCACAAAAGTCGCAACAAGTACTATAAACTTTTCTGCTTGTGAACTATTAACAGAGTTGTAAAAGAGCTTTTAATTATCATAAAACAGTTTTATGTACTTTATTCTTTTGAAGGAATTTAAATTTTAATATTGATGAAGAAATTGTTATTCATCAACCTATTATAGATATAGACATAGACAACACTTTATTGTTCACCAGAATAAAAATTACAAAAAATACACAGCAAGACAATATAGTATTACTTGATAAAACAAAAGGCGGCCTTATGGCTAAAAGCGATCTCTTCCAGGCAACCTGACTCAAAGGAAATTCTTAAATTATCTGTAATTATTATGCAACAAAGAAAAAGGAAAAAATAATTATATAAATACAAAATGACATACATGGAGAGCAGATTACAGTCTAAAGTATTGTAAACTAGCACATACATTATTGCGTCAGACTGACGTAATGATTCCTGAGTGAATTTTTAAATATAGCAAAAGATTTTTCTGACGTCAGTGGGCAAAGAATTCCAAAGTAAGACAGCCTGCATGGCGAATACATGTATGTATAGATTGTTTTTTTTTTTATAATTATTTGGATAAAAATTTAGTCGTGTTTTTTTAAATGGTGTATTTACTCGTAATAAGTAAGCTTCTTTTGCATTTCATAAATTACAAGAAAATACTATTGTTTTCTGTACACACGTACAGAAAACAATTTCTTGAACAGTATCAGAATGTTATGCAATAAAATATGGTCTATTGCATAAAAAGATTTTTCAACACACTTGCTCATAAAGTGGCTCTATGGTTACCGCAATTAGGCACAGAATGACACCCATAATCAAACTGTGACTAAAAAACATTATAACTCACCAGTGAGTTATAGATTTTTTTTTAAATTTTATTGGTTGAGTTGCTTTGTTCTTAAAAAAGTTTTTATTCAAAAAAAATGATCGTGTTCTATAGAACAAATAAATTAATGTTCCTATTCCTTGCTCATTTCATGCAACTTCTTATTTAAATAGATAATTTTAACTCGTACGTGTTTAATAAATAAAACTTTCACTCATATATAACTTTTTTTATCTACTAAATAAAATGAGTTTTTGTTGTTATTTTATACACAAGTGTGTTGAAAAACGTCGTATGATACACGTGTGTATTGATGATTACCGTCCTCGGCTCTCTTAAGACCCTCGCCTACGGCTCGAGTCTCAATGGCGCCTCGGCGGTAATCACCAATGTTACACACTAGTACCATAATGTACTATTGTACGAGCGCAGTAACTTATGACGTTATAAGTATGTACAAGTAAAAGTGCAGTTTAAACAGTAATTCGAATTATTCATTTATTAATATCAGAATATTTTAAAAGTACCTAAGGTTTATTTCCGTTTAAATTTTGGTAGAAATTTGTCTTTGCAAAGACTTTACAATCACCATTAACTAACAAATAAGCAGTTAAAAAGTCATTTATAAAAACCTTCTTTTAACAATTAAGATCGTTTTGTTTCGATATAAATTAAAAGACAGAAACGAACCCTGGACGGGTACAGATTTCGGCTTAAGCTGTTATTTCAACGCCTTTTCAAATCGATTACTTTCGATTTATTTACGTATAGTGTCGATGGTTTGTTTAATAGTCTGTGCATTACATGACTCACAGAACATCACTATTACGTCATCCACAACAATAAAGTACGACAATAATGTTATTTGCTCATATGGGTTTTATTGTTACTTTACTATTTAGTATTACTTTACTATTTACTACTATTGTTTTACTATTTAGTTGCATAGTTGTTCTTGTCACGTTTTCTATTTAAGATTACTAATTAATTTTGTTATGTACCCACTTATTTCTAAACGATACAAACTGCCATTTCCTTAATTGAATAATAATGTTATATTTTTATTTATTCTGTGATTAGCGCCTGTTTTGTATATAGTAGTTTTCCATAATTTACCACAATTTTATGTAACAATATTTATCTCTAATATGATGCGGAAATTGTGTAGATTATAATTCATTATTTCTCAATTGTATGTAGAATATATTCATTACATTTTATTTTCATGTTTGCAGACGCGATAGATTTTTACTGTGTTCGTTTTATTTTATTACATATAAAACTTTACATATAAATATTTTATAAAAAATATTGTTTAAAATTTCCAAACAATAATGTATTAAATTCTTGTCATTCATAAACCTTTTAATTAAAATAGTTCATCGATGACTTCAATACGCCATCCAATTTGCTAAGTTCTCTATATATAGTGTATCATCTATGGCGAAGTTTCTTATACTGTAAAACTGTTGGAGGGATGGCGAGGTGTTCTGAAACTGATTTTCCAATGAGTAGAGTGAGTATGTAAAAAGTATGTAAGCCGTAAGTTTCTATGATTATAAGTATAGTGACCAGTTGCTGTTCTTTTATTACCATAAACCCTTCTAGGTTGTTGCAAGTATTGCATCACTGTCAAGAAATCTTTTTTATTTTTATTGCAGGAGCTCAGCAGACAGAAAGATAGCCCACATAATGGAAAGCGGTTACCATCGCCTATAGACATTTGCAACACCAAAGGTGCTACAAATGCGCTGCTGCTCTATTAAGGGAGACTGGAACCTGATCACAAATACTAGAACAAAACTCATGGTTGTTATGGTGACATACTTTAGACCAGGGGTGGTAGCCATCCAGTCGGGCAAATGCCCTACCACCTGGCTGTGTGTTGTTTTGTCGCCTCTTACGACAGGCCGCCCGCAGGAACATTGTATTCTTTCTCCGTTCCTGCACGAATAAAAATCTGTAACTTGATATACGTGCAAACGTCAAAAATAAAATAAACGCTTGAAAACAGTATAATCTTTTATATGTAAATTATGCTACATTTTATTGTAACATCTGTCCGCATCCCTATTATGTCAGTGGAATTGAAAACATACCCCTTATATGCCTAAACGTATTTAGGTACTGTACCCAATCCCTTGCAGGTGTGTCCAATTATTGCCAGGCTAGTTTTATGGGGTACGGTCTTGGCATTTGGGGTCAATGGAGTTGTACAAACGCACGATTTGCTGTCAAATTTACAACTTTTTCTTGGCATCCAAACTTCACTCGGCCCGGAGAATAAATGGGGAGGCAATCTCACTGCAGGCAAGTGTTACGGCGGATTGTGGGTGTTAGAATCATAAATTCAGGTATATAGGTGTTTCTCCGTGTGTTGCTTTTACGAGTGTGTTGACTTGATTATTGGGATAGGAGATTACAGGTGGATTTTGCGTTTGCCTATTTATTGGTTAGTTTTATTATATAGTAACTTTAACTTGTGACTTCACGGAATTTATTTTTATACTTTATAGACGAGGTAAAAATCTAAATAAAACGCTGCAACATTCATTTTTTATTACTTAACAAATCAGCTGTGCAACTTCAAAACCTAGCAACTGACAATGTTTTTTAAATGAATATTTATGCATTTATTGTTTTAGTAGGCATTCTCTGATGTATCGTGCTTACCAAAACACGTAAAGACTGTATCAAAATATATGATATCGCTCCCAAAAAGCTTAATAAATCGTATTGGATTGTATAATATATTGTCGCCCTCTGTGGTGGAGCGGGCTAAGCGTTTGCCGGCCAACCTCACTGCGACGCAGAGGCTCCGGGTTCGATTCCTGGTGCGGTAAATTTCGGAAAACGAATTTTCTCCGTTATTTACTATGGTCTGGGTGTTTGGGACGGCCTCAGTGTAGTCCGTTGTACATTACCCATAACACATGCGTAACTTGCTTAGTTTGGGGATATACAATAAGTGTGATTGTCTGCCGAATATATATTTACTAGTGGTCGCCCGTGGTCGAAATTCGACCACAATAATTAATTTGAATTATAAGTTTGAACTGTATTAAAGTTCTGTTGTCAAAGTCTATACACTTCTATAATCACAGATTTCGCCAAGTCTACACTGTTAATTTGACTTTAACAATAAACAAAAGAGTATATAAGTGTGTCAAATAATTGGTAGTGTGTATAATGTTTTTTTTAAATTTTGTTTTGATGTATTTTTTGTGCATAGTTAAAGAAAAATAGCATTCTGCACTCCTTCTCTATATAAACTATAAGTGTGCGAAATTTCACACTTCTCCGTCCGCGTAATTTTCGTAAAAAGGGGTACAAAGTTTTTGATCTGCTTTTGCTTCACATATTAATATTTAGATATATTATATTATTGAAGTCCATGAAACTTCTTTGTGCTGTGCTGTAAAATTTCTTGGAATGCACTTGCTAGGTTTTTAAATTGCACAGCCGAAATGTTTAATACGAATTTTCATGTCCGTAACTTGAAATTACCGATTGCACATACATTACATATACTGTGCCAGGTGGTAGGGCATTTGCCCGTCTGGTTGATTATCATCCCTGGGGCCCAATTCTGCTATTATTATCTCGTCAAAATCACCACTATCGTCTCAATAGTAGGTTTGCCTGATTTTGGTATTCTGTTAATTCAAATGGCATGATTGAGGCACGCCACTCTATCTTCATAAATTTGTATAAGCGAAAACTCGCGAAATATATGTTTAAAATGTTGGTAGCTTTCCAATAATCATTTCGGCTAACGCCATTTCTGTCAATATTTTATTACCATTATACCGCCGCGACAATATCGATAAGATATTGTGGATTTAGTAGAATAGAAATTTTTGACACTATTGCAATAGAATCGTACTTTGAGTATCTTCGCAACGCCATACTGAAATAGCAGAATTGGGCCCCTAGAGTACGCTGCTATAACAACCTTGAGTTGTGTTTCAGTATTAGTGGCCAGGTTCGAAGTCAACAGCACATTAGTAGCACCTTTGTTGTTGAAAATGTGCAGTGGTGATGGTAAACACTTTTAAGTGGATTTCAAGATTGTCTGCTACAATGCAGCAAAAATATACAAATTTTCATCCCCTATTTCACCTCCATCAAGATTGTTTTTGAGACAAAGGGTTTTGTTCTTTCCCTGAATATAGTATATGTTCTCTCTCTCTCTTGTTTTACCTGCTTCCAAATATTTGGGATTGGCACAATATGTATTTTCCTTCCATGCTCCTCTATTCTGCCATACGTCCCCTCAATCTTCTGTCCCATCACAAATCGTCATGTCATCACACAAAATAAATCTCCTGGCTAAATTTTTGTGAGATTCACTGAGCTATTTAGTTGTGAAAAAGATAACAGAGCAAAAAAAAATACGTATCACATTTAGTTCAAAAATAGACTCGATTTATAATGCTTCACAGACTTCTCATGTGTAGTAAGTGCACTGGAATATAATAAATTATGCTTAAATTTGAAATCCAAGTGCTCTCAAAGCACGCTGCATGCATGCACTTACCAGCGCTACAATTTTGTCGTGCGCTGAGCCTGATTTGAATTTAGGTGTATTTTTGCATCTTTTATATTGAAAAGGCATTTATTCATTTTACACGTTTTAACTTTTAAAATGTAAATAAATATTCACTGCTATCAAAACGAGATAATTTGTGAAGGATTAAAATATTTATTGTTGTCGACGGGATTCCAAGGACGCCTGGTAATAAAGATCTTTACGCAAAATCTTGTTTGTGACCAGAGGCGGCTCTAGCTCATATAGCGCCCGTGTGCAATCAATACAATGGCGCTCTTTAGTAGACGCGCGGCTAAAATGGAATAATTATAATTATATTTTCACCAGTGATCAGAAATTCACAATAATGTAAAGAGTATATATAGGAGGCGCTCGTGGCGCGTTTTGCTCTGCTAGCGCGCTCGGCGTCGGCCATTACACGGGCGCAGGGTCTTTGGAAGCGCCGGCGCCGCGAGTGATTCATGCTTTTCAGAGGTGTCGCGAGCGGCGTTTGGCACCCAACGTCCGTGTGCGCTCTGCACACCCTACACTATAGGTAAAGCCGGCATTGTTTGTGACATTCAAAACTTTATCTGAAAAACCCAGTTACCACTTCGTCCTGACAATATTTTGCCTCGACCTTTTATATTTCAATAGTAAATGGGCAACTATTCATACTTCTAAAGATGTAAAAAATGTGACCATCCCCTTTTTAATTTTTGAAATATTAATCGTAAAAGTCTGAAAAAAAATTGAAGTGGTAGAGCTTAAATCTTTCTTTTTCAACGATGATAAGATTAATCAAGATTTTCAAGAAAGAAAGTATTTTCGATTCAATGCTATTTTATGATTCCGTAGATAAACGATGAAAAAAGTCACCTTTAGAGAATACTAAAATTCGGTGAACGCCACACACTTGGACGATGTTCTAAATTTGGAAATAAAACCACAGGGTTAAACATGACCCTCGTAGTTCTTGCTGGCTTATATATTTTTTTGAAACACGTTAAACGGACTAAACATTAAAAATGTTTCCCAAAATAAGTTGACCCTGTTGGCGACGTTAAGTACACCGCAAAATTTACTAGACGAAACGGAACGCACTGTTTAAATTTTGACAGTTTCAACGGTTAAAAGGATTCTCCCCCGTCTTCAAAAAACCTCAGTGAGACGTAATACACGAAATTAGCTATTTTCAAGTTTTTCATTTCAATACTACCTTAAGAGTATCTCTACTATATTAATTGGCCTCCAGAGCCGGATAGGCCATACCTGATGCAGGATCAGCGATAATAAGTAAGGAATTCATTAAGTAATTGGAGAATTACGACGGGTCTAAGGAACATCGACGACGAGTTCAAGATGTATGTTTAAAAAGTGGCTTGAACATTAGTTTAACGTGATATTAGTCGTTAATCCAACCCAACACTCATTTAAGGTAGTATTTACAGCTAAAATAAGTGTAAATAATAAGGTTAGTACATACAAATTATCTTATAAATTTCAAACCTTTTTGTCTTTGAGCTTTAACGGTTTAGGAATTTTAAACTATACATTGTTTAATTTTAGTTATTTGTATGTAAATCATGCATTAGTTGTATAAAATCAACATTATACAAGCAAATATTTAGTTTTTATTTCCAGTTGCTCATTTTAATAAAAACGAATAAGTTTAAATAGATAATCATTTCATTTATAGTTTGTACTGTTATAATTTCCCTTATTAAATAATTATTTAATATTCTAAGTGTAATTCAAATAATTTATCGATAATTTAACTGTTCTAATTATAAATACCTTCCAAAATGTTTGCCTAATTTGTTAAAACTTAAATGTACACTTATAATTATATACTACAGTAGATAATTCTTAACGTAAGTCTAAATTAATTGTTACAAATAGTGATCTTTATTGTAATTAAATTCCAGGATTTCACTTTCGTCTCCCAGGATAGTTGCCAGACCTGTAAGTTAAGAAATGGAGACGTCTAAAGAAATAGCAGACCTTACTAAGAAACGCAGCAGTTTCAAAGGTCGTATGGATCTATTTTCTAAATTTTTGGGGTCACTAGATAGTACATCTTTAACATCTAATGTCATTAGCGAGTTAGAACTTCGAATAGGGAAACTAGAATTACTGTATGCTCGTTATGACGAGACTCAATCTAGGTTGGAATGCCTTTCGGACTTAGAAACACAGATAACTGAGCGAGAAGTCTTTGAGTCAATGTATTATCAACTTATTTCTCAAGCACAACAAATTGTAGCTAACCACAAAAAATCTCCTCAGTCTAGTGACAGTAGTTCTCGTAGTTACAATAATAAACCTATCAAGTTGCCTACAATACAGCTCCCTAAATTCAACGGTTCATACGATAGCTGGTTGGAGTATCGCGACACATTTAATAGTTTAATACACTCAAATGAAGACATAGATGTGATAAACAAGTTTCATTACCTTAGGGCATCTTTGGAAGGGACAGCTGCTGTGGTAGTCAATTCAGTACAGTTCTGTACAAGTAATTACAGCATAGCTTGGAAGCTATTGTGTGACAGGTTCGACAACAAACGCTTATTGATCCAGAATCACGTTTCTTCGTTATTCAACATGGACAGAATCACGCAAGAATCGTCAACTACGTTGAAACGCATGATGGATCAGTGCACTAAAAATATGTGCGCACTGAATTGTTTAGGTGAACCTGTTCAACACTGGGACTCACTTTTAATCCACATAATTGCACAGAAACTTGATTTTAAAACGTATCGTAAATGGGAGGAATACAGAGGCCATTTAAATCGGGAAAAAACTATAAAGCTTCATGACTTTCTAGACTTCATGAAAATCCTTACAGACCTCCTAGAAACGATAGAATTATCGCGAGATACACCACAGTACAATAACGATATGAACACTAAGTTATTTAATCACCAAACTATGTTGTCAACAGACAGTATTGACAACAATAACTTATTTAAATCCTTAAGTGTATGCCCCAAATGCAGTGGCAATCATAAGTTAAAACACTGTTCAAAGTTTTTATCATTAAATAATGAAGCACGGCTTAAAATAATATCCGATTTCAAGATTTGTTTTAACTGTTTTCATCGTGGACATTATGCAAATCAATGTAAAAAACCCGGCTGCAATTTGTGCAAGCGGCGACATAATACACTAATTCATGTGACCGATTATAATACACTAAAATCAAATGGGCATAGCAACGGCAAACAAGCTAATAACAATCAGTCATCCCCCGCCACCGAAGGTGCGAATCCCGTGGCTCTCTCGGCGAACATCTTGCCCAGTCATCAGGAAGACAGCCAGCGTGTAGACGTATTGCTACCGACAGCGCTGATCAAAGTGTTTGATTCGAACAATCGCGAGCATATAGCACGCGCCGTTCTCGACACTGGTAACACATGCAGTATTATGTCCATGAGCTTACGTAATAAATTAAATCTACCTTATAATTGCGTAGACAAATCTATACAGGGCATCAATAATGTAAAATCATATGTAAACAAAAAGTGTTACATGTCCATTACCTCATTTGACGGGAAATTTAAAAGTAATTTAAAATGTTTTGTTTTGCGCTCAATATTAGACAATGTGCCTAGTCGACCGGTGGTTTTCACTGAAGTAGGAAACCTATGGAAATGAAACGTCAATAAAAATGCGTGCCACTGTGACGTCATCTGGCCACTAAACATGGCGGTTTTAGTGCTGCCCAGAAGATTTTAATGTTATTAGGTTTTATCGATAAACGTCCTTGGCTCATTTTATTTTCAATATTATTGAGTATTAATTATTTGTAGAATTTATACTTTAATAGGAAGTAAGTATATTGTTATGTGCAAAGATACTTTGATTTAGATGTGTGAAATCTAAGACAAGTTCGTGTTTCAAAGTTATCAAGTAAACGATATGACGATTTTTAAAAGTTGCTACACTGATTTGATAAAGTTGTCGTTTGATAACACAGTGACCACAAAACATAAACATGGCGTAGTACAGTGCCATCTGCCCATCTCTAGCATGCTAAATTTTATCGTCGTTTCGTATGTTGCCGTCTTGCTCGCACTTGCGTATATGCCGGAAAGGGATGGAAGCTTTATGTCGGCGATAAAACGTTAGCATGCTAGCTAGCTATGCTGTTTTGGTTATCAAAATAAGAGTACGTGTTTTTCCTATGAAAAACACGTACTCTTATTTTGATATCCAAAACAGATTAATTAGATTGTAATAGAGAGGTAAGTAGTCTAAACTACTTACCTCTCTATTACAATCTATTTTAATTGTGTTGCTGACTCTAAATACCGTAACACATTACCGCAAAGCACCTCAAGATAGGTGCGCTGCACCATAAGTGAGAGTGATTCAAATTTTAAACTTATTAACGGCCGCGTAATAAAAAAAACAAAACACCTTCAGAACATTTATTTAATAAAAAACGTCATTCCTTATGACTTCCGCTCTAAAATCACTTAATTATTAAAAATTTAACGAATTTACAATAGTTTTTATTAAAGTAAAACTAATAAAGGCATAAGTTTATAATATGAGTTTTATTTGTACCTTAGATGTTTTACATGGAATACAAAATTCAAAGAAGTGACACCATCAGTTTTGGTTTATTCCTGTAAAGATGTCAAAGCATATTACTTTTATCTAAGTAGGTTCAATGGCTTCACTATAAAGAGTCTGTATATACAAAATCTAACATCTTCTCTTGAAGCTAAAGAACAGCTGAATCCTTAAATGTGCAGCATTTACCAAGGTAGAGGTGTCAGGACCGGCCAAAACAGGAATTGTTTCCAACATGTTTTCTTTTAATATGCCAGTTTTATGTTGGCTGGCATGTCGCTGCAAAATATTGAAATATTAGTTTAGAATAATTGTGTCCACAGTATTTTTTTCATAAAATTTGCTTAAATTATGATATTATCATTCAAATTGGGCAAATACATTTCTGGGATGGAATCAAAGCCACAAAACCCATAAGTTTTTCTAAAATAGTTATATAGAATGATAATGACATAGACTACAACTAGTAACTAACATATCAGTAATAAGGTAGCAGCAACAAGTATATCAAAGGCTAAAAGTGAAAGTACAAATTTCAATTATACGAGCAGTCTCCATGAGGGTGAGAGGCACGAGAAGACATATTAAGGCCTTCGACTGCGAAGACGGAGCAGGAATTATATAATAAGCCGACAGTCCAACGACTATCCTGCTGATCATCGTCCCACCATACAAAACTTGTATATTAATTTTGATCCTTTTATAGCACGTTTTGTTATAAAATAATATGTATGTATTAAAATATGTATATAATTAAAAAAAGTATATCAATACTAACTATAAAAGTATATACAGTATTAACTTACTCTTACAAATATGAAGGGCACGGCATCATCTCGTAGTCGAGTCACATCCAGAGTTTTGTTGAAACATTTATCATCAAAATGTAGCGAGCAAATATAAATATATTTTGCATTTGGCTTTATATTTTCCATTCCAATGGCTTCCAGCCACTTTTTCTTTATACGCTCATTTCTTGGGATCCTATAAAATATGTTTTAATTATTATTTTTGTATGTTTTAAGCGGGGTAGCATGATAAAATAAGAAATTTTATATAAGCAATCATATTATATCGATATCAAAGTCGATAAATAATGTACAACCCCAGCTAATAAATTAACATTATTTAAGCGTAAAAATATAGTTAAATAAGTTAAATCCATTCATGACCTATAACTACACATAAGAACCTTGCTAATTATAATGAAAATCTTCCTTTATTTTCCCGGAAACATTAACAATAAGCAATATTTTTAATGTTATTTACAGCGTACCTGTGTATGGTTAAAGATGACTGATTTGGTGTTTTTCTTATGCCGCACCCTATTACACTGCACACGGACATATCTGCGACGTAATTATTTATATTTGGCTTCAATTATTTTAAATCACAAGCAAAATATTGAAAGATAATTAGTTATTTTGATTTATACCACGACTTTTTGACAAGACAAGTACCGGGTGCACTGACTGATAATGACATTTGGTGCACTAAACATGGCGGATTTTCGGCCTCATTAGGTATTTACGTATATTCATGTTCCACTTTATGTACGCACTGAAATACTGTTATATTGTTTTCCTGCGAGTTACAGTGCTGAATAAGAACGAGATAGATATATGTTTATGTGTGTGCCTTCAAAATGGCTGCTATTTGTATAAGCAATTGTACGTATAGAACAATATGTCGCGTCCCTATTATAGAGGTCCATGGTGGTTTTAAATGAAATAAATATTCCCACCGATTTACCTTTGGCTGATCCTAACTTTCATATGCCCGCTGCTATTGACTTAATATTAGGCGCTGACGTTTTTTGGGATATTTTGGGATCGCAAAGGCTTAATTTGGGCACTAGAAAACCAGTGTTAACCGAGACTAGGCTGGGCTGGCTAGTTTCTGGGTCATTAATAAATATTTAGATATGTTTATGTCCAATTAGTTCATCACAATCTCAAATACGCATTTCATTATTTTATTTTTATGTTTTATTTAATTAGCCTAAAAAATGCTACTTTATTTCATTTATAAACATGTTATGAGACCGTCACTCATAATAAAGTGATAGCTTCGTGTCATAAATAAACACCAAGTGTTACGGTTTCAACTTTAATGTACATTTAATTTTTAATTTTAACCATTTGGTCTTAGTTCTCCCATTGTGACTAGCATGGAAAAAACCATACATTATATTATCTGGTTACAATAAATCAATTTGGGATGAATTCATTTAATATAAGACGTAAAGAAGCGATTGGTTACAATACTTTTACGTTTGCATCTTATTTTTTTTGTCTTTTAAATCATATTTAAGCAACGTTAGTAATTTATAATTTAATCTTCATTTATCTTATTCCATAGAGATGATTTATGCAATTCATTAATTTCATTTTAATTTTAGAATTTAGTGTCTTAAGACACCACAAGAAAGGCATTGTCAGGTGCATACTAGTATACACACAGTATTGACACCAACCATAAATCTTAGTTCGGGCCTTTATAGCCTAATTTAAATATGCTTGTGTTTTGTTTGTTGAACTACATCACATTTATAGAAGTTCAAACAACTACAAATGTCGATAAATTACAAAATGTAATTATTTGAATAATTTTAATATCACGAGTTATAGTTACCATAATTAAATATATTAATTAGAATTTTATTTAAAATTTATTTTAATACAGTCCACATATTATCGAAAGTTACTTTATTTTATTTGCTAATTTATTAACGTCAGTAAAATTGTATATATATTTAAATTAATGGTTGTCATTTGGCAAAGGCTTGATTTCTTACCGCATTATGTGTGGAAATTTAATTAAAGGTTTGCTGTTGTTTAGTTGTGTGCCACCACCAGCGTCTCCTTCTGTTAGGTTTCCCATTACAATTTCTGTGTAGATTACTGTGAGCCCTATTTTTGATGCTAATTTTCGGAAACAGGTTTATCATATTTTGCTTCATTTGATGATTCACTACCAGAATTATGACGAGTCACAGTCATTATTTTGCCTTGTGTAGGTTTGTGACTCGTTGGGGATACCTAGTCAAACCCTCAGAATGAGAGACTCTGGACTCATAGGAGCATGCAATGATTTTTGCAATTAATTAAAATGGCCTTACAAACCATTTTAGATTACCAACTTACTTCTAGCGACTTTAAAATGAAAGAAAGATTTCCATTTATTTTCTACGTCATACTGTTTCTGTGACTTCTTGGAGACGATTGTGAAATCCACGTAAATAACGTTTATTATGAGTGCTGGGATATTGTATATTAATTTGTTTATTGCCACTCGTATATATTTAATCGCCTCTAGAAGACATCATCATGCCTTTGACCCTAATGATTATTCGACCGATTTCTTACGTCATTCGTTGCCAACAATAAGGGACTCCAAGACAACATCATGGACATTAGAATATATTGGTTGCATCAAGTAACTCCAGAAGGGCTTCAGACTTAAAGAGAGCAAGGAACTAGAAGTCATAAGATTCTATCCAAGCCATTATAGTTATACCTTCTTGCAGCAAGATATTTTGCCATCACTCAAGTTGAAACTAGTTCTACTATTTACTCAAGTTCTAGATAAGTTGAGTGCGTAGAGGATTTAAGAGCCTTGACTTAATTCATCAACTGATTGTTTATGATTGTATTATTTTCAAGATTGTCCACTGCCGAGATTGAACTAGTGGTTGAAAGGGAGCTTTCAACGCCCGCGGGCATGTTGGCGACGTTAAGTACACCGCAAAATTTACTAGACGAAACGGAACGCACTGTTTAAATTTTGACAGTTTCAACGGTTAAAAGGATTCTCCCCCGTCTTCAAAAAACCTCAGTGAGACGTAATACACGAAATTAGCTATTTTCAAGTTTTTCATTTCAATACTACCTTAAGAGTATCTCTATTATATTCAGACCCAATAAACTTGATATGAAATCTGATCATATTTTATAAATTCGGTAGCTTGATCTGATTTAAATTACTCGACTTATTTTGAGGTGAGCTATTTTATCGATACCCGATTTAATTCAGAGGTACTTTTGCTGAGGAAGAGTCCAAATAACAAACGAGGCCGCTTTCCAAGAATTTTAATATCAAAATGTTGCACGAATTAATTCCACCATCACCTTTTTATCACCGGACAAGCATACGAGCTCATGCCACCGATACATGGTTGGAATACCAACCAAGCGCTTCAATTTTATAATACGTGCCGCTAAGGAGTGAAACTCCTCACCATACTCTGTTTTTCCTGAAGTATATAATTTAGGTGTCGTCAAGTTTCGCGTGAAGAGGTATATTCTAGGTAAGCGTTCTTCATCTTACACTGCATTTACACCTGAAATCAGGTATAATGCAGAGATGGGTCGAAATTGCTTTACATTCGGTTTGACCGAATTTCGGTAGCTCGAGTCGAACTTCGGCATTAGGCCGACATTCGGTTTAAATGTCGAACATTTGGTGCAAGAAAATAGGAAAATACCTACTTGCACTTTTTTACTGAAATTAATAGAAATCATATCCTATCATAACCGCAAAATATAATTAAGCCTTTCATATACTCATGGTCCTTTATTTTAGTTAGGAACATGTAAAGATTAACTTGCGATGTAATAAAAATTAAATAAAATTAGTTTTTCTTAATTGAAGAGCCTTTGCTTATTTAAATAGACATCAAATTAAAGCAAATGAAATAGGTACACTTATTATTCCTCTAATAACTATAGGTAAATAGTGTAACCGCTTAATTACAATGCATAACTTGAATAAAATATTAAAAATTTAGAATCGTAAAATGTTTTTTTTTTCATTCAAAGGTCTAATATCTCTTCTTTTATCCACCTACACGTACTTAAAATTTACCAGAGGCAAGTTATGGTGCAAAAACGCCAAAGATTCGGCGTTATCAAGTAACGACGTGTCGCTTTCAAGAACGCGTGGCGAAATTAAACCGAAGTTCAGCCGAATTTTTTGTTTGAACTGAATATTCGGCTGAAGTTCGTCTTCGGTTCAAACCGCATTTGGCCCATCCCTAGTATAATGTCGATTAAGTGCAAACCTATACAATTAAAAAAAAAAGTTTTTTACTTAACTGGTCTCTTTTCTATTGACAAATGAAAGAGCAGTAGTACTCTATTTAAGTATTGAGCCACAAACAAAACGCCCTGAGAAAATAAAACGAAATAAGCAAGCCATCAGAACCAGACGCAAGCGTCACTGTTGCTCTGACGTTGACATATTAGCCGATCTGAAAAAGATCCCATTACCCCGAAACCCCTACTATTTACGACTATGTATTATATACAATATTATATAGTATATACAACATGATACCGTCACAATTATTTTGCTTAATAAAGGTTTCTACATTTTTTTTTATTGCGAAGCTGTCACTCATCGAGATCTTACAATCCATTCTTATACCCGGTAGAAAATTGATATTACTTGTGTGGGCATCCTAAAATATATGGCAGTTAATATGTATTTATAGGAGATGTCACGAAACTATTGTTGTGGTAATTACTCATATAATAAAGGCATTGTTTGAGCTTCCAGAGTTCGCAGTGGGAAATCATAGGCGCTAAATTCTTGAGAATAACTAATTTATTTATTGGAAGATTACAAAGCCGTCGGTTGAAGTTGGTATTCAAAATTGGTTCAAAATTGAAGTCACGTTCTTCTTATGTCACGTTGACGTTTGATGTTTAAAGTTATAGTCGCGTTCGCGACACTATAATTAGAGAGAATTTAAGAAACTATTTAAATAATTTTATACAATATATAACTTTGACAGTTGTTAAAGAACGTCTATTTATTTTAAAGGGCAATTTTATTTGTGTGCCTGTACTGAATTTTTTACAGGCACTTAATAAAGTGAAGTACCCACAGAAATAATATCTAGAAGTACCATTTTTGTATTTACCGTCAAAAATTTCTCTCATACTGTGAGCTCATTAAAGGAATAATAGTCATTTAATACTCTCGATGTTTTATTTTATCCCGTCCCCGCAACAACAGTTGTGAAAATAAATAGTTGTATTGTTATGAAAACCTTATTTCCGCAAACATTCGCTGTTTAAAGATGGCGCCACTTCAGATACCGATCGCTTACGGCAAGTCGGTTGGTTTTGGCGTAACAATATAAAAACGGCAGTTTGTTAGAAACGTTTATTTGATCGCGATGTATATACCAATAAAGCTTGAAGTGATGTGTAAAGTCGATGATTGGAATTGTGTTTAGATGTGGAAAGTGAAATAAAGTGTTGTTATCCTGCATTATAATTTTCTGAAGCTCGGCGTCCACACTTGTATGAAATTTAGATCAAATTTTAACTAACAATAAGGCAAAACTAATGGATAGTAAGATATAGGAACATGCTATAAATTGAATGGCTGCTCACTGTCATCATCAATATCATATCTATTTTTTTTTATTTTTTTTATTGCAGTAGTTCAGTAGACAGATAGACGGCCCGTTTGATGAAAAGCGGTTACCATCGCCTATGGACATTTGCAACACCAAAGGTGCTACAAATGCGCTGCTGCTCTCTTAAGGGAGACAGGAACCTGGTCACTAATGCCGGAACACAACTCAAGGTTGTTATGGCGACATACTTTAGATCAGGGGTGGTAGCCATCCAGTCGAGCAAATGCCCTTGTTGCAGACTCATTAGTTTAAAACCTATTTTTCTCATAGAA
The DNA here is from genome assembly GCA_019925095.2 of Dendrolimus kikuchii. NCBI lineage: Eukaryota > Metazoa > Arthropoda > Insecta > Lepidoptera > Lasiocampidae > Dendrolimus > Dendrolimus kikuchii. The sequence goes on from CM034401.1 coordinate 4,487,865, forward strand.
TATAATTTTGAATGTGATTTTACTTTTTATGTCAAACTGTTTTTTGTCGAGTGAAAATTATTGAGAGGAATACACATATAAATATCCATTGTTGTATTTATTGAGTTAATATATTGGAAATAACACAAAAGCAGGATATTTCTATTTAAGATAATTATACCTCTCTTCAACGACCACAACAGCCCTACCACCTGGCTGTGGGTTGTTTAGTCGCCTCTTACGACAGGCCGCCGGGCGGCAGGAAATTGTATTCTTTCTCCGTTCCTGCACGGATAAAGATAATGTTGATAAGCTTAGAAATCTCTTTTAAAACTTATTGTCTCTCATGGATGAAATGAGAAAAGATGACATTCGTAAGTGAACCAATTTAATATCTAATGACCTCCTTTTCAATTTCGTAAACATGAAATTCAAAAGGATCTAACTAGGACTTTCAATTTGTGTCTGATTTAAGTTTAAAAAATGTTTTAAATTATGAAACGTTGATTATGTTAAGCAGATATTAGACGGTTCATTTCTGTCATTGGATAAATCAACGAAAGTGACTTATGTAAACATAAATTTGGATCTTTCAATTCTATTGAATACCGTCGTAACCTTTCAGTTCTGTGCCTTTCAACAAAATTGATTCAATTTGGTTGATTTTTTATTATGCTACGCGTTCTATAGGTATATGCCTCGAATTTGTTCAAGCATTCAAACTGTCCTTATTACTAACGTTGAATATATATAAACCATAAAATACATTACAATCGCCTAATGCTGGGGCCGTACCTGCGATACTGTTTCAGTTATAGGCCGTTTTCCTAGATGTGACGATGGATTAATGCCTTAGTTGTGATAGTGTTTTTAATTGTTAACGACGTGACACATTTATAGATAACATATGTGGGTATTCGGTAATAGTGTTATTTTTAACTCTATAAATAAGACGCATATGGCCACAGACAATAATTCTAATATTATCACAGGCGCAGCCCTGGTATTAGGTGATTGTAATGTTTTTTTTATATAAATATAATAACAGCCCATAAATGTCCCACTGCTGGGCTCGGGCCCCCCGTTATAAGGGAACGGACAGTATACCGGCCATGCTTGTCCAAGGCGACTTTGCAGGTTTGGCACATCGGTTATATCGATGTGGAGGTTTCATCACGATGTTTTTCTTCTCCGTTGTTAGCACGCGGTAATTGTCAGAAAAAGCCTAAGTGGTGCATGTGTTCCGGCCAGGATCAAACCCGCGCCCTTTGAGGTTGGGACGCGTACGCTAGCCATTACGCTACCACGACTTACTTAATTAAAAGACTTATTCATAGAGAGTTAGAGTAAGTTTGAACGCTTCTTTAAGGGCCATAAAGAAGCGTTCTATCTATGGATAAGACCGTAACTGTTTTTTATGATTTATCTATATTCAACGTTGGTAATAAGGACAGTTTGAATGCTTGAACAAATTCGAGGCATATACCTATAGTAGGCGCAGCGCGATCCGGGGGCAAACGGAAGCCGTATTACGAATTTAATCTCGCAGAAGTGTGGTATCGTGGAAATTGTACAACAAAGCCTCTGTTTACGACAAACGTCTAGGTACAATATTACCAAGGGGAAAAATTTAGAACAGCCGGATTATATTTTCAGTATATTGTGTAATCCCACGGCTTTTGAGTGAAGAATTTCTCCTTGAACAATTTTATTTATGTCAAATAACTTATGTTTTCTGTAGAAATATATTTTAGTCTTAGGGCCGGTTTTTCAATCACCAGATAAAAGTTATTCATAGAATAAAGTATAAGATGGTTAAATTTAAAAATGTCAGTTGCTTGACTAGAGCAGTTGAGTAGTTTCACTTTTGAATTCACTCAGTTTATAATTTGTATAACTTTTATCTGATGATTGAAAAATCGGCCCAAGTCAACTTTCAACTGGCGACGGCCTATTTTATAAGGTTATACATATCGCTATTACAATATTATAGAAGGCTGGCGTCTATTTTGCTCAAAGGCTAAGTATTGCAATTCAACGTGGTAACGCCGCCAGCCTTTTGGGAACGTTCCCGGTAAGTGACAGTGGCCTGGGACCAAAATTTAACTACAATTTTTTATTTAGTTCTAGTTTTTAATTTTCGGTTTATTTTTCATACTATAGTTTAGTTTTAGTATTTAATTGTATTTTTCTTTTAATATTATAGAAGATTTATGTGAGTTTTCTTACTTATTAGTAAAAACAAAATCCTTATACATTCGCCATGTCTAACGGTCGGTTCTGTATCTGTTCTATAATAAGTTATTCTTAAGGCACAAAAGTCACTAAATTAATATCACACACAATAACAAAAACAAACAATAAGCATGTATGAACTCTAAAAACTTTCTTAAAAATTAATTTGTAAAAAAGGGCACGGAACTCGAGCCCGTAGAGTTGTTAAAAAACAAGTCACAGATATTTTTTTAAATTTACTGAGTTATACGATAAATTATTATAACAGTCCCTAATTGTCCTACTGATGGACTAGGCTTCCCTATTTCTTAGAAAAACGGGCAGTGCTTCGACGGATGGTTTGGCGTGTTCGACACATTGCTTATCTCGATATGCAGGTTTGATCATGATGTTTTTCATCACCGTCAGCAAGTGATAATTGTAAGTGGCGCATACTTTTTAGGTCAGGGTTCGAACCCACGTCGTTAGAGGTTGGGACGCGAGTGTGTTAACCACTATCCTGGTTTTAAATGGATGTATAGCTTACGTAAATACCGTAACACAATAGTGTATGTAGTTAATCTCGAAAAAAAATGAAAAATTCAGAATAGCTGCTATACATGTAAATGCAGGACTGACATAAATATGAGTCGGAAAGTCGCAACAATCTTTAACGTTTCTAATATGAAAATGGCGCGCATTTGCAAATGGCGCCACGTGCGTGTGATGAAAATTAGGGCTACATCTTTCGTCTCATTTTCTCTACAGCATTAAAGTAAGACAATTGTATTAATCAAAAGCGTTATCAAGGAGGTTCGATTATTTAGCTTATTTACTCTCGAAATGGAACCTCTTGGAACAAGAATTTTTGATTTTTTTACCAAGTACCTTTTTACCGCACGTTCTATTTTATGGTGCATAATATTTAATTTTCGAATAATGTATACAGGCTTCATAAATGCATTTTTAAGCAAATGTATTGAAAAGTAATATGTATAAATAATTAATGAAAGAGGTTGGTAGCCGATTGCATTATTCCCATTCGGTATAGTCAGAGAATCATTTGTCATATGATAATAATAATTCTTTTCGCATCACGGACGACACTAAACATTATATGCGCCTAGTTTATAAAAATAACTGGTCAAAAACTTGAAAAGAATACGCTTTTTATATTAGCCAAAATCTGGCTTCGTGTAATATGGTCATTTCGCCACGTCACAGTGTCACCGTCTACATAAATTCAAGTAAATGACTGCCATGTGAACGCTTTTAATGGCAATTCTTTTACAAACTGTTGGTCTACTCTTTGCAGGCTTATTTTTGGCGTTTAATGGAAGGAACGGATCTAGTATGAAGTACTGCTGCCAAAAATAATTTCAAAAAAAATATTTTTTAATATTTTATTTATTAGCTCCCGTGTTATATTGCGCTTAGAAAAGTTCGCAAAAGACTGAAACGTTAGCGGACATTACTGTCTCGCAAAACCAGAAAACAGCATCCAAAATTCTAGAGATTGGTAGCTATTGAAAAAACAATTTGAAAATCGGTTCACAATTGACAGACAAATCGCGTAACATATATACAAAAAAATTAAGTGCCTGTAGAAAATGTAATACTGGCACACGTATACAAGCTTTTTTTCAAAAAATAAAGGCGCTCAGCGTCGTTTAATAAGGGTTCGATTTTCTTGGAATCCACTCACCAGATTCTGACTTTTTTTTTATTTTTTTTATTGCAGGAGTTCAGCAGACAGGCAGACGGCCCACTTGGTGGAAAGCGGTTACCATCGCCTATAGACTTTTGCAACACCAAAGGTGCTACAAATGCGCTGCTGCTCTCTTAAAGGAGACTGGAACCTGGTCACTAATGCCGGAACACAACACAAGGTTGTTATGGCGGCATACTCTAGACCAGGGGTGGTCGCCATCCAGTCGAGCAAATACTCTACCACCTAGCTGTGGGTTGTTTAGTCGCCTCTTACGACAGGCCGCCGGGCCGCAGGAAATTGTATTCTTTCTCCGTTCCTGCACGGATAACGACTGACTTAGCGACTATGGGACCACCTCGGGAGTATACCCTTTCGATTAAAAGAGAATTTTGAAAATCGGTCCACGATTGACGTAGCAATCGAGTCACAAACATACCGACGAATTGAGAAGCAGCAAATTGTCCATCAACTCACCAGCTCACTACTGAATGTCTAATAATATTGAAAACTGACAAGTTTTGTCTTAGCCATCGTCAACTCCTCGTCAGCTGGATAATGGTTTTCGAATAAACCGAAAACTGACAAGATTACGGCTTAGATGTCAGCCGTCGGTTATCATTTAGGGCCGGTTCCTATATCTTTCTATACATTCACTTGCCTTACCATCAGCTGAATTTTTGATTACTAGTATCGAGCTTAAGTCAAATTTTAACCCGTAGTAAGGCCAATGAACGGTCAGAAGAAAAGATATACAGTGGGCATAAATTGTATCAAAAGTTGAAAAAGAAATATTACTTCTACTACACTAAAACTATATAAATATGTATAAGTAGCAGTTCCAGCAGAAGTTTCCTGCCTTAAAAAAATAAAAATCTAGAACCCGATTCCAGTGCCACATACCGGGTCTTATTGTGAATCTAAACCATCCCCGGAGCCACTCAAAATACTATTTTTTTTACACCTTCGGTTACATAATTGAAGATTTAGTATGGATCCCTAATTTTCTATATTAATAAATATAGCCTATATTAATTTGAAATAATGTAGCATTTTAATGGTGAAAGAATTTTTGAAATCGGTCCAGTAGTTTTGAGTTTATTCGTTACAAACATACAAAAATACCAATCTTTCATCTTATTTATTTTATTTAAGTTTATGGCTTGGCAGCTAGGTCTTTAAGCCAGATCTTAGTTTACAATATAGTTTCTTCATTTTCTTAAGCCTATGTGTAGCACAGCTGAACTGTAGGTAATCAGCTAGTGCCATTCAACGGAGTTCTTGTGACAACTCAAAAGGCCACATTTGACTATACAGTTCACATTTCTCACAAAACACATAATTACTACTCAAAAACTATCAATATCCTAAAGCTATTGTTCATTTTAGAGTAATTTTATACATTTTTAGAAAATAAAACTGCACAGCACAACATCTCCTTTCAGTTCCCGCCAAAAACTCCAATCTTTCATCTTTATAATATTAGGTATAGATTAAATAATAAAATAGCAAAAAAAATATAGACATAATAATTAATTATTAGTGACCAATTTCTATTTTTAAGATACTTGTAACTAACAAAATATGGTTCTCTACGCTAAGATAAATGTAGGTACTGCTATTGTTATATCCTTGAAGACCATGGGCCGTAAAAATGGCCCGGACTTTTGGAGGGCTTGCGTGGGACCATGGGAAGGCCAACACGTAGACGCCCCTTGGCAAATTCAATGTAAATGTGGCGTGACACTTATCGGCGATTATCCCTGTCTACACCATATAAAAATGCACCCAAGAAGAACCCTGGTCAGTGTAGAATTATTCTAGGAAATGAGAACAAAAGGTACCGGGCTATTGGGATGAACTATTAGTGGAACTAGGGATCTGGGTCTATGGAGACTATGGCGCCTGCCCATCGCAATGTTCGGGGAACATGGAAAATGGGCAGACTCGCCACTCTCTGCTTGGGCCCCAAAAATGTCGTACAAGATTTACGAGGGGCAACATGGGTATGAGTGACTTAGGAGTGTGGAGAGGTGGGCTGTAGATTCGCCGAAGCTACTTCCGACGTTATGCCATTTATCACTTTCACCCCTGGAGCTAAGTCTTAGCTCTAGCGATCTCCACTCCGTGCTAGCTGGCTAAGGCAAGCACGGAGGAGGGGCCCTAGTCTTGGTCCGTCGGAGTCAGGTACGAGGTGTCGCTACTCATTAGGTACTGTTACTATTATAAAGCTCACATGAACAGAATAGGTAGATGGAGCTCCGAGCTCCTAAAGTGAGCCCGCGCTGCAGTCCAGGCTGAATAAGCCTGTTTCTTTAGCTTTAAGCTTCACTGTTGTACTTATTGAACCATTGTGGTTTACTCGTACCACCGATAAGTACAGTTGAGTTTGGAATTAAAATGCTATTCGCTGCAGTACTACATCGGCGATCCAGTCTGTGCTCGGATCAGAAGCTTCCGACGAGAAACCTAACTGCCTCCACGGGTAGGATGCATAGAATTCACGGAGTCCATCCCAATCTGCTGACCTGTATCACCACACTTTCCGTCGTCCAGCGGGACGAGTCCGATCGGGAATAGGAAGGGGCACCATAGCAAAGATACCAGACAATGCAATCAGAGGTTTGAAGGTTTGATCTGGTAGTTCTCATGAAATTCTTTTTAAAAATTAGTCATTGTCCTTGTGCAGCCATGGGGCCGAAGATCCGGGTGGAACATTTGTATTTTGTATTTGTATTTTAAATACATATAGTTGAAACGCTGTATTTTGTATTTTATATTTCAAATACCCGACTTAAAAGTATTTTGTATTTCGTATTTTAAATACATGGGAGAAAGTATTTTGTAATTTGTATTTCAATTAAAGGAAACCATGTATTTTGCCCAGCCCTGCCCATACGTAGGCTCTGTCAATACTTTAATTTGTTTGAGTTATAAGTCAAGAAGAAACGCCCCGTATTTATATAGTTATTAATTCACAGTTAACAGTCTCTCTTATACTTGAAAACTTGAATGATTTAGCAAGTCCATCTATAATATTATAAAATTACAAAAATGTAGTCTTTGGCTTCTTACATTTTTTAACCAACTTCCACAAGAAGGAGGTTCTCTTTTCGTTTGTGCTGTTTTTGTGTTGTCTGTTTGTTCGGAATTCATGTATAAACTACTGGGTTGATTTCAATGCGATTTTCATTGAGCGATAGTAAATTCCCGGACTTAAAATATGCGGTACTTTATATTTCGAGAATCCTACGGGAATTTCCTTGAAAGAGCTTTACAGAGACCAGGTAGAAAAAAAATGATTCCGATGCGAAATTTTCACTGACCGATAATATTTTTAGTAAAACAATTGCAGTTGTGTATGCGATTTTTATATTACATATCCCGAGTTGTTATGGGAATTTCCGGGTGTCGCGGCACGATTTACAACGGGCAGGTACACACCGGCCTAGCCGAGTATGAAATCAGTACGCTCGCGCCGGTGTGTACACGCAATATCAAAATTGCCTATGACAAACGCTCATTGTCTACGGCCAACCGCCAATATTCGAAAAATCAAGAACGGAACGACGACGAACAACTTTACGCGCAACAAAATTGATTGTAAAATCGCAAAATATTCAAAATTTACGCATTTCAAGCAAAAGGGTGCTTCACCGGGGTTCAAAATAACCTTTGCTTTTATATTTAGCCAAATAACTGTAGTCTTTATTACCTGTCCAACGTGAACAAAGTCGCGGGCAATTGCTGGTAGTCTATAAAAGAAGACTTATTTTTTTGGTAACCCTACTCACATTACTACAACTAACGTTGAAAAATAAAATGCTACTCAACATGTCACTGGAAAACGAGATGTTCCGTATAAATAATCCAGTATAAAGCCTTCACGCAAAACGGGTGATGGAAGGGAGGCGACGAGCCGCAGAGGGGAGTAAGACATTTATCCTCTTGAATCTAATCTTGAGGATGGCGGAAAGAGCAGTTGTAACAAAAAAAATGTTGTTTCACATCTAAGGCGGCGGTCGTTTACATCGAAAGCAATTCCCTACAGTCTACGTAGTACTCATTTGGTCGGATAAAAGGGACTTGCAGGTGACTAAATTGGTCTAGCGAGTGTAGATCCACCATTAAGCTCTTGCTTGGTATCAGTTCATTTTAATTTAATCTATACTAACAAAGGAAACGGATACGCTTTCGTGCATTCTTGGGCCCAGATTGTAAAAAGATGACAATGATTTTGAGATTTCTTTTTATCATGTCGATATTGATGTCGACGACAATGATAATAATAATAATAATCGGCAAACAAACACACATTGTATATTCACAAATTAAGCAAGTTACGCTTGTGTTATGAGTAATATACAACGGACTACTCTGGGGCCGATCCCAGACACCCAGACCATAGTAAATAACGGAGAAAATACGTTTCCGAAATTTACTATACCAAGAATCGAACCCGGAACCTCTGCGTTGCAGTGAGGTACGCCGGCAAAGCCTTAGCCCGCTCAACCACAGAGGCCGTCAAATGATAACATTGTTGTGTGCTTAGTAATTTTAAATGAATTAATGGTGTGTGAGAAATTCATTTACATAAAGCAATTGTGTTAATCGATAACTTATTTTATTTGTGACTTTATTTTTAAGATTTCTCGAATCGTATCATTGTAGTGGCTTAAGTAATTTTAAATGAATTAATCGTGTGTGTGAAATTCATTTACATAAAGCAATTATGGTAATCGATAACTTTTTTATTTGCGACTTCATTTTTAAGATTTCTCGAATCGTATCATTGTGGTAGGTTAAGTAATTTTAAATGAATTAATCGTGTGTGTGAAATTAATTTACATAGTCATAAAGCAATTATGGTAATCGATAACTTTTTTATTTGTGACTTTATTTTTAAGATTTCTCGAATCGTATCATTGTAGTGGCTTAAGTAATTTTAAATGAATTAATCGTGTGTGTGAAATTCATTTACATACAGCGATTATGGTAATCGATAACTTATTTTATTTGTGACTTTATTTTTAAGATTTCTCGAATCGTATCATTGTAGTGGCTTAAGTAATTTTAAATGAATTAATCGTGTGTGTGAAATTCATTTACATAAAGCAATTATGGTAATCGATAACTTATTTTATTTGTGACTTTATTTTTAAATTTCTCGAATCGTATCATTGTGGTAGGTTAAGTAATTTTAAATGAATTAATTGTGTGTATGAAATTTATTTACATACAGCGATTATGGTAATCGATAATTAATTTTATTTGTGACTTTATTTTTAAGATTTCTCAAAGTACGCGTTGATCGTGTCGTATGTTTTATATGTATTCCCGATTGATGAAATTCATTCAAATGATCGATTATGGTAATCGATACCTTATCTATTTGTTACCCTATTTTTAAAATTTCTCGTTTTCCACTACTCTTCGACCGTGAATGTTACATAATTAAAACTACGTCTTAGCGGTTTTAAGCGTGGCATTTTATTGATTTAATTTGTATTTAAATATTTACTTATTAATATTTTTAATTAATGTTATTTTGATTGTATGTTTCAGTTTGTTTGTTATTTCCTTATGACATGTAAAAACAGCTGAGTGTAATGTAATTCTATAGATAGTAACAAATACCAGAAAGAAAAATACTTGAGATTGAGAAATGTACAGTCGCGGCATGAAAATTTTTGTCCCCTTAAAGTCGACTTTTGCTTGCACGAGTACAAGAAAAGGTACTGCCAACATTTGAATAAATGCTACATTTTGTTACGTTTATAAAATATAGAAATGTGAAAAAAGAAAATTTCAATGTTAACAATGACAGACACCGAGATTAACAATAGTTTTAATCATTTTTTAATGATTAAAACAAAGAGGGTATAATCACTACGCTTATCATAAATATTAAAACTAATAAAAAGGTTTTATATCTCTAAACAATCTTTTTGCACAAGGGGCGCGTTCCTTTAGTATCTCACAACGCCCAAAATGATGCATCTGCCGTTCCACATGGCGACCATGGTCGTTATGGTCGTGGCGAAAACGTCTCTAATGACGTCATTATTTTTGATCACACAGCGCTCACAACGAGTCGAAGTGGGCGTTGCACACAGAGCAATAATTCTCTCTATCGATTGACATTGAAAAAGGCGAGATTTTCAAATCAACCAATAACATTTGTGTATTTTGTTGTTAGTGACATCAACGCTCCATAATCTTTTTTTCTACTAGAGTTTATGATTGTAACACACGCGAGCAACTGGAGCGAGAAAAATCACGTTCGTGAACCTGGTCGTTGTGTCTCTTGTGGGACGTAGCCTATATAGAAAATCAAACAACTTTGATCTAAGCAATTTTTAACTTTATTGTCAAATAGATAAACATAATTTTTTGTGGAATAGTCTGTTCTGTGATTTAGTTAGAAAACATAACATAAAGTAACGCGATACATATTGTAATATTAAAGTATATAAAAAGTAGGATAAACGCAGTTGAAATGAGAGCTTTGAGAAGTATATGTGCGGTTAGATGGAATGATATGATAATGAACAGTGTGATAAGGGAACATTGTGGATTGAAAGAAGATGCAATAACAAGAGTTGAAAAAGGAATGTTAAGGTGATTTGGACATGTAGACAGAATTAATAAATATAGATTCACGAAACAGGTGTTTGACAGTATTGTGAATGGTAGAGTTGTTGCCGGTACACCGAGACGAACACACCATGATCAACTATCAGAAGTGTTAAAGAGAGGTCAGGTAAAAGCATCTCAAATAAACGTGCATGTATGAAGAGGCTAATGAAAGTAGGTGAAGCGTGAGTTGTTTGTCAGGATCGTCGCAAGCGAATATCCATAGTCTCTGCCTAACCCAATGGGAAAAAGGCGTGATTTTATGTATGTATGTATAAAAAGTGAACATGTATTGCGAAATTTAAAAAGACTGTTTGGAATATAAATAACCCTTGTATTTAGTTTCATAAGTAATATTTTAATGTACTATTATATAAATATGTTTCCAAACAAACCAACAACAATACGATGCCTTTTCATATAAACAATTTCTGTTTTGAAATACGATACCAATTTAAGTTTTCAGCGGAAATATTCAGTAAGTATATCCTTCTAGTTTATTCTCTGGAGAGAATAAGATTTATTTCAGTCTTATTATACGAGGGAGTAACTTTGGCTACAAAATATTTTGTCAAAGTATTGGTCTGAATTGGACTTCTCTAAAGAAGATTCTTAATTTAATTTGGTCTGTTAAATATGGTATAATCTGAAGATTTTTTAATTTAAATGATAATTGTCTAAATTTAAGTGTTTTTGAGTTGTAGAATAAACTTTTACTATTTATTTAATTACTAGCTGACTCGGCAAACTTCGTACTACCTCAGAATCAATAAATAAAAAAAACGTTGATTTCTGAACGACGGGACGAACATCAAACATTTGACATTCAAAACCCAAAAAATGAAAATGAAAACTTCACTTTTAAATTTAATTTGATTTCTGAACGACTTTTAAATTTAATTTGATTTCTGAACGACTTTTAAATTTAATTGATTTCTATACGACGGAACGAACATCAAGTGTTTGTCAGGTAGGAATAATTTCTAAGGGAAAGCGAAATTGTTGTTTTTACTATATTTCAAGCATTTTTTTCAAATAATTCAAAATGAAAATTAGCCAAATCATTCCAGTCGTTCTCAAATTTTAGTGAGACTAACGAACAGCAATTGATTTATATATATATATATATATATATATATATATATATATATATATATATATATATATATATATATATATATATATATATGGATTAATTTGTGATGCTACATTTCTTTTGGAAGTTATAATATGACTTTAAACAGGATTTCAAATATAAAAAGGTGGTCAAATTGAACTAGTTGTGTTAGGGATTAGTGTGTTAAAACACAAAGTATTATGGTAGTATTTAAAAACGTTGCAATATAGGATAATCTTGTTCTGCCTTAGCCTTCTAACATATATTGAAAACATTCGTATCTATTCATAATAAATAAAAGTGCCATAAAATTATACATCACCCACAAGTTTTAGTATATTTCAATAAATATATGGTTTTTCGAGTATATTATTGCCAGGTGGTAAATTACTACCTGGCAATAATATACTCGAAAAACCATATATTTTTGAAATTTACTTAAACTTGTGGAAGCATTTGCTCGTCTGAATGATTACTACACCTGGTCTAGAGCATGCAACCATAACAACCTTAAGTAGTGTTCCGGCTTCGACACCGGCAGCACATTGGAAGTAAATGTCCATACAACCACTTTACAACAAGTGGGCCATCAGTCCAGCACTCCACCGATAAAAAACATCCATTAGTTAATAATATTATAAGAGTTGTATTTTATGGTTGCTTGTAGGCGAACTGACAAACGCGTTTACTTGATAACCAGTGGTTACCGTCACCCATAGACAACTACAACAACAAGGAAGCCGACATGTTGCAACTCTTTAGAATAGAATAGAATAATAATTTATTGCTAGAAATGTATGTATACATAGGTGTTTTGTTGTAATTGCTTCAATACATATTGCCTTATTAGGTGTGAAATTTTCATATCATAGAACTAAAACTAAATTGAAACTGATATACAATAATCATTAAATAAATTAGATGTCATAATAATGTTACATTTCAAACAAAGCATTAAGTAAAAAATAATTCATTAATAATAATGAGAATTTGTCATTTAAATAAACAACGATTTTTTTTATAATAAATATCTGTTTACGCCCTTATTGAAGAGTCCCTTATTGTAGCGCTCTGGGAATTATTATGTTATTTTGGATACTCCTCTGACTTGAATACATGTAGCTCTGTGATTTATAAACTAGAACCCGTGGTGCTTTTTCTCCTTTTCCTAATCTGATATAAAACTAAGTTTTTATTACTTGGTAAGTAGTAAACAAGGCATTGGATAAATCTGCGGCTTTTACGAGATCAGAATGAACAAATACGAACTGATTGGAAAAGGTGTGTTGGAAGAGTGTGTTAAGTTCCTTATCCATGTATCAGTTTTATCCAACATTGCTTCCTGCTTACAAGACTATATAATCAAAACAGGTTTCGAAGGTAATACATAAACCTTGTTTACTCTCACGAGATAAATTTTTCAATATGAAATAAAAACTACAAGCAAAATATTCTATTGCTGGCTTAACATACATATTGTCACGTCTGTTTCCCATTAGATTTCCACCTGCTACGATCTTGACAAAAACTTTCCCTTATTTTTAACAACGCAGGGGAATGTTCTTTCTTGCGACACACACGGGCCATTGATAAGGGGGGAGGACATCTGCAGCGCCTACTGCTGCAGTTCCTGCCGCCTGCACCTGTGCGTATGGGACTCTCGTATGGTTTCGGTGCCTTTCTTAATTAAGGGAGGCCGAACCCACTAAACCTACCTGCGTCCCGAAAAGAAAAAACACTTTATAAGAACGCCACGGGATCTAGAACAACGTTACTGCATCGTGACGTTCTAGTGTGCAAGATTGGTACAAACACAGGGAAGTAGGGCTTTGCCACTACTACGTACTTTGCTCTGCGCAGGAACGGAAAAAGGAGCCCGGCCGCAGGGATTAGTACTCCGGCCGGGTGGCCTGTCGTAAGAGGCGACCAAACAACCCACAGCCAGGTGGTAAGGCATTTGTCTGACTGGATGGCTACCACCCCTGGTCTAGAGTATGCCACCATAACAACCGAATTGTGTTCCGGCATCAGTGATCAGGTTCCAGTCTCTCCTATAAGGCCGGCAGCAAATTGGCAGCCCCTTTTTTTTTTTTTTTTTTTATTGCAGGAGATCAGCAGACAGGCAAATGGCCCACTTGATGGAAAGCGGTTACCATCGCCTATGGACATTTGCAACACCAAAGGTGCTACAAATGCGCTGCTGCTCTCTTAAGGGAAACTGGAACCTGGTCACTAATGCCGGAACACAACTCGAAGGTTGTTATGGCGACATACTTTAGACCAGGGGTGGTAGCCATCCAGTCGGGCAAGTGCCCTACCACCTGGCTGTTGGTTGTTAAGTCGCCTCTTACGACAGGCCGCCCGGCCGCAGGAAATTGTATTCTTTCTCCGTTCCTGCACGGATGTAATGCCCCTCTTGTATTGCTAATGTTCATAGGCGACGGTTTCCATTTTCCATCACAGTTGGGCAATTAGCCTGTCTGCTTTGCTTCAGTAGTAAAAAAAAACTACGTAAAGGTAACAAAAATCGCTTCATCAGCTTTATTTAACCTCTTCATACATACACGCTTACATAAAGTGCTTTTTAACTTAAGCTTTCCTTAAAATATCTTCAATCTGATCATGGCGAATACGTCGCAGTCTACAGGCACCGACTATACGAGTGACATTGCTATCAAATACTTGTTTTGTGATTCTGCTTTCATTTATTCTCTCTGCATGCCTAAATCACTTTAACATTCCTTTTTCAACGGTTGTTATCTATATATATATAAATCAATTACTGTTCGTTAGTCTCGCTAAAACTCGAGAAAGGCTGGAATGATTTGGCTAATTTTGGTTTTGAATTATTTGTGGAAGTCCAGGGAAGGTTTGAAAGGTGAGAAATATGAAAAAAAGCTTGGAATATAATAAAAACAACAATTTCGCATTCCCTTGAAACCATTCCTGCATGTCAAACATTTGATGTTCGTCCCGTCGTTCAGAAATCAACGTTTTTTATTTATTGATTCTGAGGCGGTACGAAGTTTGCCGGGTCAGCTAGTTGTATAATATTTCTCAACCAGCCATTAGAATAATTTTCTTTTAACCCTTAAGACAATTATCGATATACCAAAAAGCCGCAAGACTAACACTATCACTATCTCGTAATATACCAAGAAAATATACCCATTTCATACAAATCATACAACTCCTATATAAACAGAGTGAGACAACAACACAATTAACGAGCACGTGCACAAACGCCATCTGCACTCTCATCGCGGACACATATGTGCTAATAGTGAGTTAAAGTTAAAGGGTTAAAATAATGAAAAATTTGAATAATAATAATTCTTTTACTGACACACAACATATACATGATTTTTGGAACCAAAACACTATTTAATTATGTTTAAATGTCTTATGGCTGGTTCCTATATCTTATTATTCATTCAATTGTCCTATCATTGGTTAAATTTTAAGGCACTTTGAACGGTCGGTAAGATATAGGAACCGGCTATTAGTCAACTTAATAAACATCTAAAGACAGATATAAAATTAGAAAACTTTTTAAATTAATCATTTAAACACACACTTTAACTAAAATTTTATTTAAAAAATTGTCTCACTAAAATAAGCAGGTATATACTCGTATAACTGTGACCCCAGGTATGGAAAGCTCGATATAAAAAAATCAACATACAGGTCATGTGTTAAAATAAGTATACATTTTTCCATAACAAAAAGGTCTGTTTTTCATTCCGTGATTCAGTAACTTTCATACCCTATTGTGTTTGTTTCGCTATTGTTGTAAAAGTCATAAACGAAATCGGGATAGGTCGGTTTTCATGAATAAATTCATGAATAAAATTATGTAACTTGTAGAAATATTCAGTGTTATTCGTCCACGGTATTGGGGGCCAGTATTACTCTACCGGGTGTACTTACTTTCATTTTAACTTCCACAACGATGTGAAAATATTTCTCGGGCCGTTTATTGCTGGCTGGAGAGTTTCCGCGGTGAAAAGTTGGAGTTGAGAATATCATATCCATTCCGTATAATAGTGCCCGTTGTCTATTTGCTGAATTTCCTTAAACCGCATCCAAGCTTCTTGTAAGTAGGCGTGTAAAAATCAAGTAATAAATATTAAAGTCATTCTTTAAAATTATAATTTAATATCATTGTTATGTGCGGGCTGGATTGGGAGCAAATACCATTTTTTTAACTAAACGATTTTATTACCTTGCACAGCAGTATGTGATTTTTTTCCGCAGGGTTCCCACTTTACGTACAACTAACGACGCACTGTCCCCACGATAAGATGTCTCACTCACAATACAGTGGTTATTTTTATTTTATTGCAGGAGTTGAGCAGACAGGCAGACGGCCCACTTGATTGAAAGCGGTTACCATCGCCTATGGACATTTGCAACACCGAAGGTGCTACAAATGCGCTGCTGCTCTCTTAAAGGGAGACTGGAACCTGGTCACTAATGCCGGAACACAACTCAAAGTTATTATGGCAACATACTTTAGACGAGGGGTGGTATCCATCCAGTCGAGCAAATACTCTACTAACTGGCTGTGGGTTATTTTGTCCCCTCTTACGACAGGCCGCCCGGCCGCAGGAAATTGTATTCTTTCTCCGTTCCTGCACGGATAAAAACGGTCTAAAGCATGTCGCCATAACAACCTTGAGTTGTATTCCGGCATTAGTGACCAGGTTCCAGTCTCCTTTAAGAGAGCAGCAGCGCATTTGTAGCACCTTTGGTATTGCAAATGTCTATAGGCGATGGTAACCGCTTTCCATCAAGTGGGCCGTCTGTCTGTCTGTTAAACTCCTGCAATGAAAAAAAAATACCGTCGCCAAGATTGCGTAGACCACCTCCTGCTACTGCAGTGCTCACCTCCGAATTTACCGAGTGTAGCTCGCTTTTGGATCTCTTCTTAAACTACGCTACAGTCCTCCTTCACTGAACTGCCCAGTAAACTTTTTAAAACATTCACCACTAACCTTCCCACTTAACTCGTCACTGTCTTCTACTTAACTCTTCTTCCAATTTTCTCGTATCGCAGTTGTCGGTTTGCTGTCTTCAACTGAACTCTACGGTAGGCGCGCCTCACACTAATTATACACCCGAAAGCATCTTCTGAAACCCATAATTTCGATCTTCTTTTCGTTATTCTTTTATTTGCTGTCTTTCCCTTTCTAAACATCTATCTATGTCTGTTTTTTCCTTCCTGAACCTTCTATTCTAGAATTATCTATCCCTTTCTAAAATGTATCTGTCCTTGTCTTTACTTTCCAGAGTCTTCCATATTTTTCTAAAAGTCTTGAGACCGGCTTTCGCTGCCAGAAAGTTCTACCCTTGGTCGCAACATTATATAGGTAACTAGCGGTCTCGGCAAACGTATGTTTTGACAAAATAAAAATCTAGGACCTGATTCCCTATTGTTATGTAACTTAGTTGACAGCAGAACTCTATTTACTGATCTCCCAGTTAAAAAAAAATGGTTATAAATTAAAATGAAACCTATTCTATTTAGTTGGAACAAATCGCGTTTGACAGCTATCTCACCTGATGTTAAGTGAAGATGCGATCTATGATGGAGCACGCTTACCTATAGTAGATACATATTCACTTGTGACTTCAAGATCACTGGTTTATATGAATCGGGGAACACAGACTCCGGTAAATTGTTCTACTCGACAGCGGTGCGGACAAGAAAGGTGGAGGCAAAATGCTTAGTTTTTATTTTTTTATTGCAGGAGTACAGCAGACAGGCAGGCGGCCAACTTGATGGAAAACGGTTACCATCGCCTATGGACATTTGTAACACCAAAGGTGCTACAAATGCGCTGCTGCTCTCTTAAAGGTGACCGGAACCAGATCACTAAAGCCGGAACACAACACAAGTTTGTTATAGCGGCATAGTTTAGATCAGGGGTGGTCGCCATCCAATCAAGCAAATACTCTACTAACTGGCTATGGGTTGTTTTGTCGCTCCTTACGACAGGCCGCCCGGCCGCAGGAAATTGTATTCTTTCTCCGTTCCTGCGCGGATAAAAAGTGTTAGTTAGTTATAAAGTTAGTTCTCACCAATGGTATGTCCATCATGCAACGATGGCGTAAACCGGTGCGTCTAGTGATCGGATGATAGAAAGAGGATGGGGAAATCACCGTGAAGTTCCGTAGCACACTCTCTAAAGTGTATCTGATAAAAAACAGACAGACCTGCCACCCTGCGGCAATGCTCAAGGCTTTGAAGCCGGGTATCAAAAAGAGTATCATCGCCAATCAGTCTCCTGGCTCTCCTATCAATCGACTCCAACGCGAATAACTGGTCCTTAGCTGAGTCGTCCCAAGGTGAGCTCAGTACTCCATTCATGATCGAACCTGTGGTTGGTATAGGGTTAGCAAGTGTTCTGGTGTAAAGTACTGTCTCACCTTCGAAAGTACACCCAGCTTTTTGGCTGCTACTTGAGCCAAAGACTTGTATGTATGAACCAAAGTTGATTGTTGGAGGCAAGGAGATACCTAATAGCTAAAGCTGGTCGGTTATCGGCGCTGATAAAGGTCGGAAGAGGAGTCCTTTAGAAATGACTCCGACCATTTCATCTTGGCGGAAACAAAACAAGTCGGGGTCTTAGAGGCGTTGAAGCTGATCAGGTTGGCGGCTCCCTAATCGGTAACTGCTTCTAAGGAAAAGTTCCATCGTCGTTCACTTGGAAGAGAAATAATATTGAAACTACAGATTCGGTGAGTTTTTCAGATGTCTTTTTACTACATTAACTCAATTGTTCAAGTTTTTATATATTTTAAAATTGAATCAAAAGCATAATCATCCAATGGTATAAAAAAGAATAATTAGACTGACTAATATTCACATAACCTCTTTTGTAAATACTCTTCTAGATTTAATAACCAAGAAAATATTTGTATCTCCTAAAATGTTTGCTCAGTTATTACACAATTCTCAGAACGATTTTAATATTCTATAATATTATAAACTTCTAAACATGCCGTGTCTGTACATTGAAGGTATTAAAAAAACAACAACTAGAATAGACTATATAAACGATGGAGAACACGATGCCATTTTTTTTTAAATTCTTGTCTGTTAATCTCTTTGTCAGTTTGTTCGAGATTCGGGTTTTGCTGATCGACAGCAAATGCTTAAGACTTAAAATTTGCGCTACAATTTTTCTGAGAATGATTTAAAACAGCCAGATTGAAAAAAAAATCGAATTCCAATGCGATTTTTCCACTGATCGATCCATACCAAATTTTATATAATAAAATGTGTGATATTTTTTATCCTGGGAATCCGACGGCAATTATCCCGGGAGCAGTTTTTAGTTTTTCGTGTGCATAAAATTTAGCTTATTCCGACACCATTTACACTAAAACAATAGTTTATTTTTTTTAATGCTGCGGTACCTTGTGTCCCGGGAACTCGAGGGAATTTCAAGTCAAGCGTGGTCGAAGTTGGGGGCATATTCTAGTTATTAATAAAAAAAAAAAAATAGCACTGTTGATACTACGACCCCGCACTTGTAATTACATAGCAATCATACTTTAGAATTCAATCAGAAATTTCTCAGAAGTGTTCAATATAACGAACGGAATAAATTTATGCCTAAATAGGCATAACATTATTCTATGTAATAATATTATAGGTCCTATATTAGATTTCACATAATTAATTTTTACTTGGTGGAGTCATGCTGGATTCATTATTTCGGTTACAACTCTTAGGGCCGGCTTGATCGGTGTGATACCACGCTCTCACAGAATATCAGCGTTAAACGATTAGGTTTAGCTAGTCATGTTTCATGCGATGAGCGAGAGTTCTGATGGCCCATTCTCCTTCTCCTCTCCTATCTTCTCTGTTGAGTTCCCATATCCCATCACTCCTACTCCATTCCCTGCGATGAGTGGGAGGTCTGATGCCCCACGTCACCTTTCTCCTCTCCTATCTTCTCTGTCGCATTCCCATATCCCATCCTCTTTATCCCATCTTTCCTATTCCATTCCTTGCGATGAATGAGAGGTCTCATGCCCCACTTCCCCTTCGTTCTCTCCTATCTTCTATGTCGCATTCCCATATCCCATCCTCTTTATCCCATCCCTGCTACTCCATTCCCTGCGATGAGGCAGAATTCTGATGGCCCACTTCCCCTTCACCTCTCCTTTTTTTTTGTTGCAGGAGTTCAGCACACAGGCAGACGGCCCACTTGATGGAAAGCGGTTACCATCGCCTATGGACATTTACAACACCAAAGGTGCTACAACTGCGCTGCTGCTCTCTTAAGGGAGACTGGAATCTCCTATTTTCTCTGTCGCCTTCCCATATCTTATGCTCTTTATTCCACCCTCCTACTGCATTCCCTACGATGAGTGAGAGGTCTGATGGCCCACTACCCCTTCCTCTTCTTCTATCTTCTCTGTCTCATTTCCATATCCCACCCTAAAGGCTAGCTAAACGGTACATGACGGTAATCACTTTTCACTAGCTAGACTGTCTGCCTACTTCTCTGTTCTTCTGTTCGTCCAGCTTCGCAATGAAAAATTTAAAAATGGACGTATGAAACTTAGACTTAGATGGAGGGCTCTCTATTCTATTTTTTACTGAACTCAAGTTAAATATAAAAATTTACTCAAAAAATTAAATACAAATATACAAAAATTACATAAAATATCTATTTAAAATGTTTTGTAACGTAAAATCTATCATATTACTAGCGGCCCCGGCAGACGTTGTCCTGCTCTGAAAAAGTAAAAATCTAGGACCCGGTCCCAGAGCCACCTACCGGTTCCAAATGTGGATTTAAATCATCCGGGGACCACCCACTCAAACACACAAAAACAAAATCGCCAAAATCGGTCCAGGTGATTAGGAGGATTCTAGAACCCAATCTCAGCGCCACCTACCTGTTCCAACGGGATAAAAAGTCCTATCCAATGTCCGTCTCCTGGTTCTAAGCTACCTCCCCACTAATTTTCAGCCAAATCGGTACAGCCGTTCTTAAGTTATAAATAGTGTAACTAACACGACTTCCTTTTGTATATATATTATGATAGATTTGACATTATCGCAAACTCAACCTCATGGAAAGGTATATATATTCTTTAAAACTTTCAAGTGTTACCTCCTCCTAGAAAGTTATAATTCTTAAAGGAAAGTCTCTCAATTATTAACACAAATATTTGTCCAAAATCGAATTGATCGCAGTTTCGCGTTAATTTTGTTCGCACGAAGACTTACCTACGTCCTAATTTATTGGCAGAGATCGTGGAGCAGTTCGAGCGCTACAATAAATTTCAAATTTCATTATTTGAAGAGGAAGTCGCGAGTTGCCAATTGCAATTTAGTTCCCCGATCACGTCCCCATACTATTGGCGGGTATTCCAGCCACCTGTGCCCAACACTATGAGACTTTAAACGCGTCTTTGCTTCCGAGCCCTGTATTTACGAACTGTGAAATGTTCGCGGTTTCTGCTTTGAACAACATTATCATATGTATGATGCTGCTACATTAGACTTAGACATTCGCGACTGAGATACGAAACAGAGCTAACACGCTTTTTTTTACAATAAAATCATTTTTTCTTACACTATTTTTAATTCAAATTTATTTTCTATTTTTTAGTTGGAAAAATACGCTATCTATAAAAGCGTATTTTTTTAGTTTTTTTTTACCTATTATTTTTATATGGTGCAGACAGGGATAATCGCCGGCCACATTTACATCAAATTTGTCGAAGGGGCCTTCCCAGGGCCCCACGAAAGCCCTCCAAAAATCCGGGCTATTTTTATGGCTGGAGTTCTATAGAGACATAAAATGAATTATTAAATAAGACCTTCTTAAATAGTATACAGCTTTATTCGTATCGTATGTGATCATGTTTTATAGGCCGTGTTTGGGCAACCTTTTTATCTAAATAGTAGCGTAATATAACACAATAGGACCTAATTTTGGGGGTATGGTGACGTAAAAAGTTGGGTTGCAGACGGCATAAAGCGTGGGCACGACCGTATCTCAAATTAAATCTATCCAACAAATCTTCGAATGAAGTGAAGCCTAATATTGTCATGTATACTGTTAAAGTTGTAATACTTCGATTTGCTGGGCGTTTCGGAATTAATGATTTCGGAATATATGTCAGATTGTTGGATATTACTTATTTGTAATTTCCGGCCTTATATATCCTCTCAAAATGTTACCAATTTTGAAAGTAGAACTACCTCGCATGTCGAATACGTGTCACGTGGTCTTTGGCAAGGTTCGTTGAAAAGCATTTTATTTTTTTAGTACTTTTAGGAAGTAGCTTTATTTTACTTAAATAAAAAATTAGAATAGTGTTTTAGTGTGGTTAATAGTAAATATTTTATTAATAGCCGTGATCAGAAGGCTGGCTCATATTTCGCCAAATAAGCATCGCTATACAGTGCGGCAATGCTGCCAGCCTTCTGGGCAAGCTCCCATCTGGCAGCGATTTGTTACACAGTATATAATCGCTTGTATAACTTAGTTTATTTTTAGTTTTTAATTGTATTTTTAAAATAGAATTATTATGTAATTAGTAATGTTTAAAAAAATAAAAAAAATATACATGTACTATAATTATGTGCAAATAGTGTTTTTATATATATAAACCTTCAATGAAAATTAATCTAACTTGATAATGAAAACCGCTTAAAATTCCGTTACGTGGTTTAGGAGGAGTTAGCCGATGTACAAACAATTAGACAGACACGGAAAGCGACTTTGTTTTATAGTATGTAAAGATTAAAAAATAATTATAATACTCAAATTGCACATCATTGTTCATTTTCCTAATGAAATGTCTTATTAAAATTTCTGTCTAAACACTGTTAAGCACTTATTTCGCCAGTTTTGCAAGTTAACATTAGTTAATTTGCAAAACTGCATTAGCAAATGTAATTCAGGCTTTTATCTACGTCAAGTTGTGCTTGTTCTGCATGTATATTTTGGTATTAGTAGATAAATATATACTTAAATACCTCAGATTTATATCTAACTTTTGTATTGTAACTTTTGTAATTCCGCTCGAAAGAGCTGCGTTGATCTAACGGAATATAATAAAAATTCTAGTCTGTCGCCACTGCAAATGTCCATTGCTATCGCGCCCTATAATTGAGCGTCCGCCTAGTTCGTTTTACGCCTATTTTTAAAAAAGTTGCATGGCACCGACGAGAATTCATTTTGGTGCTAGCAGCGGACGAGTCACGATTTGTTCCCACAAAACGTGGGTCCGAAACACACTAGCGAACCGGACTCGATGCGCTCCGGTCATCTATTGCTCTAGTAGTTCCACTTTATTTTTCACAACTAGTGCAACCTGGCTTTGAAACAGTAAAGGGGCGCTATTGACAATAGAGTGGTTTAGATTTAGATCCGGAATGCCTTTTATTTGAAAATGTTTTACGGATCTGGCTAGAAGGCCTTTTGAACCAGTTTAATTTAATTTATTTGTGTTTGAGTCGATATCAAACCAAATTGTAGGGCTATGGTAGACGCTAAATAGCAGTTCTTTTCGCAGGTTGATAATTCTCATTTCACTAATTAATAGTTGAGATTTTTTTACACAAACACACAGTTCTTTATTAATAACAAGTATTACCTTCATTTTTAAATATAATACTAAATAAGGGCCAGATACAGAGTACTCTTGGACACGGCACGAATTGTGAGAAGATTTCTGTCTCTAGAGCCCTAACCGGCGGCAGTTTGGACCCCACGCCTCGCTGTCGATGCACCTTAAGTTATTATATTTTTAAAGAATATTTTACTTTAGATCCTTTTTTATAAAAGAATAATTGTACGTATTTTTTTTTATAAAAAAATGTTTTTTATAGAATATAATAGAAAATACTTTATTGTATAAAAATGCTACATAAAACCAGGAACATACAAGTACAATCGGCGGTCTTATCGCCCATGGCGATTTCTTCCAGACAACCTTTGGATGGAGTATAAGATGACAACAAAAGTCGGTAGTTGCTAAACCAGTACTAGTACAATTATTTAGTTTATTAATTAATAAACAGCAATATTTAAGATAATTTAAATGTTATAAACAATAATACATAATTATATACCTACTACAATACATATTATATATATACATACATAAATACACATATTATATACATACAAAAGTAAACAATAACACTATAGCTTGAGGCTTTTTATCATCTTTAATATAATGATTTTTTTATATAAATAAATACATCAATAGTAATAAATAATTGAACTGTCTGATTGTAATTTGTTAATTGTTAAACTGCTATTCTTTCGATGAATAATCATAAATTAATTATCTTTTTAACATTTTTTCTGGCAGTCTATCTGAGAGTGTGTGTCAAATAAGTTCTAAAACGTCTCAGTGTTCAATGAACACTTTAAGCATCAGCACAGGTTTTTCTCGTGCTTTCGTTTCGATATCTAGCAGAGCTCAGAAAATATACCTAAGTATAAAATAAAGTCTAATACCCGGTCGAACGAAGTAGTTAGTATACCTGTTTGTAGTTTGAAAATTGTTCGACCTACATGCTAAGAAACTGAAAATACCTGGTTGCTGTATAATTATACATAAATATATTTAAATGTTTGTTGACATTAGCTTTACACCACTACCAAGTGTATACTTAAAATAAACTGTCTTGCCTCTACTCTGCTATATCGTCGTCGTCAGCCATTTGCAGTCCACTGCTGGACGTAGGCCTCCCCAAGACGGCGCCACTCATCCCTATCCTCCGATTTCCTCATCCAGCGCCTACCGGCGACCTTGTACAGGTCGTCGGTCTATCAGGCTGGAGGGCGTCCGACACTACGTTTACCGAGACGCGGTCTCCACTCCAGGACTCGTTTGCTCCATCGGCCATCGGTCCTGCGGCAGATGTGACCGGCCCACTACCACTACAACTTGCTAATTTTGCGAGCTATGTCGGTTACCTTGATTCTATTACGGATATCCTGTGCTACTCTGCTATATATTTAATTCTAATACCCTCCGACATAAAAAAATCTAGCACAGCAAAACTACTACTTTTAAGTTTGTGCTAAAATCTGTTGTCATGTCAGATTACCAATCTAATCTTTAGATCTAGTAAACCAAAAGTTCTACAATGAAAGTTGGGTATTATTCATTCATTTCATTTCCCTTACATTAGCAGAAAATGTTCTCATAATTTATGGATACGTTGTATATAAATTAGACAGAGACTTAATTTAAACCTATAAAATTAGTTTTAATAAAAACATGAATTTGGAGTTTATGTCATATTTTAACCGGTAGTAAGCCAAATGAATGGATGGTAAGATTAGAAACCGGCTGTAAGTCGTGGTCTAAATATATTTTCTACGAAATATCAAAAGAGTGTCCCGAGAGTGGTAATCTGTATTTTGCTTAAAAATCCACATTTTATTGCTCAAGCC
Organism: Dendrolimus kikuchii; assembly: GCA_019925095.2. Lineage (NCBI taxonomy): Eukaryota > Metazoa > Arthropoda > Insecta > Lepidoptera > Lasiocampidae > Dendrolimus > Dendrolimus kikuchii. The sequence continues at coordinate 4,512,970 of CM034401.1, forward strand.
CTCATTCCAAGTTGAAGTGTGCCCAGCGAGAGCGGCCCCAAACTCATTTAGGCGTAACTTTGTTTGTTTCAATTTTGTGTAACCATTCATAAAACTTGATAATACCTGGCCATCTGAGATTTGCTCGGTTTCTTTATTTTCTGTTCTTTGATATAAATTGCTTTTTATTTTTAAGAAACTGTATTGCTCTCTCGATAAAGTTTTGTATAGTAAAAAATGAGTTGTTTTGCGTGTCATAATTTTATTTTGGAATTTGAGCACGATTTGGGCTGAATGAAGAATCGAAGATTAAATGTTAAAATAGTTTTTCGAATCTAGAGATTGGATATGACCTTTTGTTCCTGGCTAGTCATAGTTGGGAGGCAACACTGCTAAGAGGATGACCGAGGGCGATATATCCTTTAGTGAGACCGTAATATGGTGGAGGCAGGAGAGGAAGCAGATGTGTGACGTTGTAGAGATATTACATAAGTACTGACTGACTGACATATTAATCTTCATCCGTGCAGGAACGGAGAAAGAATACAATTTCCTGCGGCCAGGGAGCCTGTCGTAAGAGGCGACAAAACAACCCACAGCTAGGTGGTAGGGTATTTGCTCGACTGGATGGCGACCACCCCTGGTCTACAGTATGCCGCCATAACAACCTTGTGTTATGTTCCGGCATTAGTGACCAGGTTCCAGTCTCCCTTAAGAGAGCAGTAGCGCATTTGTAGCACGTTTGGCGTTGTAAATGTCCATAGGCGATGGTAACCGCTTTCCATCAAGTGGGCCGTCAGCCTGTCTGCTGAACTCCTGCAATTAAAAAAAAATCCTAAATATATATCGACAAACACTTAACTTATAACCAACGTAAAACTAAATTATTTAACACACAACGTTTAAAATAAATTCCATTTAAACTATATTTTACAAGCATCGCCGAGTGAGCGCGTAGTTATTAGTTTGCTTAGTAACACGGGCCGTGGCATGCGCCGATTGCGACGCCGTCATAATCCTTTACTTCGTTGGTTGGTCGGTCGTAGCATCTCGTTAGAGACACACTTGCCACTCGCTGATACCTTTTAGTTAATTGCTAAACGTTATTGTAGTAAACAAATATACTAAAAGAAAGAATAAACGGATATATTATTTTTTTTATTGCAGGAGATCAGCAGACAGGCAGACGGCCCACTTGATGAAAAGCGGTTACCATCGCCTATGGACATTTGCAACACCAAAGTTGCTACAAATGCCCTGCTGCTCTCTTGAGGGAGACTGGAACCCGGTCACTAATGCCGGAACACAACTCAAGGTTGTTATGGCGACATACTCTAGACCAGGGGTGATAGCTATCCAGTCGGGCAAGTGCCCTACCACCTGGCTGTGGGTTGTTAAGTCGCCTCTTACGACAGGCCGCCAGGCCGGAGGAAATTGTATTCTTTCTCCGTTCCTGCACGGATATATACAAAATCTAGCATTCTTTCAGTATCCACAACAAAACCTACTTACTACAACTGGTGACCTTCAGAGCTTTACACGCTGTGAGCAGTTCGAGTGACACGGATTCCCAGAAAGTGAACAAGGCGCCGCGCACACGACAAGTACGTGCAAAGGATAATTCGTACGGATCTGCCGCGTCAATTTCGTTCAAAATTCCCCCATTTTGGCCGGAGAACGGGACTAGGCGTCCATCATAAATACAATATTGAAAATGATAGGTCTTGAGAAAATCAATAACACTAATAAAATATAACTATTAATAACAATAACTAATATTTAATAAATAATACATACATACATACATAACTTCACGCCACTTCCCTTGCGGGGTAGGCACGAACAACAGAGCGCCATTTAGGCCCATTCTTACACACCTCACTTGCTTCTTTGACATTCATAACTCTTGTCATGCACGCTCGTCTGTTCTTAAGGCTCCTGACATCACCCTCCGCTAGTACACTATCAATTTGATCATGGAAGGTGTGTCGTGGCCTTCCACGACTTCTGCATCTATCCACTTAATAAATAATAACTAACAATAACTATTATCCGTGCAGGAACGGAGCAAGAATACAATTTCCTGCGGCCGGGCGGCCTATCGTAAGAGGCGACAAAACAACCCACAGCCAGGTGGTAGGGTAGGGTATTTTCCCGAATGGATGGCGACCACCCCTGGTCTAGAGTATGCCGCCATAACAACCTTGTGCTGTGTTCCGGAATTGGTGACCTGATTCCAGTTTCCCTTAAGAGAGCAGCAGCGCATTTGTATAGTAAATGTCCATAGGCGATGGTAACCCCTTTCCATAAAATACGCTGCAATAAAAAAAAAACTAAGGCTATCACTGTAATGCGACATAGGGCTGGAGCTCTCATTTTCTTTAATCCAAGTAGAAGCGGACAGGCTTTGTTATGGATGGGCTCACGATAGCTGGAGTCATGGCGTTGGCAACGTTTTGATTTCCACTAGTTTTAGTGGGTAAGCTGGAGTGCCAATACTATCCCACTATATGTCCCGGACTTGTAGGTTGTGCGTAAACTGGATTTCTTCTTGACATAAAAATGTAGAGAGAATGGATGAAAAGAGGTTTTTTTTTATTGCAGGAGATCAGCAGACAGGCAGACGGCCCACTTGATGGAAAGCGGTTACCATCGCCTATGGACATTTGCAACACCAAAGTTGCTACAAATGCGCTGTTGCTTTCTTAAGGGAAACTGGAACCTGATCACTAATGCCGGAACACAACTCAAGGTTGTTATGGCGACATACTTTAGACCAGGGGTGGTAGCCATCCAGTCGGGCAAATGCCCTACCACCTGGCAACATTTATAAGATAGTAATTTATTATAATTTATTTATACAATGACATTTGTCCTGTTATGACCAACTTCATCGTTTGTTTAATGTATTCATTTAAAATGCGCATCCTTTTTTTGTCTCGATTACATCGTCGCGGATAGAGGGGCTTGGGAAAGCCATCGCTAGATGGCGTTAAGCGGTTAAAGATCGGTAATAGTAAGTAGGCCATTACAACGTGTGCATTTTTCAAAAACCAAAAATGAATGTCTAATTTTGAAAACGAACTGAATACAAACACTAAACAGTGAATTAGTTTATCAATACATACATACATACATAACTTCACGCCAGTTCCCTTGCGGGGTAGGCACGAACAACAGAGCGCCATTTAGGCTTATTCTTACCCACCTCACTTGCTTCTTTGACATTCATAACTCTTGTCATGCACGCTCGTCTGTTCTTAAGGCTCCTGACATCACCTTCTGCTAGTACACGATCAATTTGATCATGGAAGGTGTGTCGTGGCCTTCCACGACTTCTGCATCCATCCACTTTTGCATTGTATATCTGTTTAGTCATTCTTTCATCATGCATTCTTTCCACAGTTTATCAATACCACAAAAAACATGTGATTTGCAAGTGCTAGGCTTAGCTGAACTCCGCGCACGACGGCGTCTGATAAGTACCATCCCCATTCCTTGGAGTGTGATTCGGGGTTGAGGAAAGGGGTTTGTGCAACTTATATGCAGATTACTTGTAAAATAAAAACTAAACCCAAATGTATCAAAACTACAGATAGTTTTGAAACATCAGTACTTAACACTTTATACATGTTGATGTGTGCTCAAAATAATAGTGATAATTTTAAGGGTTAATGATATAATACTTAATAAGAGGTACGCGCGCATCACAGTGAGAGGCGAATCCCAAACCCTTAATTGATATCTCTTATTTCTTTTATGTATATACATGTATTTTGCCATAATAGTTCCTGAGATAATCAACTGTGAGTATTGTTACTCATAAATATATAGAGCGACAGATACCAAAGTAAGTCTATAGACATGAAAATAGAAAAAAAATTTACTGAAAAGTATGTTGACGCTTTGTATGACCTTCGAAAAATTTTCCTCATCCGAACTTCTTTTGAGTAAAAACTTTTGAATTTGAAAGTTTATTATCTACGAAGGACTCGAAGTAAAATACTATTAAGACGGGATTATTTTATCACTAAGTTTAATTTAGGATCACCTAAGTTCTTATCTTCTTTTGTCGTTTTTGTTTACTGTTATATCCATGTTACACTTGGGATAATGTCAGTGAGTGTTTGACGCAGAGAAATAAAATTAAGAACCCGATTCCAGCGCCACCTACCGGGTCCAAATTTAAGCTATCCTATCTTTCAAGTCGGATCAAACTGCACACGGTGTGCAAATTTGATTAAAATCGGTCAAGTAGTTTAGGAGTCCATTGAGGACAAACATTGTGACACGAGATTTATATATATTAAGATATATATATATATATATGTGTGTGTGTGTGTGTGTGTGTGTGTGTGTGTGTATATATATATACTAACGTAGTCAATCGTTTACGTCTTATTTTTAATGCTATAAGTAATTCGCATTTGGACACAGTCACTAACACTAACGTAAATGGAGCAGGGGAATTACAATAAAATCGACAAGTGCGTGTCAGTCCGCACAAATTGAAGGGTTCAGTCAACTTACTTGTCAAAGAAAGTTCAATGTTTGTAGTTACAGATCCAAAAACTACTAAGCGGATGTTGTCCAAATCAAATTTTGCTGAAAACAAAGCATTTTATAAGATCTTAAATCTTCATTAAATATTCCTAATAATTGTTGGCGCAGTTTTTACGACTTGAGAGCATGAAAGTTCGCCGCGCCGTGGCAATATTCGCATGGCGTTTTTCTGTGCTCTGTGGCCAATAAATATAGGACATAATAGAATGCCAACCATCAAAATATATTTGATAATTTCTCAGAAAAAAACTGTAACAAACGAACAGATGGAAGGGACATCGCGGGTTTATAAGGCCTATTTCCAAAATTTTCACAGAACCTTAATAGATAGTAGTGCTGTAACGTAAAGCGAGGGTTCGTTAATTGATGGTGAAATTCGATATTACAAAGGTCCACCGGTCAGCGGTAGGTATACAAAGTAAACCCCTTCCTCACTTCGCTTTTGCTCGGCGTCAGAGGTGCCGGAAATTAGAGACTACTGGGATCGACATTGTGTTCTCGTCCAGTATCGATTCAGTACTTAACTACCTTGGTAACACAAAAGCTTCTGACAGTATGGCCTTAACAACTGGGACTACCCTTGCGGGTAAACGATAGGTAAGTACTTAAATAAACTTAGATATTTTTTATCAACTTACAAAACCACCAAATATTAATTTTTCTTATAATGTCTATTTGGACACCGCATTGCCTGGAAGATATCGCTATAAGCGACAAGGCCGCCCATTGTTCTAATGAAAATGTATTCATATTAAATTGTCTAGGTTTAAGTAATGGTGAATATTATATGCGCAGCTCGTCGCACATATATTTTGTTCTACAATGATGGGTTGGGACCCTGGTCGGTGTAGGTAAAGAAGTTAAACACCGTTAGTGGTGGAAACTTATAATAAATCACTTTTACATAACAACTACGCGTGACCGCGGCTACAACCAAAATGGAAGAAAAAAGAAAGCAACGACAGTGTTGCAAGTTTAAAAATAATATTGTTATGTTGGTGTTGCTAACAATAATGTAGAGTATGCCGCCATAACAACCTTGTGTTGTGTTCCGGCATTAGTGACCAGGTCCCAGTCTCCCTTAAAAGAGCAGCAGCGCATTTGTAGCACCTTTGGTGTTGTTATTATTATAAAAAAGTACTTTGTGTTATATTTATCCGTGCAGGAACGGAGAAAGAATACAATTTCCTGCGGCCGGGCGGCCTGTCGTAAGAGGCGACTAAACAACCCACAGCCAGGTGGTAGGGCATTTGCCCGAGTGGATGGCTACCACCCCTCGTCTAAAGTATGTCGCCATAACAACCTTGAGTTGTGTTCCGGCATTAGTGACTAGGTTCCAGTGACCCTTAAGAGAGCAGCAGCGCATTTGTAGTACCTTCGGTGTTGCAAATGTCCATAGGCGATGGTTACCGCTTTCCAATCAAGTGGGCCGTCTGCCTGTCTGCTGAACTCCTGAATATATATATATTGCATTGCGATTGGACCTGGTAGGTGACGCCGCTAAACGGTGCGTCCGGTTATGATGAAATTTTTTGTTTGTTCAAGTGGATTCGAGAATAGTTTAGATTAATAGTTGGTCCCAGGTGATGTCGCTGCCTGCAATCGGGTGATAGATTTTTATTTTTTAAAGGCAGGACAACGTCTGCCAGGTACAGCTAGTATATATATACATAGCTTATTAATAAAACCATGAAATAATGAGTACCAATAATTAAAAAAATCCTATATTCACAGATACACTTTGTGCATAAATGTAGCAAACGGTGTATGAGTAAGTACAATTCTCCACAATAATAGGCAAAGGAAATAAATTCATACAATTTTGTTACATGAATTATTGAATATGTTTCATGTAGCCAAGTGTAATTATTTAGTGCTTATATTATTATTAGGATTGATTTTTGAAATATTAGTACTCATGTCAGGAGCCTTAAGAACAGACGAGTGTGCATCACAAGAGTTATGAATGTCAAAGAAGCAAGTGAGGTGTGTAGGAATGGGCCCAAATGGCGCTCTGTTGTTCGTGCCTACCCCGCAAGGGAACTGGCGTGAAGTTATGTATGTAAGTATGTATTAGTACTCATTATTTCATTGTTTTATTATTAAGTTATCAACATTATTCTATTATTCTTTTATATTATATTTATTTCATAGTTATACATTTTGTAGTTAATGTTTCTTATTTTTACAAAGGACACTCATATACGTTTGGTTTAGGACGTGCGGCATAGCAATATACCGAGCGCCAATCTCATTTTTGAAACTGAGTCATACAGTTTCATTATCGTCGTCAGCCAATCACTGTCCACCGCTGGAGGTAGGCCTCCCCAAGTCGGCGCCACTCATCACAGTCCTCTGCCTTCTCCATCCAGCGCCTACCGGCGACCTTGCGCAGGTCGTCAGTCCATCGGGCTGGAGGGCGTCCGACACTAGATTTACCATCAACCGCGTTGGCTGCATCGACAATTTCTGTATATGTTTTCTTTTAATTTTTTTTTATCTTGTGTATGTCTCATTTTGGAAATAAAGATTCATACATACATAACTTCACGCCGGTTTCCTTGCGTGGTAGGCACGAACAACAGAGCGCCATTTAGGCCCATTCTTACACACCTCACTTGCTTCTTTGACATTCATAACTCTTGTCATGCACGCTCGTCTGTTCTTAAGGCTCCTGACATCACCTTCCTTCCACTTTTGCATTGTATATCTGTTTAGTCATTCTTTCAACATGCATTCTTTCCACATGCCCCAACCACCGGAGCATTCCTTTATATAGAAATAAAGATGTTCTTTGAAATAATATAATATATTCAAAGGACAAAGTGTAGGCTCAATGGTGTGAGTTTTAAGCCTATATTTGACAAGAAACCGCACAGGATAGAGAAAGGGGTCGTATTCTCGTTTCGGAGCTCAAAACACATTTTGAGGACGTTGAACCAACGGAATTCATTACCCAACGGACTAGTTAAAGAAATACATGCGAAACTATTAAATTTTATACTAAAAAATAATCACAAAATCTTATTAATGTTGATTTGTTAAATCATTTATATTATAAACTAGCTTCTGCCCGTGACTTCGTCCGCGTGGAATAGTTAACAAAAGAAAGTTTGGTCTTAGCGTGATAATATATAGCCCATAGCCTTCCTTGATAAATGGCCTATCTAACACTGAAATAATTTTTAGTAGTTCCTGAGATTAGCGCGTTCAAGCAAACAAACTCTTCAGCTTTATAAATTATATTATTTTATCCGTACAGGAACGGAGAAAGAATACAATCTCCTGCAGCCGGCCGGCCTGTCGTAAGAGGCGACTTAACAACCCACAGCCAGATGGTAGGGCATTTGCCCGACTGAATGGCTACCACCCCTGGTCTAAAGTATGTCGCCATAACAACTTTGAGTTGTGCTCCGGCATTAGTGACCAGGTTCCAGTCTCCCTTAAGAGAGGAGCAGCGCATGTGTAGCAACTTTGGTGTTGCAAATGTCCATAGGCGATGTTAACCGCTTTCCATCAAGTGGGCCGTCTGCCTGTCTGCTGAACTCCTGCAATAAAAAAAATATATATTAGTATAAGATATAAGATACAGCTTCCGTCACTTTTTCAGTTTAGTTCCATCGACTACATTAAAACGATTGCTGCAATTAGCGAATGGCGTGATTCTCGTTCTTCAGCCACCCCCTTCGCTCCCTTTCAGCCGCGTTCGCCGTCTAAAGGAAATTACTAAAGTCCCACAGGTCGAGACGACTTTCCAGGGATTATATAAAATTGAAGAACTCTGATGAAATTGTTTCGGATTTCGCGTTCTGATCGAACGGCGTGGGGTTGCTCAGCTTCGGATTGCGACCTTAATTATTGTAAGTGGATTGCTAATCACATTTATTACGAAATTCCTTGTGAATTCGTACAAATTGTGGCCGGCACTCTATCTGACGAAGTTTTAACGGGTGTCTCTCTAATGATTTCGCGATGGGATGAAACTTTTTTCATTTATATCGAGCTTTGTCAAAATGTATTCTTTCTTCAATCAATTGATTAACGTTTTTAGTATTGGTAATGAGAGTGGTTGCTAATTTTGTAGAACGTTTTTATATGTATCATTGGAACAATGAATTTGCTCAGCTTGTTTTGAGCTTAAATCAATATTGAAGATTGAATTAGTTTCTATATAAAGCCCGCTTTTAGACAGTTTCAATTTGGATGAATCAACCAAAGTGAACCATATAAATATAAATTTCATTCATTCATTGAAGACCATCGTGTAGTTCTGTGCTGTATTATTTAACAAAATTGGTTCAATTAAGATTGCTTCGTCTAATATCTTACTTACTTACTCCGTTGACTCAGCGACCCAAAGTGGGTCTTGGCTTCCGAAACGAGAGCATGCCTCTGTCCTAAATTAAAAAGCATAGATGACAGGGCATCGCCTTGTTTGAGACGAGTAATCACCACAAATTCGTCGGAGAGTTCATTCCCAACTCTCACCCGCATAATGATTTTACCGGTGGCTACCATAATTAAGTCAACAAGCTGCTTAGGGATGAGGAAATCTCGCAATATGGTATATAGGGCACCCTTTCTATGCTATCGTAAGCTTTTTGGAAATCCACAAAGAGGGAATGGACGCTCTGTGCGTACTCCCACCGCTTTTGCATTAATTGTTTGAGAAGAGTGTCGGGGTGAAGGTAAGGAAAGGAATGCTCCGGTGGTTCGGGCATGTGGAAAGAATGCATGATGAAAGAATGACTAAACAGATATACAATGCAAAAGTGGATGGATGCAGAAGTCGTGGAAGGCCACGACACAGCTTCCATGATCAAATCGGTCGTGTACTAGCAGAAGGTGATGTTAGGAGCCTTAAGAACAGACGAGCGTGCATGACAAGAGCTATGAATGTCAAAGAAGCAAGTGAGGTGTGTAAAAATAAGCCTGAATGGCGCTCTGTTGTCCGTGCCTACCCCGCAAGGGAACTGGCGTGAAGTTATGTATGTATGTATGTTTGAGAAGAAATATTTGGTATACCGTGCTGCAATTTCTGCGGAACCCGCACTGGTAATCGCTAATACGTTCTGCATACAGTTCTAGCTTCTCCAACAGTATGTAAGACAGGACTTTATATGCGGTGGGTAGTAGTGCTATTCCCCGGTAATTGTGGTATTCGTCTTTTTTTAATGCTGATATCAATCAGTATTAAGTAAAAACTAAGCCCTAATGTTTATCGGAAACAGATAAAATTACGCTGCTATAATTAAACAATGACGGATAATCAGATGTAATATTTTTTGGTTCTGTTGTAATAGTCAAGCCGGGATAGTCCACCTCTCGTTATTCCCTTGTTTGAATAGCAACGCCGACAACAAATCGGTCAGTTAAGTTAAGACACCATTTAATTCTACCTTCAAATTGTAGTTGACGTTCAATTCCGTTTAAAAACGCCTAAAAAAACGAGAGGTGTATGAACTTACCCCACTGACAGACTTCCTCATCTTGACTAATAGGTGTTAGAAAGAAAGAAAGAAAGAAAGAAAATATTTATTTCAAATTGCGACTCACACAATACAAACTGAAAAGAAAATAACAATAAAAGAAAGCCGCAATATATGAAATGAGGTTGGCACTCAGTGTTTCGCTGTGCCGAAACATGTTCCGACACAGCACTGGTTTTCAGTGCCCACCTCCATAACCTCATATGTCCTAAGACCCCAAGTATGTAGGTGACTTTGAACCAGTACATTAATAAACAAAATATATATATATAAGAATTATACAATAATATACCCAAACAAAAAAAAATAAATAATAAAAAAAAATACCTATAACTAAATGTTACTGAATGTATTCTAAAAACTGTCAACAACTATAAGATATCTTAAGTATTACTTGAAAAATGCACATACAAATCATGGATATAAACCTAATTACAAATTCCATTAATTCCATTAGTGTTGAAATAAATACATAAATAAAATCTTCATATTTTCGACAAGTGCGTCTGTCCCTCTGCTTATCTGACGAGTGACGAAAAACCCGTCACCGGACAGATGCACATGTCTGTTTCTTACCTTATGAAATCTTTTAATCTACTTTGGTCATATTTAACAAACATAGATATGCTATTTCAAGTGAACACAAAGCTATATATACCCAGAAATCCGCACCAAACTGGGCACTGTCTGAATCCAAACGAGACAGTAAAGTGCTAAAATGATATATGCCAGGCTGTATAGTAATATAGCCAGGACAATGGCAATTGTGTACGAGGCTGTTACGTCGCAGCTTGGTTATATATAGGGGCGGCTATAAACGGGACAATTGCATCCCTCCCCTTGTCGTATATTCGCGTTTTCCTCCAGCCATGTAACCTTGTATGTGAAATACGGACGACTTGAGGATTAATATATTTTGAACATATTGTCTTAAGGAGTAACAACTACATTCTCTGGTGAAGGCTGGTGAAAATTGAGTATAGGGTCGATGATAATCGTATCAATTGAGTTACTTTTTTATCCATTTACAAAGGTTGCGGAATTTTCTTTTAAATGAAACATTTTTGCTTCAAAACGATAAATTTCCATTATTTTCATTTATTGTGTTGATTGTTTATAGTCTGTACATTAGATGACTTATGGCTGGTTCCAATCTCTTACTAACCGTTCATTTGCCTTACTATAGTAACAGCCCATAAACGTCCTACTGCAGGGCTCGCCCCCCCCCCCCCCTCCTATAGGGGAACGGACATACCTGCGATACTTGTCCAAGGCGGCTTGACAGGTTTGACACATCGGGTATCTGTTGATGTTCAAGTTTCATCACGATGTTTTCCTTCATCATTGTTAGCACGCGGTACTTGTAACGATATGCACATTAGGTCAGGAAACTGCGTAAGTGTTGCATGCGTTCCGGCCGGGATTTGAATCCGCGCCCTTCGAATCTGGGACGAGAGTGCTAGTCGTTATGTTACCACGACTTTATCTGCCTTACTGCTGAGGGCCTAAAGAGATCGTTTTCGTAGATTCATATTATGATGAACATGACAAATCAACATAATGTGTCTTACAACTACCAGTATGTCTAGACCCGTTTCAATTTCACTAAGCGATACTCCAAAGGCGACCGTATTAGGCTCTTTGGTTGAAATTTGACATTAGCTCCATACAAAGCTAATGAATTAATAGTGAGACATAGAAACCGGCCATCATAGAACGTCACTATTAGGTCGCCACCAACAATGTATTGTAGTACGACAATTATGACATTGGTTTCATGTGAAACTTACTGTTAAGAAATAGATAACTTGATAGGCGTGCAAATATCAAAGCAAAATAAACGGTTGGAAAGAGCGTATAAGTATAGTTTACTGATTCTCAACATAAATATTCTATCTCACAAAATTTAACGAAGATTATTTTTGTATTTGCAATTTGGACCTTAGACCATTAATAGAAAGACGGTGTCTCGGACTCTAAAAGTGAGGCCAGCTAAAGGATGCCGAGCGCGCTGCAGTTCGTTATGAGTACACACGCACACAAATTTGTAAAAAAATTCTTCACTTCAATTGACCTATTTGTTTACGCAGGCTCCGTCTAAACATACTAGACCATTAGTCTACTACTAACTTAGACCATTAGTCTAAGATTTGCATCTATAAAAAAAAATGTAAAATCTTGATATATTGAGTGAAAGGCCTTGATAGTTTACCATCGAGATCTTCGATTAAAAAGTATCAGTTAAATCAAATAGGCTGTTAACCCTTGATATTATCTTCAAACATGCCTTAACAGCAAAAATAGATTGTTGAAGTTCCCACCAGGTAAGGAAGGCGGTGAAAAATAGTCAATTATGTATAGGATAGGTCGTATTTTTTTTCACACCTCTGCGTCGAGCGTCTGCGGAATTACACTAAAATGGGATAGACGTGATAAAATAAACATTTTTACGACATACCGAGGGTAAATTGCGCAGTAAAGCGCAATTACTCCAAAATAACGCAACACACTTTATTTTTAATATATTAATAAATTGATTTTACGGATTTTATGATTACTACATGCTTTGTTTGTTAAATAAAGTTCAAAGAATCGATGTTAGGTTATAATTTGAAAATGAAAGAAAGTTATAATTATTGTTTTTTTTTATTGCCTGAAGCAGGAAAACAGGCAGAGGGCTTGATGGAAAGTTGTTACCGTAGCTTCTAAACGTTCGCAACACGAGGAGCGTCGCTAACGCGTTATCGATTTCTAAGAAATTTTATAACGCTCTTGTTAAAGAATAGAATATAGCACAGAGGGAAAACCGCGGTGGATACTTCCTTCTAGACCATTGCTGTACGCGGAACAAGCGTAGTAGAGAACCACTGCGCAGTTAAGCGTGGGAGCTCAAGGAAATAGGGGTGAACATCCCATCGATGGCGAGCGGTGCTATTGTGAAAATATGTATTGTGCCGGAGCTGAAGGCACAGGCCTTCTCTAGTTAGGTTTTCAAGGCCACAAGCCAGCCACAGTTTAAATTTACTACAGTAGGTGCGTCGTTAAACGTTTAGGTGTAGCTCGACGCACGATTGTTGTACGTTGAAATGAATAGAGGAAAAATTCGAATCATATATGTTTATTGTTTTGACTGCCTCTGTGGGCTTGAGCGGGCTAAGCATTTGACAGCTTGCCTCGCTGCAACGGGTTCGATTCTTGGTATGGTAAATTTCGGAAAATGAATTTTCTCCGTTATTTACTATGGTCTGGGTGTCTGGGATCGGCCCCAGAGTAGTCCGTTGTATATCACCCATAACACAAGCATAACTTGCTTAATTTGGTGATATACAATATGTTTGTTTGTCTCACGATTTAGTATTATTATTTTAGATTTATAACTCGGTTAGGTAAATTTATAATTGATTACTTTAGACGACTTTTATTAAGCATAACGCGATTCGATAGGTATTTGGACAGTGATTCGTCCTAAATTATCTCATATACAGTTCCGAATACTCATTAAAAGACACCAATATGTTCTTATTCCACCACCGCTCCTTCCCTACAGTGGCTAGTCCTTAAGCGAAATTTCCCTCGTCAAAAACGCATAAAAGCGTAAAATCCCGGTTGCGTTTACTACGATGCCCGGAGTCGGCTTTCCTATTTTTTTATTATTTGGATAATTAAACAGTATTGTACACAATTTACTATTATGAGTCTTTTACATAAGCGGTCATTAATTAATTACGTAAAGATGATTTGTCGATTTTTGACCCCCCCTACCCCCATGTAAGGATACATACGATTTCTCGAACCCTCCTTCTTACGTAAGATTCAATCTCGTTTTTCCGAATAATCACAGTCTAACGTGAATCAAAAAATTTTATTCTAAAAGTAAGTAAAATAAGATGTAGATCGAAGTGCACATTATAGAATGAAGAAAATCATTTGGCATCCGAAATAGAACAAGATTTATAATATTAAATTTCGACTCGTAAAATATTGCGTAAGAATGTGTTTAAACCAATCCCCCGCATCGCCCACGTCGACCACATCGACTACATCGACCACATCAATTACACCGACCACATCGACCACACCGACCACATCGACTAGTCGTCGTCGTCGTCAGCCATTTGCAGTCCACTGCTGGACGTAGGCCTCCCCAAGACGGCGCCACTCATCCCTGTCCTCCGATTTCCTCAGCCAGCGCCTACCGGCGACCTTGCATAGGTCGTCGGTCCATCGGGCTGGAGGGCGTCTGATACTACGTTTACCGAGACGCGGTCTCCATTCCAGGAGTCGTCTGCACCATCGGCCATCGGTCCTGCGGCAGATGTGACCGGCCCACTGCCACTTCAACTTACTAATTTTTCGAGCTATGTCGGTTACCTTGGTTCTCTTACGGATATCCTCATTTCTAATCGACCACATCGACTACATTAACTAAAATGATGAAAATGGCAAATCACAAAATAAAAACCTATCCTACTTTCTGGGATAATCTTCACATAAGTCTATCCCCAAACTTATCCCATTATCCGGGATGAAAAGTATCCCTTGTCCACCCTCGGTATTAAAATTACATATGTACCCCGAATTTCAGCCAAATCGTTCCAGTAGTTTTCCGTAAAAGCATAACAAACAGAGAGACAAATATATTTTTATCCCGGAAGCCATCCCATTTTTCAGGATAAAAGTATCCTATGGTCATCCTCGGCATCGAAAATATATATTATATACTGAGTTTCCGTGAAAACGAAACAGACAGACAGACAGACAGAGTTACTTTCGCATTTATAATATTAATTAATAGGGATAAGGATAAATAGCCTATTTCTACAAAACGTGATCGTACAAGCGTAAGCGACACTTCCATAAGGATAAAAAACATACAATTTCTTAACCAATATACGTTGGAATATAAATACACATCATTTTCGTCAACACGGAAATCCTGCTCATACCAAAAATGTTACCAATCTTTTTATGTGCAGCTATTTTAATATTTTGTTCGGTGATCATATTCAACACAAACAAATAACAGGTACGTGATTCTTCTATGTTGCGTCAAAATGAAAATATAACGACAAGGTTTTATAATTCTGTCACAAACGACTGATTTTTGTGCAAAATAATGATATAGGCAGTCAAATTATTTCTAACAAGAGTAGATTATTTTTTAAATGAAATGGTCAATAATGTGTCAAATACATAAATCATTTGTATCCGCATACAACTAAAATATGTTTAAGATGCCTAGCTGTTGCTTTTGATGTATGTGCTTTGACTTATGTTGAAAAAAGAAATAAAATATTGAAATCAAAAAACACCCAAATTTCAATAGAGAAGATGGTTGGCAAGTACCACCTGTTTGCGATCCAATTATCAAAACTATTAAGACCCAAACCCAGCAAAAACCAGCTGCGTCTCGTTATCATTCCCTCAAGACACTGTGAGCTCTTTCTGCGTACAACGGAACACAAACCAACTTGACTAATAATTACTTTTATTTTTCCTTCCACCCATTTTAATATTATATAAAATTATTAGAGCTAGGCATGTTTGCTGAAGAGTTTCTTGCGCCGCTTCTTCTCTTCAAGCCATAACATGTTGCGAAGCGGTAGTAAATTAGATTAGGCTCCCTTAGAGTAAATAATAACCATAAACAAAATTAAAATTAATAAGTTGGCGGTAGGCTAAATAAAACTTTAACAATACTCGTTGATACTTGACATCTTTGTCTTCCGTGATCACGGCCACTGAAAAGTGGCCGAAACGTCGGAAAAACCAAAATCAAATAAAATTACCCCGCTTAAAACCGTTAAAACGTAGTTTTATTATGTATACATGTCGCGAAAACTTAAGTAAATTTTATTTGAAAAAAGAAGTCATTAAAGAACACAATGTGAATGACACACAAACAATACAATGAACGCACAGATAGAGTGAACACACACACACACACACACACATGGAATAAAGGACACAATGAACACAGAGATGGACAAACGGACGGTTAGGCGGACATACTGAAAATATAAGGGTTCCACTTTTGCTAAAACGGCTACGGAAATTAAACAAACAGGAAATGTCAACCTTTCATTTTCTTTTTATAGCTGGAGTACAGCAGATCAGGCAGATGGCCCACCTCACAAGCGGCTATTGTCGCTTATGAACGTTTGGAACACCAGAGATGTCACCTACGTGCCGCCCTGAAAGACATTTTATGACATCCTTTTCAAATAATCCATATTGTAGCGCTGTGGGAAAACCACGGCTGGGAGCTCATTCGGTTTCATATTGTAGACAATTTGTGGACTTAAATAAAGTAAAAACGAATGGTGAAGAAAATCAGTCAAAAGTCGATTCCTTTTAAATTCATATTAAGTAATTTATTTGAGCAAAAACGCGGTTTATGAAGCTGTTACAATAAATTACATCGTTCATACGTTCTTGCCATATTGGTAATTAATTACAAATGGTAATGTACGCATGCATGTAGAATGAGCCTTGACAAAAGAAAGCTTTATAAATAGTTTCATATTAATATAATTTAAGCCTCTTTAATATTTTTAAAATAATATTTATATATTAAATCGTAGAAGTATTACAGACACGTCATTCTTTACTACTTTACTTTTGTCTTTACCTAGTACTTAATACTAATTATCAAAGTAGAAAGTCAGCAGTCTCTTGTCAATCCGTAAATAACTTTCTTAAAGTATAATAACTCTTTTGTTTATTTTCTAATTAGCACACATATTTGTATTACAATCTTGCCATGTATATTAAATACTTATAGTTTAGTAACCGTAACCATTATTTCTGCTTGCATAATTTTATACTTAAATAAATATATAGTATCTATGCTACTGGTCTGTCATTTGCGACAGCCCTAGTGCAGTTTGGAAATGAATCACGGCCGACCGTCTCCCGTGGGAATCGCTGGATGGAAATTAACAACGCCCACTCGCATCCATGCAAAATTATTATCAGTGATATATGTATAATTCACACGTTATATTAATATTTTATTCGAACCGTTGGATATGCTCAAAATATCAACCCATTAACGACCCGATGGGCACCGGCGTCCTTATATGCGATAGGATGGAAATAATCCTATACGCTTTAGTATCGGTTATCTCAATGACATTTTTATTTATGTCTTATTAGCCTATAAACGTCCCACAGCTGGGCTTGGGGCTAACAATTTCAGAAGATTGGATAGTATAGTTAACACGCTTGTTTAAGGAGGATTGGCAAGTTTCAGATACTGCTTGTATAGATGTGCAGGCTTCATCGCGATGTTTTCCTTCATGATCAGTCAAATCTGTTAAGATACTTTTTTATCATATAAAATGCTGGAGCTGCGTAGATCGTGTACAAACGTAGCAACTTGTAATCTTATTTTTTAAAGAGTCTAATAGGATATTAATTGACACAAATCTGTAGTTGAATTTAAAACGAAATGGTTTATTGTTGTTGTCGCACTCTGTTTATATAGGATTTTTATGAAATGGGTATATACTCTTGGGTATATACACGAATTAAAAGTTATGATTCAGTCATTAGAGGTTTTTGAGGAGCTAATACTAGGTCTTTATTGTAAGACATGAACATTAGGTGCACAAGATTAATTATTATTATTAAATATTAATTAGAATATTTATATCATGATACAAGTAATGCCTATAATATAAGAGTATGTTATCTATACTAATAATATAAAGAGGAAAGATTTGTATTTCTGTATGTTTGTAACAAATAGACTCAAAAACTATTGGACCGCTTTAAAAATTTTTTTCACCATTCGAATGGATTGGATGGATGAATACATTACATACATACATACATAACTTCACGCCAATTCCCTTGCGGGGTAGGCACGAACAACAGAGCGCCATTTAGGTTTATTCTTACACACCTCACTTGCTTCTTTGACATTCATAACTTTTGTCATGCACGCTCGCCTGTTCTTAAGGCTCCTGACATCACCTTCTGCTAGTACCCGATCAATTTGATCATGGAAGGTGTGTCGTGGCCTTCCACGACTTCTGCATCCATCCACTTTTGCATTGTATATCTGTTTAGTCATTCTTTCATCATGCATTCTTTCCACATGCCCGAAGCACCGGAGCATTCCTTTCCTTACCTTCACCCCGACACTCTCTTGCTACATTATCCCTGATTAATATAGGTTATATAGAAATTAGGGATGCTAGCTAAAACTTCAATAGTGTAAACAAAATACTTGGCGCTGGAATCGGGTTCTACGATTTTCGATCGGTACATTCTCGAGCAGGATTCAAACGACGGAAATCAGAAACAGGTGTATTAAATACTAACTTATCATAACTATTAGTCGTGGCTGCTACTTCGTTTACGAGGGACTTGGATTTTATATGAATATCGTATGAACTGACAAAATGATCTTCGGTTCAGAACAGTCTTAAAACACGTATTAAATCAATAGCAATTTACAGAGTTTAAATTCAGTGGCGTTCGCGCTTTATATAAAGCTCCACGAGGTGCAATAGATATCGCGGAAAAAATCACACGTCTGAATTTAAATCCGGCGCGAAATTGATTCCGTAGTAGCTACGCGTGCTTCTATAGAGTCCCAAAGGTTACAACAGATTTTGCACCCACTTCTATGAAGTTCCATAAGTTAGAAATACGGAAAAAAATCGAAATATTCTTCGTTAGTCTTATTATTTTTCGATGTGTGATCTGTCACTATGTGTTTTATCAATCAATCAATATCTTTATTTGCAAGAATGTAGTTTATACAGGTGTTATATTATTGTTACGAGTTGCGGGATTCGAATTAAAATGCCGTTGGAATTATTATAGAGTTTATTAGAACTATACAAACACGTATAACACAGGTACAAATATATCCGAACACAACAATTTCAAACGTAATGCAGAAGGTCGTAATTTAATAAAACGCGCAAAGTCCATCACTATTAGATTCCCGATTGTAGTACACACGTCTCGCTTTGATCGTGGTTCTCGCTCGACTGCGTCCCCTCCCTCCATCAGGCCATCGTTTTATACTGCACAAATGCAATGTGTCCGCCCGGAAACGTGACCGAATTTCCTAGAATCAGCTTGTACTTTAAAATCCGTAACACTTGGCTAATGATTACAACACAATAATAGGCTTTTCTTTAGAAACGTATGCCAATAAATAAGTAAACAAAAGAAGGCGATCATAAAAGAATTATAATAGGTTCAATGTTATTAGTTATTAGTTCAAATGCCGACGGGTAATAAATGTGCTCTACAAATCTGTACGTGGAATTTGTCTTTGTCAGCGCCTAGACTGTAACTTTATATATACTTATAGTAGTGTACAAAATGAATTAAAATTTAAAATTACATACATACATAACTTCACGCCAGTTCCCTTGCGGGGTAGGCACGAACAACAGAGTGCCATTTAGGCTTATTCTTACACACCTCACTTGCCTCTTTGAAAAATTTAAAATTAAATTTACATAAATATTTTAATTATTAAAAAATGACAATTAAGCTTTGGTAATATATAAACAGTGAATGTCAAAAGAAAAAATAACAAATAGATAACTAAGATTTTCCATATATAATAGACAATAACGACAAGCACATTTACTAAGAAATTCATCTACAGTATAGAAACCCTCCTTGATCAGCCACTTTTTTAAGACTACAGTGAATTTTCTTGAGGGTACGTTTATAATATTAGTTGGCAGAGTTATAAATAAAAGGAGCCATGTAAAATATAGGTCCTTCTGAAGAGTTCCACAGAAGGCACGGGCAGCTTTAATTTTAGTTCTTTCTATCTTAGGGATGATTTCCACCAAAAGGCTCGCATTGCATCGGATCTGAAATGATACGAATGGATGCGGCGACAGCCGATCGCGTCCAGCAGGATGTCGACGCATACGAGCGGCTCCGTACCGTCGCTTGCGAACTCATCCGTTTCTGCGCCTAGTCAAATAGTTTCATTCCTATTATGTTGACGTGTTCTAATTAACCGACTTCAAAAAGGAGGAGTTTCTTTTAAAGACGACAGGCGAACGGAGCCGATCGTGCCTCGGAGCATACTTTCGGCTACGATCGCGCGTCGCGGAACCCGCGGTCAAGCTGCTGGTAATATAGACTTTATATACGGTGTACATGATTTAATATCGTTTAAATATTGTAAAATCCGTTCCGATCCTATGCGATGCGAGCCGTTTGGTGGATATCATTCCTTAGTGCACAGTTGCACGCTAGGTGTTAGGATCAAATACCAAGACATCGCGATTTCATAAAAATAGAGTCTTTCGGCACATGGTAAGTGCATAGGTATATAAAGGTGTCGTTAATCCCGGTTCGAGTGGTGCCCGAGCCCACAGCTTCCGGCACTAACAGCCCCGAAGGCTGTAAACGTCTCCAGCGCCTGACTTTCGGTGATTTACTCCAATTTTATGTGTCGTCTCTCCCTTGGATTTATATTAAATTTATTTTATGGCACATTTTTACAACCTCTGAACATGTTACTATGAACATTCGGCTTGTCATTTACGAGTATGCGGTAAGGGAATGCCTTTTTGAGTTCCAATTAACTTGCGATTGTTGAGATGTCCTTAAGTTTTCTATTGAGTGTATTACTTGTATTTCTTTTTACTTTTGATTAATTTGATTATTACAATCGTCATGTCTGTATATATAATATATGGACACGGATATGACGGTTCATTGATGGAGTCAAACAACCCGTACACATTATAAATATATATTTATATTATTTTGTGTTTATTATTTACATAGGCAAAGGTTTGAACGATTAATAAGCAATTAGATTAGATGCAAAAGTGGATGGATGCAGAAGTCGTGGAAGGCCACGACACACTTTCCATGATCAAATTGATCGTGTACTAGCAGAAGGTGATGTCAGGAGCCTTAAGAATAGACGAGCATGCATGACAAGAGTTATGAATGTCAAAGAAGCAAGTGAGGTGTGTAAGAATAAGCCTGAATGGCGCTCTGTTGTTCGTGCCTACCCCGCAAGGGAACTGGCGTGAAGTTATGTATGTATGTAGATTAATGCAGATTTAAACATAAGATATTTAACATGACGAGGACGACTTTACTCTCTGTATTTGTGTGTTAGTTGTCAAGTCCAGTATTATAATATCTCGCCTATTGGCCAATAGATTTTATCCGCCATACCCTCAACGGAGACAAAAAGAACTTTAAAATTTTTTAGGGGCGCAAATGAAAGCTATTCCGCGTCGAACAAAAAAAGAATCACGTAAATCGGATCATAAATCTCGGAGTAATCGGCGAACATACATAAAAAAAAGCAAAAAAAATCCCAACGAATTGAGAACATCCTCCTTTTTTTGAAGTCGGTTAAAAAGTAATCAACATAAAAGTAAAAAAATAGAGACAGTAATAGGTGAAGGTAGACAGATCAAGTAGTAACATTAACCTGACGGTCTTATCCGATCGCGTAGTATAGGACTCCTTGCTGTCTGCAACGCTGTCTTGATTAAGCGTTTTTCCCCCAACCTGAACTGTGAAGTGGACAATTTGAACAAAAACAAAGAACAAGAAGAAGAACAACTACTTTTAAGGATATCCAGTGGTATATGAGATATAGGATTTCAATCAAAAAACATTTTTCGGGGTTTTGTAGCCAAATGACTATAACAATGGATGTACTCGTTTGTAGCTCACCTCTCAGGAACTCCTCGTTATGTGGTGACTGTTACGAAGGTGGCCCTCCTGGAGAAATAAATAATACATTTTTCTCAGAGGTATTCGCAAAACTTACTGCTACACAAAGTCAGACGAATTTCATAAAAAATTAATTTATGCCAAAATGACTACTAAATTCTGAAAAAATGAAATCAACGTCTTTCATCTTGTGATGAAATAATTAAGTTTTTACAACTCCTTTCTACCAAGACGAAACTGTCAAATGCGAATTCTTAAATATCAAAGGCAAAAAATTAGTTTTCATTTCAAAAGAACTAAAGAATAATTTAATAGAAAACTCCAAAAACTGCTATCCGAATAGCTTTTACATTCAATTAATGGAATAATTTTATCCGAAAACGTTTCAGTAATTAACTGCCGCTCTGTAAAAATAGGTTTAATAGCTATTAACGTGGAAGGAAAATTAAAAGCTGTGATAATAAAGGCAGTTGGTGGAAATACGTGACCGATATGTCCTCGGAGGCTAAGGACTATTCTACACTGTTGCTGGCGATCCGCTTTCTTCCGCTTCCCGAACCGCTTCCAACCAGCTCGCATTTCTCAAAAAATAATAACGGTTAATTTATTTACCAAATAATTTGATCGTAAAAACATTCACGCATCGCGCGCGCATTTGAGATATCCACCCAATTGCAATACTAACCGGGTTCCAAGAGCTTGGTGATAAGTGGCAAGTGAATCTAGTTGTGAAGCGGGAGATATATAACAAGAGAACACGCACTGCTGCTCCTGTATCGCAGACGCTCCGGTTACTCAGCTCATATTATTACGGGTGAGTCCATTTATCTCCATTCCCTCTTACCCTTGCACCCTTGAAATCTGGCAATCGGCCAGATCATATGGTCTTTCGAACCGAATATTCCAACTGGCGACCTATTTATACAGTCTGCAACAACCGTATTTTGCCATTTTATGGTTAATTCAAACCAAATTGTAAATTTTCACATACCTAAAAAGTTAAATAAACAATCATTATCAATCTGCCCATTTACCCGTTTTCTGCCCTTGTTTTTTCTTTTTTGTTTTCTTATAAACATATTACTTCTGCCCTTATATATTTGAATACCCATTCCACATTCCTCAGATAATTACGCAAATTGCTACACGATAACTATTTTTTGGTACGTAGGTAGGTTAATATAACCTCGAGTACGTATTCTGTACTTTATTCAGCACACCTATTCTCGAATACTTGCACTAAACGTGATATCGGATCGATATAATAATATTGAATATTATATTCGTTTCACTCGGTGTGGTTAGCTTGCCGTGCAACTTTTATAGCTTATATATAGCTTCGTGTTTATTAAGACTCAGCGCACACGACAGTTTGATATATATTTTTTTTTCCTAATCATTTTTATTTTCTCTGGCTGCTTTCTTGCGTGTTCTTTATTAGCATTAGAAAAAAAAAAAAAAAATTTTTTTTTTTTTTTTTTTTTTTTCTCGTTAGCTTTTCCTTTTCTTATTGTGCACTTCTCATCGTCATGCCTACCAAATCGCAATCTGCCATCTTTATGCAAACCCATAAGTACATAACTTTCCTATTAGAGATAGCTAACCTTATATTAAAAGGAGACAAAAAGTATAGTGTAAACGATTTCATAGGGCGCTTTACAAAATTGGACGATATAAAGGGCAAGTTGGATACAGTATATTATGAGATCTTGGACTCTAAAGACCTTGACGACAAAGTGGAAAAATGGTACTTTGACTACTACACCTCGGCTATAGAAGCATATGAAAAAATTTTGGTGGCAAACATCACCATCAGCTCAAGCATCAAACCAAGCTCGCCCACATTCTCCACGTCTACTGTTCTGCCCAAAATAGATCTACCCAAATTTTCTTCCAAGCTTGAGGATTGGCCATCTTTCATAACTATTTTCAAAAGCCTTACGGACACTGCCGGTAATTTGTCAGGTGCAGTTAAATTACACTATTTATTTTCTTGCCTCTCCGGAGAAGCTCTCAGTATGGTATCACACCTCAAGGTTACCGATGAGAACTACGATGTAGCGATGACAACACTTGCCAATCGCTACGAAAATCGCCGAGTTCTCATTGATAGGTTTATAGATATGATACTAGAGTTACCCCACATCACCACCCGCTCACAAATCAGACAGTTATTTTTAGCCCCTCTTATTTCAACCCAATCGGCGCTTAAAAACCTAAACTTACCACTACATGACTCAGACTACGTCCTAGTGTCAATAGTAGTGCGGAAGTTAAAGGGCGAGCTTCGCACATTATTTGAACGAACGCATGGGTCTTCAGACACTCTGCCCACCTTAAAGGATGTAATCACATTCTTAGAAGACCATGCACGTTGCACAGAAACTGAGACATATAACCCACCCCCCCCTCCCCTCAGCCCGACATACAGACAAACTGAACGTGCTTCTCCCTCAGCACGGTACCAACCACGCGCTTCTGCACCCAGACCAGAAATTCGGCACGTTCGTTTTCAGCCCACTACTTCCGTCCGCCCACCTTTAACGCGCCCTGCATATCCTCTACAAAGTCAAGCGTACCCTGTACAGTACGCTCAAGGATACCCACAGTCTACACAATATTTCGAGCCCATAGCACAAGATTCCGCCCACCCACCAGCACCGACCAATAATTATTACTGCCCTTGGTGTCACGTTAGAGGACACAGGTTGCTGAACTGCGGTGAATACCTAAGACAGCCTACGCAAGGGCGCTGGGATTTTATCCAAGCTCATGAACGGTGCCGTAAGTGTCTAGGACCCCATTACTCTGACGAGTGCAGATCCACAGGACGGTGTAGAGAATGTGATAGCGAGAAACACCATACCACCTTACATCGCAGTGGCTTTGAATCACCCACATATGACAATTCTCACCTCTTGCCCCCACAACTAAGAGGACAAGAACACACCCGCCCAACCACGGAATCAAGAAACTCTTCTCGTCGTAATTCACCTATTAATTCACAACAATGACTACCTGCTACTCACTTACACAATACTACACTACACCCACCCATACCATCGCTACAATATACACCATCCACTACATCACGTAAACAAAATAAATCCCAGTTTCATACTCAGCACTATGATAATAAAGTTTATCATAATAATCACTTGCCCGGCAGCCCTGTTACTTCCTCTGATAAAGCTAACCAAAATGACAGTCATATTTCAGCACATACTCAGCACATTACAGTACACGATCCACCAGTTTTATTACCCACTGTGTCCCTAGAACTAGCAGACAACGCTGGAGAATTTCATAAGGCAAGAGCATTATTAGACAGCGGTTCCATGCTAACCTTGTTAACTAAAACTATGACACAAAAATTACGTTTGCCTGTCGAGCACACAGAACTAAAAATTACAGGAGTCGGTAATCAGCAGACTCAAAACTCTAGTTCTTCAACTACCATCACATTCCGCCCTATTCACACCGAAGTCCCAGTAATTAGCGCAAAGGCATACATTCTACCAGATTTGACAGGTCTTTTACCATTAACAATGTTACCTGACGTTGTTCCACTCCTCGACTCGACACAGCTTCCCCTAGCAGACTCGTCTTATCGTTTTCCAGCCGCTATTGACTTGATTTTGGGTTCTGATGTCTTGGGCCAAATTTTGGATGGTAACAAAATTTTTTTGGGCCCCGGCAGACCAATAGCCTTCGGCACGATCTTCAATTTCGCTCTTTTAGGTCCTATCAATCCAAACTACACAAAGCCTGAGCCTCAAGTTAATTCAGCACTAGTAAATATTGACTGTTTACAACCCCAACACTCAAATAAAGAAATACACTCCGCTCTGGAGAGATTCTGGGAAGTCGAAGAAGTGCAATCAAAGGACAACTCAACCTCTGACGAGTGTGAGGAGAACTTTCGTTCTACCACCACACGTGATCCCACAGGGCGATACATAGTATCCCTTCCCTTTCTTACAAAGGCACCTAAGCTCGGTGCAACCCACGCTATTGCACTACGACGATTCCTTAATTTGGAGCGCAAACTCCAAAGAGATCCTACCCTCCGCTCAAAATATATCGACTTCATGAAGGAATACATTGACATGGGCCACATGGCTCTTTGTCACCCCAGCACATTCAAAGGAAAAGACCATTTTTACGTCCCGCATCATGGCATCTTCAAAGCCAACTCTGAAAAACTTCGCACGGTTTTTGATGGCAGCTGTAAGAGCTCTAATGGTGTCAGTCTTAATGACTGTCTGCACACTGGCCCACCGCTCCAACGTGATATTACTGACATCATTCTAAATTTTCGTACTCACAAAGTGGTCTTTAGTACAGACATCCAGATGATGTTTAGAAATATACTAGTTCACCCAGACCACAGACGGTTCCAACTCATTCTATGGCGCTCTTCTCCAGATCAACCTCTGCTCACTTACGCCCTGTCCACTGTCACGTATGGCCTACGACCCAGCCCCTTCCTCGCCAATCGATCTATTATACAGCTGGTCACTGATGAAGGTCACCGTTTTCCCCAGGCTGCACAGGTTCTTACGCACTCCATATTCGTGGATGACATTCTGACTGGGCATGATTCAGTTGACAAGGCAATAGCTCTGCAGACTGAACTCATTGAGTTACTAGCCCTAGGGGGATTTCATTTGCGAAAGTGGACCTCAAACTCTCGTCAGCTTTTAGAACGCTTCCCGGATGATCAATGTGACATACCCAAGGATTTTGATGTTGTACCCGACTCCAATGCAATCAAGGTACTTGGTATGCAATGGATACCCCAAACGGACGAATTTACATATCACATTTCGGTACCTACACTGGAAAAATTTACCAAAAGGTCAATACTCAGTACCATCGCTCGTTTATACGATCCTAGTGGATGGATCAGCCCAGTTATTTTCCGCGCAAAACTGCTCATTCAGCACCTATGGACTCTAAAGTTAGACTGGGATGAATCGGCTCCCAATGATGTCACATTTCAATTTCAGCACATTTTTGAAGACTTACCTCTACTCTCTGCTCTTCGACTCCCCAGAACAATTTGCACCAGCAAAGATTCCACCTACACCCTACACGGTTTTGCCGATGCATCCGAATCCGGATATGCAGCCGCAGTCTATCTTCATGAAACGAATATCACGGGTCAGGTACACGTCAGACTACTTGTTTCTAAATCCAAGGTAGCCCCCATTAAAACCCGACAGACTATACCAAAGCTGGAACTTTCAGCTGCACACCTCACTTCGCTGCTCATTTCTCGCGTCTCTGTTCAACTTTCT
Source organism: Dendrolimus kikuchii (assembly GCA_019925095.2). Taxonomy (NCBI): domain Eukaryota; kingdom Metazoa; phylum Arthropoda; class Insecta; order Lepidoptera; family Lasiocampidae; genus Dendrolimus; species Dendrolimus kikuchii. The sequence goes on from CM034401.1 coordinate 4,540,001, forward strand.
GCCCACATTACCATTCAGCAACACTTTTGTTGGTCAGACAGTACTATCGTACTCGCCTGGCTTAAAACTCCTTCTCAATCCCTACAGGTCTTTGAGGCCAATCGAGTCTCTGCCATTGCAGCCAATCCATGTAACCCTACTTGGAGACATGTACCCTCAGCTCTTAACCCTGCCGACTGTGCTAGCAGGGGAATATCAGCACAGGAACTCTTAGCCTATGACCTATGGTGGTCGCCTACTTGGCTCAAGGCCCCACCTGATACCTGGCCCACGATGCCCCCTGCTTTGGGTCATCACGTACTGCCTGGTCTAAAACCAAGAAAAATGGTAGCTCACATCGCGGTTCCTGATCTAGACACGGATTTACTCACGAGATTCAGCTCCTTAGACACACTTGTAGGCGTAACCGCATGTATTAAACGTTTTGCACACAATTGCTTGGTATCTTCTCACTCTCGCATCGTTGGTCCCATTACCGTAGACGAACGTAAGAAAGCGCTCTTACACTGGGTACGCTCAGTCCAACAAAATATGTTCGCTGAAGACATCCACCGACTGCAAACTAACAAATTATGTACAGTGCGAATACAACGCCTCTCGCCCTTTCTCAAGGATGGTCTTCTTAGAGTAGGAGGGCGCTTGTCCAACTCAGCCCTTAGATATGACACACAACATCCCCTCATCTTACCCAGTTCAAGCCCCCTTGTGGACCTAATTATAGATCATTTCCACACTATACACTGCCACCCGGGCGCAGATACACTACACGCACTACTCCGTCAACAATACTGGATTTTATCTGGAAGGCGAGTCATTCGTCACCGTGTCTTTAAATGTGTACGCTGTTTTAGGCATCGAGCTCAGCCGAATCCCCCTTTTATGGCCGACCTACCGGCTGATCGAGTCAGCCCACAACCGGTGTTTAGTCAAGTGTCCACGGATTTTGCCGGACCATTCCTAATTAAATCAAGTACTCTACGCAATGCCAAACTTCTCAAAGGCTACTTTTGTGTTTTCGTTTGTCTCGCCACCAAGGCAGTGCACTTAGAGGCTGTCTCGGAGCTTTCTACGGACGCCTTTTTTGCGGCATTGCAAAGGTTCGTTAGTCGGCGCGGAATCCCTACCCTAATTCGCTCTGATTGCGGTACAAACTATGTCGGCGCAAGAAATCAGCTCATAGAAGTACAAAACTTCTTAAAGGCCAATGATGATAGAATTACGCACAAGCTAGCCACACAGCAGATCACATGGTTGCTCAATCCGCCCTCAGCTCCTTCTTTTGGCGGTCTGCACGAGGCAGCCGTGAAATCTACTAAGCAATTACTCTATCGCGTATTAGGTGAGCAGCATCTGACCTTTGAAGAATTTTCTACACTCTTAGCCCGTATTGAGGCCGTTCTCAACTCTCGACCACTCTGCCCTCTGTCTTCAGACCCTACAGACTTCGAAGTCCTAACCGCTGGTCATTTCCTTATAGGTCGCCCACTTACCGCATTACCCGAACATTCCCATGAATCCTCTCCTCCATCAACCCTACGACGTTTTCGCTTAGTGCAAGCGTTGGCTCAGCGATTTTGGACCTTGTGGTCGAAATCCTACCTGCACACTCTCCAATCCCGATCTAAATGGACTACGGAAACCAGTCGACCCAAGATTGGTGAGCTGGTACTCATAAAGGAGGATAATCTTCCCAGACTCCAGTGGAAGATGGGAAGAATAAAGAAGATTCTGCCCGGAAAGGATGACGTCGTCCGAGTCGTAGAACTCAGCACCAAGGATGGCAGCTTAACGAGACCAGTCACAAAGATTGCTCGTCTTCCCCTCGACGACAACAGCACTTAGTCAGCACTATAAATGGGAGCCGTCACCTTTTCCCCGGGCCCCAGGATGTTCACGCCACGCGTAACGAACGATGATTCCCCGAAAAAGTAATTTACCCCGCACTTCCGCGTCTCAACGATCAGTCTGAATCGATCCGTCGTAAAAACATTCACGCATCGCGCGCGCATTTGAGATATCCACCCAATTGCAATACTAACCGGGTTCCAAGAGCTTGGTGATAAGTGGCAAGTGAATCTAGTTGTGAAGCGGGAGATATATAACAAGAGAACACGCACTGCTGCTCCTGTATCGCAGACGCTCCGGTTACTCAGCTCATATTATTACGGGTGAGTCCATTTATCTCCATTCCCTCTTACCCTTGCACCCTTGAAATCTGGCAATCGGCCAGATCAATAATTTTAACACTAATGGATACCAAGGTAGACAAAAAAATAAATGTATTGGTCCGTGAAAGATAACATGATGATTTGTGGTATTATAGACAACATAAGTCAGCATAAAGGAATATGAAAGAAAAAGACGTAATGATACCAAATGATTGCGTGAAGATAGAAGAAAAATGAAGTGTAAGTAAAGAAATGCGATAATGTAGTGGCTAAGACTCTCATGCCAATGACATCTTGAATGAAAAACATGCCCAACTAATTTTTATCGAAATAGGTAATGAGCATATTTGACGGTCTCTGTGGTTGAGTGGGCTAAGCCTTTGCCGGCCTACCTCACTGTAACGCAGACGCTGCGGGTTCGATTCCTGGTATAATAAATTACGGAAAAGTATTTTCTCCGTTATTTACTATAGTCTGGGTGTCTGGGATCGGCCCCAGAGTTGTCTGTTGTATATTACCCATAACACAATCGTAACTTGCTTAATTTGGGGATTTACAATATGTGTGTTTGTAAGCCGATTGTTATTATTATTATTATATGTTATAAATACCAGATGCTGAAAGTGTTTAGACCTTACAGATAATCGATGCGTAAAACCTACAACCGACCTTGGATAAGCGTGCGCATTTTCCCATTTGTACATACATACTAATATGGAGTATGTATGAATCTATATAAATTTCTGTCAGTTTTTATTGGCAATCATTGTTAAAAGTTCCCTTTACAATTTAATTTGCTTATTTATACACAACAGGCGACATATTTTGATACGCACCTAAAGACATCGTTAAATATTTTTGAAAATGGAATAGGTTTACTGCAATCAGCTTAATGAAACAAGAGCAGAGCAAACGGTATACGGCGTTGTAGAGGAGGCCTTACTTGTCGCTGATCTGTAAGTTTATGTGACTCACGTAGTATGAGTTTGCTTTGCCAACGTGCAATGGCTACCGTACTCGCACGAGTACAGATCCATTCGCGGCGACATACACCCAATCTACTTTCGTTTGCACAACTGTGTTTGCTGTGAACACAGTTGTGAAATTTGAGGCGATATTTTAATCGCTCCATTGCTATGGTCAGCTATGAAATGGAAATAACACATTAGGAAGTGGTTTATGAATACGAACAAAATATTTATAACTTATACCTTATTTGAAAGTCATACATACATTATAAATTATAAGTACTGTGACGGTCAGCTGTTTGGAGCTGACCGGGATCTATTCTTTTTTTTTATTTTTTATTGCAGGAGTTCAGCAGACAGGCAGACGGCCCACTTGATGGAAAGCGGTTACCATCGCCTATGGACATTTGCAACACCAAAGGTGCTACAAATGCGCTGCTGCTCTCTTAAAGGAGACTGGAACCTGGTCACTAATGCCGGAACACAACACAAGGCTGTTATGGCGGCATACTCTAGACTAGGGGTGGTCGCCATCCAGTCGAGCAAATGCCCTGCCACCTGGCTGTGGGTTGTTTAGTCGCCTCTTACGACAGGCCGCCAGGCCGCAGGAAATTGTATTCTTTCTCCGATCCTGCACGGATACTTCACGGATTCTTCAATTAACAACAAACTTGAGTTGTGTTCTTTCATTAGTGATCAGGTTCCAGTCTTTATTAAGAGAGCAGCAGCCCATTTGTAACACCTTTGGTGTTGCAAATGTCCATAGGCGATGGTAACCGCTTTCCATCAAGTGGCCCGTCTGCCTGTCTGCTGAACTCCTGCAATAAAAAAATAATAAAAAAAATAATGAGAGACTGGTTAAGGATATAACTTTATATTCTAGTATTCTCCATCAAGACGCTTTTACACGAGATGTATTCTGCTCTCGGGCCGATACAATAATAATAGTCCAGTCATATTAGGGGTTTCACCCCGGAATGAGAGATAATAAGCTATAAACTTGTACACACCTTCATTTTGGTCTTCTAAAAGTTGTCTGAAAAGTCTCAAAAAATCTCGTATTTGCGCCGTAAGTTATTCAAGGTCAAAGGTCACAAAAATCAGTTTTTCACGATTAACTTGGTTTTTATAGCTCCAATGATGTTAATAATCATTTAAAAAAAAACCGACTTCAAAAGCTAAAAAACTAAGAAGTATAAAATAACTTATTTCTAAAGCTATTATTATTAATATATATTATCTAAAACAGCTTGAAGTCGGTGCAAACAAAAACATAAAAATTACTATATTTCGAAAATGACTAAGCACCGACTTTAAGATGTTTTAGATAATATATATTAATAATAATTGCTTTAGAAATAAGTTATTTTATACTTTTTAGTTTTTGAAGTCGGTTTTTTTAAACGAAGTTTTTTACTTTTTTGTTACTTTTTAGTGTCTAGCTCTGTATGGGTAGACCTACGAAAGGTGCCACGCTTCTTAAAAAATATAGGTCCCAAGAAACGGGAACAAAAAAATATTCGTAAAATAAAAACTACTGGGCCAAACTATGTAAAACTTTTAAGGGACCAAATGGCAACTATTCCACATCAAAATAAACAAGAATCATGTAAATCGGATTATAAATCTCAGCGTAGTCGGTGTACATATGGAACGGAATGGAAAATTTTTCATAAAAAATGTTCATAAAATGAAAACTAGTACACCAAACTATGTTAAATTTTTAAGCGACCAAATGACAACTATTCCGCATCAAACTAAACAAGAATCACGTAAATCGGATTATAAATCTCAGCGTAATCGGTGTACATATGGAACGGAATGGAAATTTTTTCATAAAAAATGTTCATAAAATGATAACTACTGGGCCAAACTATGTCAAATTTTTAGGGGACCAAATGACAGCTATTCCGCGTTGAACAAAAAAAGAATCACGTAAATCGAATCATAAATCTCGGAGTAATCGGTGAACATACATAAAAAAAAAGATTCCGACGAATTGAGAACCTCCTCCTTTTTTTGAAGTCGGTTAATAACTGTACAGTATTTGCGACGAATTTTGAAATGATTTGTATTATTTAATACATTTCATTTAATAACATTTTGCATACTTTTCTATCACAGTTGAGCCGTCATCATCTCTGCTGTAATCCAGCAATAAAAAAAGATGGCCACCAAACCCAACGGCGGACTGATAAACACATGAATATGGTGATTATTGCCAAAGTATCCACGGCACCCTAAAAATAAAAGACATCGTTAAAATTAATAATTAATCAGTCATTTATTGGTCGGTTTCTATATATTACTAACCGTTAATCTGTTTTAGTATGAGTTAAAATTTGACATATGCTCCAATACAAGTAATGTCAAATTTCTACTAATGTTAAGGCAAGCGTTACAGTTGTTTAGTAGCATAGTTGTTCTTGTCATGTTCAAAGTTAATAATTTTTTGATGGACCCTCTTATTTCTAAAGTTCTAAACGATACAATCGGCCATTTCCTTAATTGAATAATAATGTTATAATTTTATTTTTTCGGTGATTAGCGCCTGTTTTGAATAGAGTAAGTAGTTCTTTATAATTTAATATAATTTTATGTAAGAATATTTATCTCTAACTAGCGGCCCCGGCAGACGTTATCCTGCTCTGAAAAAATAAAAATCTAGAACCCGATCCCAGCGCCACCTACCGGTTTTAATTGCGAATCTAAACCATCCGGGAACCCACTCAAACGCATAAAAACAAAATCGCTCCAGGTGATTAGGAGGACTCTAGAACCCGAGCTCAGTGCCACTATGTCCGTTTCTTGGTTCTAAGCTACCTCCCCACCAATTTTCAGGCAACTCGGCTGTACCAGCCGGTCTTGAGTTATAAATAGTGCAACTAACACGACTTTCTTTTATATATATAGATATGTGGTGATTGTGTACAGATTATAATTCAAAATCTCTCAATTGTACATAGGCGGTATTCACTACATTTTATTTTCATGTTGCTGTTCGCTTTATTTTATTATATGTAAAACTTTAAGTATAATATTTTATGTAACATCTAGTATAAAATATTATCAAAAATTTCTAAACAATAATGTATTCAACTCTTTTCATTCATAACTTTTTAATTAAAATAGTTTATCAATGACTTCAATCCGCTATCGGTTGTGCCAATTTGCTAAGTTTCTTATACTGTAAAATTGTTGGAGGGATGTCGAGGTGTTCTAAAAATGCTTGTCATGTGTGAAAAGTTAGTGGATAACATGATTATAAATATAGTGACCAGTTGCTGTTCTTTTATTACCATACACCCTCTCGAGTTGTTGTAAGTATTACACAATTGAATGATTATAAAGTTATAGGAACCGGCCATAAAGCATTTAAAATTATTTAACTCCGTAGTAAGTAATCTACAAAACTGATTAAATTAAAACTCAATTAGCAAAATGTGAAATTAAAACAGATACGACCAAAAGCACGGTATCGTTTTAACATAATTACTACGGATCCTTACTTTACCAGTCTTTATAAAGCAGCGAATGAAACACACGAAAAACCTAATTAATTATACATGTTCTTAATTATATACGTTGACATGTGTGAAGTTTAACGAGCGGAGTTTCGGGCGATTGAATGTGTTACCCGTCCGATATTCATCGGGTCCTTTCATTTAGAACTGACCCTCGCATATACATGCCCAGGGCTCATATTTGATAAAAGGCCTTAATTAAAGCCTCGTATTATAGCTGAAAGTGTACCACGATAGACTGATAACGTCATGTTGGAGCGGAGTTTGTTTTAGTTACGAAATACTGATAAAGCTCTTTGGTTACATTGGGTGAGATTAATGTTTGTTGATGGTAATATTAGTGGGATTAAAATAAGCACTCTCGCAGAATCGTATTACGAAAAAAGGTCCAGAAATGAGAAATAATATCAGCCTATAAATTGCTGGGCTCGGGCCTCCCATTATAGGGAACGGACAGTATACCCGCCACGCGTGTCCAAGGCGGCTTGGCAGGTTTGACACATCGGTTATCTCGATGCGCAGGTTGCATCACGATGTTTTCCTTCACCGCTGTTAGCACGTGGTAATTGTCACAATATGCACATTAGGTCAGAAAACTGCCTAAGCGGTGCATGCATTCCGGCCAGGATCGAACCCGCGCCCTATGAGTTTGGGACGCGTGCGATAGCCATTACGCTACCAAAACTTATTACCAGAAATGAGAAGCAGCATTTTATTCCATAAATCACTTTAATGTATTATTGTTCCGATTTACACAGAACACTTGTACAGAACTTATCGCCCTCACACTTGACTGTCACAGAATTACACTGACTTGCGTGCGCCACTCCCGGAGGTTTTAATACTTTAAGGACGAGAAAACAAATAAGTGATCGAGGTAGCTAGTAAACAGTTCTCATAATTTAGTTTCTATCAATGGAAGTGACACAGAAGCTGGTTTAGCGGAAGTACCAGACAGATCAGTATTTCATTAATTAAATTATATGTACATATAAATACTTAATCTGGCCATAAATACTATTACAATAAAAAAAAAAAATATTACATTTGAATTTGGAATCTGTCATTTTTATATGATTCTTCATTGTGTTTTCTCATTTTGGTGCCAATTACATTGTGCAACATTTTGCGATATTAAAATGGAGTGGGGCGATAAAGAGAACCGAATCGCTGTGATTGCATTACACAAAATAGGTATGGAGCCAAATGCAATTTTTAAAAATCTCCATACGCTTGGTATTAGTCAAATGTTTGTGTACCGGGCTATTAATAGGTACAATAAGACCTCCTCTGTTTGTGACAGAAAAAGATCTAGCCGTCCACGTAGTGTTCGTACGAAAAAGGTAGTCAAAGCACTAAGGGAAAGAATTCAAAGAAACCCTGCCCACAAGCAAAAGATTTTATCTCAGGAGATGAAGATATCACCTAGAACCACGTCGCGTATTTTAAAAGATGACTTAAGACTAGCAACCTATAAGAGACGCACTAGTCTTTTCTTAACTCATAATTTAAAAAAGAATATGGTGATAAAATCGAAACAACTACTGAAGCGGTACGCAAAGGGAGGTCACAGAAAATTTTTGTTTACGGATGAGATTTTTTTTACAATTGAACAGCATTTTAACAAACAAAATGACCGTATTTATGCTCAAAGCTCTAAGGAAACTTCTCAATTAGTCGACAGAGTGTAACGTGGGCATTATTCGTCTTCATTGATGGTTTGGTGGGGTGTTAGCTATGAAGGAGTGACTGAGCCATATTTTTGTGAAAAAGGTATCAAAACATCGGCACAAGTATATCAAGATACCATTCTTGAGAAGGTAGTTAAGCCCCTTAACAACACCATGTTCAATAACCAAGAATGGTTCTTCCAGCAAGACTCGGCGCCGGGTTATAAAGCTCGGTCCACGCAGTCTTGGTTGGAAACGAACGTTTCGGACATCATCAGAGCTGAAGACTGGCCGTCGTCTAGTACCGATCTTAATCCGCTGGATTATGATTTATGGTCAGTTTTAGAGAGTACGGTTTGCTCTAAACGTCATGATAATTTGGAGTCCCTAAAACAATCCATACGATTGGCAGTGAAGAATTTTCCTATGGAAAGAGTGCGTGCTTTCATTGATAACTGGCCTCAAGGTTTTAAGGACTGTATTGCAACCAATGGAGACCACTTCGAATAAGCTTTTTATATTTTAAATTGTTTTACATTTATGTATTAATCTAACACACTGTAAAACTTATAAATGTTATTTGCAATAGAAAAAAAAATATTCTTTGTTATAATATTTATGGCAAGACTAGATATAATAAAACTGTAGAGGTCGAATTTCTGTACAATGAAAAAAAAAGAGTTAAAAACCGAGTCAGGGGGATGTGTGAAGTGAAATAGAACTAATTTAGATTTTTTTTAAATTTTTGTTTCTCTGTTTGTCTGTCTGTTTGTACGGGATAATCTCCGACACGACTGGACCGATTTAAATGAAATTTTGTATGGTGGTAGCTTATATCCCTGGTCAACATATAGAATACTTTTGATCCAGAAAAATTAAAGACTTACCGTAGGATAGTTAAAGAAACTTTAATTACTTAAACGGCTTTGAAGGAATAATAAATACCACGCGGACGAAGTCGCGGGCATCACCTAGTTTACACTATTTGTAAAAATCCCACAATATTATTATTAATTTAATTTGTAACAACAGTAACTTATTTATTGAGTGTCTAATTGACATTTAGCTATATTTAAAGCATTACTTAGTGAATAGTTTTCCTACACAAGTGTCAGTAACACCAATATATCTATAGTATATATGTTACAACATAATGCGATACTCCTGAAATACCTGTTTCCAAGCCATTGAAGATTAGAAGTTCTATATATAGCCTATTATTCGTTTGATAAAACTAATTAATTTCTATGTGTTCTAAAATCTCATTTAATATCATAGACAAACATTTCATTATTTTGAGGAATACATTTTTAAAACTCGCTTCAATAAAAAATGTCTTAACTGAGAGCACAATCTTTTTACTTAAAAGATTTTCCAACACTATGAAACATTCAGTTATATTGTGTTTTTACTTTAAATAAAATATAATATTCAACGTAGTAACGCTGCCAGTCTTTTGGGAACTGTTAGTATGGTGGCCTGTGGGGTCCTTTTTTGAGTGAATCGCACTTTTTGTGGGTAAATGTTTACTTCCGGACGTGTTTCTTTATTTAATTTTAGGAATGCTTAGAGACTAATACATATCAGTTATAGTAGCAAATAGTATATAAAAAAATACCGATAACAAGCCTCCACCTATTGATAACAACGCATACATACACGATTCCTAATGATATTATAGTTATTAAGCGTGCTCCATCCTAGACTGCGTCATCACTCAACATCAGGTGAGACAGTGGTCAAACGCAAACCTATACTTACATTAAAAAAAAAATACTAATAAGTATCTGTCTTTGCAAAAAAAATCTTAAGCCAGTATTAGCCTGACCGAATTTACACTAGTGCAGTATAAATCTAGGATCAATTTTACTAGTATTTTGTTGAAAGAATTGAGCTTTGTAAAATAAAGGCGTTTTGTCTATAGTTGGTGCTCACTAAAGGTGTATGAAGCAATCCTCTCTGACTAAGACCAAGATGGTGACCCGCATATTTTTGAAATGAAGTTTGGACGATCAACATCGCCTCTAGCAAACTTCGTCAAAGAGATATATCATTCATGTTACGTCTAATATGTAAAGGGATAAAATTGATATTTTTTACAGCGATCGTGTAGCATTTGGATGATTGCTGTGCCTGGAAATCTAGATATTTTAGCAAGCTTTTTTGAATTCCTTCTGGGCACGCTCCCCGTTGGCAGTGATCTGCTACATAATATATTTTAGTTTTAAATAATTGAATGATACGATTTGATCTGTAATGAGGAAAAATTAAAGCAATTAATTATTATAAAATTGCTCTGAACACTATGGACAGGCATTTATATAATATAATTTAATAGTTGCTTAACTATCAAATTATATTCTGTGAACATTAAACGGTATAGAAACAAAACAAAAATGAATTACTACAATTATAACTTTTTGAATTTGTTAAATTCTATTTATATAAACACATATATATTGGATTCCTAGGATAAAAAATAAAGCATATTTTAAGTCTAAGAATTCAGAAATCAGCGAAAACCGCATCGAAATCGGCCCAGTAGTTTTTACGTGAATCCCGAACAAATAGACAAAAAATCTAAAAAAGAAATCATCGTGTTCTCCGTCGTTTATATAGTCGATTCCCGTTGTTTTTTTAAATAGCTACAATGTACAGACAACGCATGTTTAGAATTTTATAATATTATAGATATTAATAGGAAATAAAAAAATACACATATACTCGTATGTATATTGTTACAAGTTTGCGGGATTCGAAAGAAAGTGCCGTTAGAATTATTATAGAGTTTATTAGAACTATACAAACGCGTATAACACAGGTACAAATATAATCGAACACAACAAATCCAAACGTAATGCAGAAGGTCGTAATTCAATAAAACGCGCAAAGTCCGTCACTATTAGATTCCCGAATGTACACACATCACGCTCGTATCGTAGTCGTAGCTCAAGTGACTCCTCTCTGAATTAGGCCGTCGTTTTATACTTCACAAATGCGAATATGCCCGCTCGGCAAGGTCCACACAATTTCCTAGTAATCCGCACACCTGGCTAATGATGCAGCCGCAAGCGGCTGTAAACGAGTACAACAGAACAATCGGCTGTTCTCTACAATAACTAGAAACGTATGTCAATAAATAAGTGAACAAAAGAAGACGATTATAAAAGGATTACAATTAGTTCAAATGCCGACAGGTAATAAAATGTGCTTTTACAGATTTGTACGTGGAATTCGTCTTTGTCGGGGCCTAGGTTGTAACAATATCAATCAATCAATAACTTTTTATTGTACACCAATACAAAGATGAACTTACAGACTAAAACTGTATCTAATTGTGCACAAAGGGCGGTCTTATCGCTGAAAAGCTATCTCTTTCAGACAACCCCAGGATTGAATTGAGATTATAATGACAATGGACTATACATAATATATAGTACGATAATTTACATTCCAGTAATGAATATATAAATGTAATATATAAGAATATAGATGTGTTATATATTAAATAGATATATACTGAATATACATATCTACAAAATGTTATGAATGTTTATGGATAAATATACTTATATATGTACATACATTTAAATATCATGACGCTCGCGGACCGCGTTCGTAATACCGAAGTAAGAAAGAGAGTTGGTCTGAAAGAAAGTATCGGGGTGAAGGTAAGGAAAGGAATGCTCCGGTGGTTCGGGCATGTGGAAAGAATGCATGATGAAAGAATGACTAAACAGATATACAATGCAAAAGTGGATGGATGCAGAAGTCGTGGAAGGCCACGACACACCGTCCATGATCAAATTGATCGTGTACTAGCAGAGGGTGATGTCAGGAGCCTTAAGAACAGACGAGCGTGCATGACAAGAGTTATGAATGTCAAAGAAGCAAGTGAGGTGTGTAAGAATGGGCCTGAATGGCGCTCTGTTGTTCGTGCCTATCCCACAAGGGAACTGGCGTGAAGTTATGTATGTATGTATGTATGTATTTAAATATCATCATATTCCAACGACAGGTCATATTTTCTGATCATTGTTTTAAATGTCGGTAGCGATTTTGTTTGTCTGTCTGTCCCAAGTTCCATATATTTATTATATATACAAATACAGAAACTTACATACACATACATAAATTACTGTTTACAGATAGTGATCTTTGAGGAGTTTATTAAAACATGTAAGTGACTTTGCACTTCTGTTGCTTATTAGTGATAAGTGTTTCTTATTTGTTAACTTTGGAGGGTAGCATTAAAAAGACGAGTGCGGGTACGCCGTAAACGATCTAATGGCCATATTTAAGGCTGGCCTCTTGATCCGCTTACAAAACGAATTGGTTGCGAAATTGCTTTCAAAATTGGACTAGTTCGGTGGTAGACAATTTGGCAAGGCATTTGTATTCTTGCGGAGAAAAATAGCGTATAGCTCAAACATCTGATAGTGAACGAAGGACTGTCGGCGGCCGTCGTGTCACGCGTTTGGGCCGGGGCCAATCATCCGATAGAAATGAAATATTCCGTATCAATTTATACGACATAATGAAAAAGAACTCCCCTTTTCATTCTGTAATTTAGCGAGCTTCTTTCGTGTGTATTGAATTTGTCCCATTAGTGTTTGTTCAGCGATGAAAATAAATTTCAAGACTCGAATGCCTATTTCTTTACGACAACTTGAGAAACATTTAATACTCGGAATTACTGAAGTAAAACATAATTAAATCAATTGAAATTGAATTAGAAAAATGTTTACATATTTCCATAACGATTTAGGTGTAGCATTCGATTGCCCAATAAAAGCGGTCGAATACCACTCTGGCTAAGATTTTGTTTTTTTCTACGTTCAGGGTCCTAGATCTAAGCTGTAACGATATAAGTACTGTAGGTATCTGAGTCTGCAGCTACCACCTTTGGCGGATGTTGATATTTTGGTGGGATATCATTAGGACTTCTCGCGCGCGCTCGTATTTCGTGTCAACTGTTCGGACCCCGTTATTAGTGATGCCACTCTCAGCTTTGATAGCTCGGAACGACATAAAATTGATGTCTCGGTATTGCTAGAGCCACAACACATGAGCATCGATAAAACCGAAAATTATTACTTTATGATTACGATACATCGTGTTCTTCATATCTTTGAAACTTTTAAAAATATTGTTGAGAAATAACTTGTTGTTATTTATGAGTGCCTCAAAATATTGTTTAAACCAAATAGGGATGTTGCCTTCAGATTACACTCCCAGTTATATTATTCATATCCAGTCTGCCTGTGGTTTTACTTAGGGTAGATAATTGTACTATTTATACTGTGCTAGCAATGGTGAAACGATCAAGTTAGTTTTCGGAGTTTCAGAAAAATGTAGAAGATCCTAGAAGAAAAAGTCAAGGACAGATAAATTTTAGAAAGAGATAGATGATGAACAAAATACTAACGAAATGACGATCCAAATTCTAGAATAGAAGGTTCAAGAAGGAAAAGATAGATAGATGTTTAGAAAGGGATAGACAGTCAATAATATAATAACAAAAAGAAGATTGAAATTATGGGTTCCAGAAGATTCTACCGGTATATAAGCAGTGTAAGGCGTGCCTACCGAGGAGTTCAGTTGGAGACAGCGACACAAACGACAAGTGCGATACGAGAGAGCAGGAAGAGAAGTTTAGTAGAAAGCAGTGACGACTTTAGTAGGCAGCTTAGTGAAGGAGAAGTTTAGTGTAGTTTAAGAGAAGATCCAAAAGAGAATTACACGCGGTAATTTCTACACGAGATCGGCGAGGGTATTGTGAGTAAACATGGCATCATCGGGGCAGTGCGTGAAGGGGCAACCCTCCAGGAAAGAATCACGTGCGGCTGTGAAAGTTAATAAAAGCGTTTAGTTTAATGATTTTCATCCGTGCAGGAACGAAGAAAGAATATAATTTCCTGCGTCCGGGCGGCCTGTCATAAGAAGCGACAAAACAACCCACAGCCAGGTGGAATGGTGCTTGCCCGTCTGGATGGCTACTATCCCTGGTCTAGATTATGCCGCCATAACAACCTTCAGTTGTGTTCCGGCATTAGTGGCTAGGTTCCAGTCTCCCTTCAGAGAGCAGCAGCGCATTTGTAACGCCTTTGGTGTTGTAAATGTCCATAAGCGATGGTAACCGCTTGAGACGTCTGTCTGCTGAACTCATGCAATAAAAAAATATTAGATAAACTGGCGTTTTCTTCAAATTTTAATACATTCTTCCGTTTATTGAGGGCAAAATTTAAACATCAATAGATAATATAAAATATATCAAATATTGCAGATGTATAGGAAGGAAAAATATAATAATATGTTGTTGGTTTCATCCGACTTTATATGAACCTGAAATTACGTTAAAACTAGTAATATAATAAATGTCAACCGCATCAATTTGCTCATCGTTATACTAAATTAATATTTTAACGAATATTTTATGGTACTTCCGTTTGTTTATAGTGAAATTTAAACATCAATAAATAATATAAATTATAGTAAAAATTGCGGATGGGAAGGAAAAAATATTGTTGTTTTGGTCCGACTTTTACAATCCTGAAATTGTATTAAAAGTAATGTATTATATCTCAACCGCGTCAATTTGCTCATCATTATATTAAATTAATAATCTAATGAACATTTTGTTGTCCTCCCGTATATTTAAACAGAAATTTAAACGTCAATAAATAATATGAATTATAGCAAAAAATGCGGATGTCTAGGAAAGAAAAAATATAGTTGTTTTCGTCCTACTTTATACAATCCTGAAATTGTATTAAAAGTAATGTATTATATCTTAACCGCATCAATTTCCTCATCATTATATTAAATTAATAATCTAATGAACATTTTGTTGTCCTCCCGTATATTTAAACTGAAATTTAAAAGTCAATAAATAATATGAATTATAGCAAAAAATGCGGATGTCTAGGAAAGAAAAAATATAGTCGTTTTCGTCTTACTTTATACAATCCCGAAAATTGAATTAAAGATAATGTATTATTCTTAACCGCATTAATTTGCTCACCATTATATTAAATTAATAATCTAATGAACATTTTGTTGTCCTCCCGTATATTTAAACTGAAATTTAAACGTCAATAAATAATATGAATTATAGCAAAAAATGCGGATGTCTAGGAAAGAAAAAATGTAGTCGTTTTCGTCCTACTTTATACAATCCTGAAATTGTATTAAATCTCAGCCGCATCAATTTACTCATCATTATATTAAATTAATATCCTAACGAACATTTTATTGTCCTCCCGTTTATTTAAAGTGAAATTACTCCCTATTCATTAGGAACAAGAGGATGGTTCGCGTTTCCTTCCAGTTTTATTTCCCCATTGTTGGTTTTCAAAATTAAGCCCAGTAACAATTGCTACGTTAATAACGGCCCTCTTGAATAATCTGCTTTTATTTTTATTTCGCTTTTCGAGAAACGAGAAAGCCTTTGGACAACATTAGTGCTCTCCATTGTGTTGCTCCAAATTAATCAGTCTGAAATGTGTTCCGCCTTTTCTATTTACTTATTTTAAACGATTTTTTCTCGAGCTTAAGGCACTGTTCCACCAACGTGGCCTATAACTTCCATCCTTGTAATGTTAAATTGTGAGCAAAAGATCACGTGGCTGTGAAGTTATTATTCTTAAGTGCAGTTTATTTGTTGCATCATGAGGAGATTACTGTCATGAGGAGATCTGAAGTCTTGACTATAAACACCTTAGGCCTTTCTGTCGGAAGACAGTAACTTTGAGTTTTTTTAATATATAGATATTGTTACGTGCGAACGGGGGTGCGCACTTGAGATTGGAAGGAAACACCAGCTTATGTAAATGCTTTTATTCGTTTACACAGTCGTAAGTGATTCTTCTCCGCAGGGTTGCCCCTAGATGCACAACTAACGACGCACTATCCCAACAATAAGATGTCTCACTCACAATACCGTTGCCGATGTTGCGTAGACCACCACCTACTACTGCAGTGCTCGCTTTCGAATTTACCACGTGTAGCTCGCTTCTGGATACCCTGTTAAACTACGCTACACTTCTCCTTCACTAAACTGCCCACTAAACTTGTCACTGTCTTCTATTAAACTTCTCTTCCAACTCTCTTGTATGGAACTTGTCGCTTCGCTGTCTTCCACTGTACTACTACTTCGTAGGCGAGCCTACGCAGCTTATGTAACCGGAAGAATCTTCTGGAACCCATAATTTCGATCTTCTTTTCTTGGTAGATATCCAGTACGCGCCAGTGACTATGGTCCAGTTACAGTCCTGCCATGACCATAACTACCATTGATGCTATATTGTACTGTACTATAGTGACTGGAACTTCTCTCAAATATTGTTCGCTTTCGTCAAACGCAATTGAAAAATTCAAAGTAAACAAACGTCGAATTGTGTTTCAAAGAGTAAACCCTCAAGAACTTCCGATTAAGCAAGCACGCATGAGATACTGCAGTTTTAATAAGTCTAGTGATTGGCAAAAGCTACTGCGGTAGAAATTATTTCATATAAGACAATTGCGGAATTGTTTTATATTTTCTTCTACTGAAGGTTTTGTTTTCACATTAGTCGTGTTTTAAGGTCGTGTACTGTGAAGATAGATGTGAATAAATTTTTATTACTCACTACCTGTGTCCGCGACTTCGTCTGCGCATTTTTCGCGGAAGCCTAAAAAAAATGAAAAAAAATAAGACTAAGTTACTCCTCATAACATCAGGTATCTGTCAGTGAAAGTCCCGTAATCGGTCCAGCCGTTTCAGAGATTAGCCGGAACATCCAGACAGACAAAAAAATTTAAAAATCTAATTTTTGATTTAAGTACCGTAAACACTTTCATATGCATTTAGTAAAAGGGCTGGTATTTTGACATTACACAAATACATTTCAATTTTATTCATCTGTATAGATTACATCCACAGAACAACCACAAATAGCTCATTAACGATTTTATAAAGGAACGAGGAAGATCGATGACCTCCGTGGGATGTTAACGCTTATTTTATCTGCGTAAAGCCAAAAATATTAAGACGTTTTCTTTAAGAACAAAAACATTGTTAATGAGAAATATAGGAGGCTTTTGTAATTAGTACTTTTGCGTTGTTCTAAATTAATTAGTCCGAGACGTGTTTCCCTTTTTCCATCCACTTTTTGCAAAGGAAAAAATTCCAACCCTAATTATTTGTTTGGTACACTCGTTAATGAAATTTAAGTATTCTAAGGTCCGTGTTGAAATTTCCTTTTTTCTCAAAAAGACACATTTTTAAAATGTTATATGAACAGGCGTTAAAGATAAGATATAACTTCTTTGCAAGCATTTCATAATTATAAGATATTACAGTTAACCGTATTTTCGTAATACCGAAGTAAGAAAGAGAGTTGGTCTGAAAGAGAGTGTCGGGGTGAAGGTAAGGAAAGGAATGCTCCGGTGGAAAGAATGCATGATGAAATAATGACTAAACAGATATACAATGCAAAAGTGGATGGATGCAGAAGTTGTGGAAGGCCACGACACACCTTCCATTATCAAATTGATCGTGTATTAGCGGAGGGTGATGTCAGGAGCCTTAAGAACAGACGAGTTTGCATGACAAGAGTTATGAATGTCAAAGAAGCAAGTGAGGTGTGTAAGAATGGCCTAAATGGCGCTCTGTTGTTCGTGCCTACCCCGCAAGGGAACTGGCGTGAAGTTATGTATGTATGTATGTATGTACAGTTAACAAATTACAGTGTAGTGAAAAGTCTTGCTATTTTTTGGCGTGCAAAACTTACAAGAACAGATGGTGCGTATATTATTATATATAAACTACTGGTAGGCTAGTGGTCGAAATCCGACCATAATTAATTTAAATTATAAGTTTGAACATTGCTAAGGTTCTGTTGTCAAAGACTATACTTCAATAATCACAGATTTCGCCAAGGCTACACTGTTAATTTGACTTTAACAAAGAGTATATATGCGTGTGTGTGTCAAATACATACTAGTGTGTGTAATGTTTTTTTATTGATTTAATGTATTTTTAAGTATAATTTAAAAAAAATATATTAGCATTTTGCACTCCTCTATATAAACTATAAGTGTGCGAAATTTCATACTCCTCCATCCGCGCAATTTTCGTAAAAAGGGGTACAGAGGTTTTGCTGTGTTTTGCTTCACATATTAATATAATGATAATGTATCCATCTAGAAAAGAAACATAGATTTACAGTCGTTGTCAGGTTTTTTTTAAATTCAGCACTTATGGTCCCTGGCGAACATCTTATGCCCGGGCCTATATACATAATTTACTTATAACAAAAATGTATATAATATGTTGTCAGGTTGCCCAGATATCATACATTACCACCGCGTTCCATTAGTAACTCACAACGCCCAACATGTTCCGTTAGCCGTTCCACAAGGCGACCGCTGAGAACCATCGCTAGAAAACCGGTTCACCCGTTAAAGAGCTACGATGCCATAGATAGATACACCGACACACATATCGGTCAAACTTATAACACCTATGTTTTTGCGTGAGGGTTAAAAAAACATTTATTTGTTATAGCCTATTAAAGAATACTAGTGGTCGCCCGTGGTCGAAATTCGACCACAATAATTAATGTCAAAGACGATATTTCTATAATCACAGATTTCGCCAAGGCTACACTGTTAATTTGACTTGAACAATAAACAAAAGGTAATATATGCGTGTGTGTGTCAAATACATGGTAGTGCGTGTAATGTTTTTTTTATTGATTTAATGTATTTTTTATGCATAATTAAAAAAAAAAAATTAGCATTTGTCGCTTCTTTTCTATGTAAACTATAAGTGTGCGAAATTTCATACTCCTCCGTCCGCGCAATTTTCGTATAAAACAAAGTTTTTGCTTCACGTATTAATAATATATATAGAAGAAGATTATAAAGATAAGTCTTATATCCAAAAGATCGGAATAAGGTACGCTTCATTTCCCTTAGCAATACCACGATTAATATATAAAAGGTAAAGCTGAGAGGTCCTTAGCGAGAGTCTCTTATGGTCTATTAACAATGATTTTCCGGTCTGGATATAAAAATATTGTCTTGTATTTTGCTTTGTAATTGATTAGTTGTAGATATAAATTGTTTTTACCTTACTCATAGAAGATGGTGACCAAGCATCGGTATTCTATTTATAGTCTTGAAGGATCACAGGTAGATTTTAATAGAGGACATCTAAAAAGATTTTTTTTTAATAAAATTAAAAAAACAAAGAATTGACACGAAAAATATATATTTTTTTATTGTAAGTGTTAGAAAGAGTTTTAGCAATTACAAATGAAATAAGATATCGGTCAAATGTCCACCGCGACCACGCTTGCAGATGTTGATTCTCTCATTAAAATTTTCGCAAAATGAATTTATTAGATAGAGATCCCAGTCACCCCAGACTTACGTGATTTTAGGAAACATGAAACTTTCAGTATCGATAGTTTAATATAAACTTAGAAAGGAATGGATACTCGCTAAGCTGAAAGCGGGACCGTTTTTCAGCTATCCAAGGTGGAAAATAACCATGGGAAGATGTTTCGTCCGTCAGATTTGTCTGGCTCTTTGGACAATATTTTAAAATATTATACTTGATAATACCTAGTCTTGCCATAAATATTGTAACAAAGAAATTTTTGTTCTATTGCAAATAACATTTATAAGTTTTACAGTGTGTTAGTTTAATACATAAATATAAAATATATATATATATAAAAAGCTTATTCGAAGTGGTCTCCATTGGCTGCAATAGTCCTTTAAACGTTGAGGCCAGTTATCAATAGAAGCACGCACTCTTTTCATGGGAAAATTCTTCACTGACAATCGTATGGATTGTTTTAGGGACTCCAAATTATCATGGCGTTTAGAGCAAGCCGTACTCTCTAAAACTGATCATAAATCATCGGATCAATCCAGCGGATTAAAATCGGGGCTAGACGACGGCCAGTTTTCAGCTCTGATAAAGTCCAAAACGTTCGTTTCTAACCAAGACTGCGAGCATTATGACCAGACACCGAGTCTTGCTGGAAGGACCATTCTTGATTATAAAACATGGTGTTGTTAAGGGGCTTAACTACCTTCTCAAGAATGGTATCTTGATACACTTGTGCCGATGTTTTGATACCTTTTTCACAAAAATATGGCTCAGTCACTCCTTAATAGCTAACACCCCACCAAACCATCACTGAAGACGGATAATGGCCACGTTGCACTTTGTCGACTAATTGAGAAACTTTCTTAGAGCTTTGAGCATAAATAAGGTCATTTCGTTTGTTAAAATGCTGCTCAATTGTAAAAATGTTCTCATCCGTAAACAAAATTTTTCTGTGACCTGCCTTTGCGTACCGCTTCGGTAGTTGTTTGGATTTTGCCACCCTATTCTTTTTTAAATTATGAGTTAAGCAATTACCAGTGCGTCTCTTATAGGCTGCAAGTTCTAAGTCATCTTTTAAAATACGCGACATGGTTATAGGTGATATCTTCATCTCCCGAGATAAAATCTTTTGCTTTTGGACAGGGTTTCTTCGAATTATTTCCCTTACTGCTTTGACCACCTTTTTCGTACGAACACTATGTGGACGGCCAGATCTTTTTCTGTCACAAACAGAGGAGGTCTCGTTGTACCTATTAATAGCCCGGTACACAAACATTTGACTAATACCAACCATATGGAGAGTTTTAAAAATTGCATTTGGCTCCATACCTACTTTGTGTAATGCAATCACAGCGATTCGGTTCTCTTCATCGCCCCACTACATTTTAATATCGCAAAATGTTGTACATTGTATTGGCGCCAAAATAAGAAAACACAATGAAAAATCATATAAAAATGACAGATTCCAAATTCAAATGTAATATTTTGTTTCTTTTTAATTGTAACAATATTTATGACCAGACTAAATATATATAAAATTTAGCCTTCCTAAAATGACGTAAGTTCCTATTTATTTAAAGTGCCTGTCAAAAGTTATGGCCCAAAGGAAGTGTCTGACAACTGTATATCTTCGTTTATAACAATATCATATATGACATATGTAAAAACTAGCCTTGCTACTTTGACGTAAGTTAGCCTGGTTATTTTCCACCTTTGATACCTGCTACCTGAAAATCGGCGCCGCTTTCAGCTTAGCTAGTATCCATTCCTTTCTAAGTTTATGTTAAAGTACGATATTGAACGTTTCATCTTTCCTAAAATCACGTAAGTTTAAGGTGACTGGGATCTCAATCTATATTGCAAACCAAATTTTCTAATTGCATAATTTCACGAAATTCAGCTGTTGTGTTCATGTGATTTAAGAACACTGTAATATTTTTCGTGGGGCTATATTACCGACAGACGGTCTTATTCATAGAGAGTTGGCGAAAGTTTGAAGGCTTCTTTATTGTTCTTAAAAAAGCGTTCAAACTTACTCTAACTATATGAATTAACAGATTGTAGTGCATTCTTTGCATACCATTGTAATTTGTAATGGGATAATACTGATATTCACTCATAAGCTGGTGATATACCCATATTTGTTTGTTGCTTCCGTGAAACAATACATCGCATCTCTCGTCTGTCAAGCTCAACTGGCGGACAATATGTACAAACGGACGACATATAAATTGCCCCTCATTTATATTGATAAGTGTCTTCGGCTTATTTTATTACAATGAATGTGAAGATATTTTTATTAATTCTAGTTAAGTTAGTCGTGAAAAAAGGTTGACATAATTTTTATTGCGAAAGTGCACTGGAAATGCTGTGGGGTAGGCTAAAGTAATAAATTGTTCCTCCTAAAACTAAAAACAAATCGTTTAGATAAATTACGAAACTAATATATATAATATTACTAGCTGTCCTGGCAGATGTTGTTCTGCCCTGAAGAAATAAAATTTATAACCCGATTGCAGCGCCACCTACCGGGTCCAAATGTAAGCTATCCTATATTTCAAGTTGTATCAAACTGCACACGGTGTGCAAATTTGATTAAAATCGGTTAAGTAGTTTAGGAGTCCATCGCGGACAAACAACGTGACACGTAATTTATATATAATATTATAAAATTCTAAACATGCCGTGTCTGTATATTGCAGCTATTTAAAAAAAACTGAAATAGACTATATAAACGTCGGAGAACACAATACAGATTTCTTGTCTGTGTGTTGGTGATTCACGTAAAAACTACTGGGCCGATTTCTATGCGGTTTTCGCTGATCTATAGAAAATTCTTAAAAGCTGCGCTACTTTTTATCCCGGAAATCGCGCGGGAATGTTTCTAGGAATGATTCAAAATGGACAACAAAAAAAAACCATTTCCAAAGTGATTTTTCTACTGATCAATAAACAGCAAATTTTATGTAATATAAAGTGCGACATTTTTATCCCGAGAATGCCGCGGGAATTTTTCCGGGAGCGGTTTGTAATTATTCGGGTGAGACACAGTTGTCATTAAAACGATTACTTACAATCTTTTTTAAATGCTGTCTATAGGAGATTGTAACCGTTTTCCACCAGGTGGGCTGTCTGCCTGTCTGCAGAACTCTGCAATAAAAAAGAAATAAAAAAAGGAATTTATATTCGTACTCCGATTCTGCACGAAAATAGCTTTAAATAATAATTCGTAATCATAGTTGACAGGCCGAACCGCTCCACCAAACCCTGTTACAAGGATTAGGAGGTAAGCTCAGAAAACACTGGCTTTATAATGTAATATGGGTTGACGTATCCAAGAAATTACTTTATTAACTAAATAATAAAGCTCGATATATTTTTAGGTTTCTGTAGTCATTTTGGCAAAAACAGGCCTCTTATTTATTATCATGTCCAGCTGTCTGTCTCTTTGTGTATGTCACAGTATTTTTTTTAAGTTTTTAACCGACTTAAAACAGAAGGAAGTTCTCAGTTCGCCTCCATGTTCGTTACTCGAATACTCCGTCAATTGTGGACCGATTTACATTTTTTTCCTACCGAATGAGTCCCATAGTCAACATGTCAGAATCTGATGAGTGGATCTCAGAGAAATCGAGAATAATGCTTATTAAAAAAATCGATTCAGAATTGACGGAGATATTGTATAACAAAGAAGACGATTAACGATTTTTGAGGGTATCTTTCAAATTCTCTGGGAATCACTACGAGATCCTGAGCTGATAATTATCAGACCATCTTGGCAATATGTTCTTTCGATTAAAATAATAATTTGAAAATTCGGTCAACAATTGACGGAGAAATCGCGTAACATGCAAATTAAAAAATTCAAATAAAAATTCAGCGCTTGTAGAAAATGTAATATCTACATGTGTATACAAGCTTTTTCCCAAGAATTAAGGCGCACGGTGTTATTTAATAAAGGTTATTCTAAATTTTCCTGAGATCTACTCCAGCAGATCCTAACTTGGTGACCATGGCATTACCTCGGGAGTATACACTTACGAGTAAAGAAAAAAAATTAAAATCGTTTTGCAATTGACACAGATATCGTGTTACGAAGAAGTCAGTTAACAATTTTCGTAAGTTTCTCTAACTCCTTGGAATCCACTCAACAGATCCTGACATTGCGACAATGGAACCAATTCGGGAGTGTAACCTTTAGATTCAAAAGAAATATTTGAAAATCGATCCACAATTGTCGGAGAAATCGAGTAACACACATACAAAAAAAAACATAGACATAGACAAATTAAGAAACTCCTCTTTTTGAAAGTCGGTTGAAAAAAAGAATATTGTGCTGCACGAAACACGACGTAACAATCAACAATTTAAACAACGACGATCCGGAATGATTCCATTGTTTATAATGAAAACATCTCGACAGTTATCATACCAAATCACAATGGCATGGAAATTTAATCAATGTCTATATAAAGGCCGATGGCAAACCCTTGATTGCAGGTCCAAACACGCAATTCAACAATAAACTTGCAGCCGCGGAACTAAAATTTCAACGCAACTTTTATTTTTTATCAAAGGAAGTCGTTAGACGGTATCTGAGCCACCTCGCACGTATTAACATACATAATTATAGGTAGTTTAGCAATTGGAGGCCTGCCAGCCCGATCCCGGCGAAATTATGTGACTATTACAGTTTTCAGGCTTCCGTTTTCAACGAAACAATGTGTTTTCGCCAAGTTCTCTTCGAATCGACTGAGGCGTTTCGCCAGACGAATTTATTGCGTTAGATTTATTACGTATAGCGGGGGTACATACTTCTTTTAATTACACAGGATTACATTTACAAAACAAAATCAATAAAATGCTGTTCGTGGAGACTAAGAAGAATATTATTACAATTATCACGTGCTAACGGTGCAGGAAAACAACGTGTTGAAACATCATCATCATCATCAGAGCGTTAAATCCCGGTAGCTTACTTTTTCTTCTCCACTTCGTGCGATCTTCGGCATCCTTTGTATTGAGATCATTGGTACGCGTTTTTTTTTTTATTGCAGGAGTTCAGCAGACAGGCAGACGGCCCACTAGATGGAAAGCGGTTACCATCGCCTATGGACATTTGCAACACCAAAGGTACAACAAATGCGCTGCTGCTCTCTTAAAGGAGACTGGAACCTGGTCACTAATGCCGGAACACAACTCAAGGTTATTATGGCGACATACTTTAAACCAGGGGTGGTAGCCATCCAGTCGGGCAAATGCCCCACCACCTGGCTGTGGGTTATTTTGTCGCCTCTTACGACAGGCCGCCCGGCCGCAGGAAATTGTGTTCTTTCTCCGTTCCTGCACAGATGTCATCCTTAACAACGTTAAGCCAGCATTTCTTGGTCCTACACCTTTGACCGGGACCTGGCGGAGGCGGCATGGCGGCATGGTTCCCCACGTAACTAGCCGGTGTCCGTAAAACGTGGCCGTACCAGCGTAAGCGACTCTCTTGCTGTTTGTCTCTTATGTCACGGACGCGAAGACTGCTGCGGATGCGGGAGTTTCTGACATGATCCTTCCGCGTGACCCCACACATCCACCGAAGCATATTCATTTCCGTGACACGCAGCTCCTGCTTATGTCGCTCAAGTACAGGCCACCCTTCACTGACATACATAAGGACAGGTCTAATGATGGATTTCTAGACCTGTTGTTTTTATTTATTTTTATTTTTTATTGCAGGAGTTCAGCAGACAGGCTGACGGCCCACTTGATGGCAAGCGGTTACCATAGCCTATGGACATTTGCAACACCAAAGGTACTACAAATGCGCTGCTGCTCTCTTAAGGGAGACGGGAACCTGGTCACTAATACCGGAACACAACTCAAGGTTGCTATGGCGGCATACTCTAGACCAGGGGTGGTAGCCATCCAGTCGGGCAAATGCCCTACCACCTGGCTGTGGGTTGTTTTGTCGTCTCTTACGACAGGCCGCCCGGCCGCACGAAATTGTATTCTTTCTCCGTTTCTGCACGGATAAGTTTTAACTTAACAGGTATTTTGGGGTCGCAAATGACACGTCACCTCACGCCACTAGATACGATAATTATTTACTCCGTTAGTAGTACTCATGTACTATAGTACATATTTATTAATCTACATCCTAAATATACTTAATTAGATTAGAAAAATTGCCTTAATTACGCTAAGATTCAAATCGACGTCATTTGACTGAGACGCAAGCGCCTTAGTCGCTCAGCCACAATGCCTCTTAGGTCAAATAATCTCCAAGCCAGCTAAAGCCCTAAATAATTTTTATTACAGTTTTCAAATTTCCTTCATTTCGACAAAGGCCTTTTCGTTGGACAAATTTATTGGTTAGATTTATTGCTTTTATCAGAATTCTGGGACTCATTTAATTATCTGGCCCCTCCATCGGGTTGAAACAGTTGTTAATGGGTTACCTCGTTATGGTGAAATCTACTCAAATAACGATGTATCTTGTGACGGATAAAAACCGTGTTTTATAGAGCATTTGGTATAGCTGGCACATTTTTTTGACATTTTATTGTTTTTTTAGAGTTATAATATCCATTTTGAAAAAAAAAAAATATTCTGTCTTTGTATGACAAAATATTTTGTGGGATTGTCTGGAAGAGATCGCTTTTTAGCGATAAGACCGCCCTTTGTACATAACTAGATATAATTTTAGTCTTTAAGTTCATGTTTGTATTAGTGTACAATAAAGAGTTATCTATCTATCTATTTTTTTTCAAAAACTATTGTTTGTTTAAATTGATATTCTACCTTCAAATTGTGAGCGTCCTTTGAATTTCAATTACCTGTAGCATTTGTCCATACTAAATTCATATATACTTTATGTAAATTTCTATATACTAATAATATTGACTCATAACAGAGTTTAGTCTAATACAATTAATGTTTTGTGTTGTCCTCAGGTTATCAGAAAACGTCTTTACCATTTTTTTATGTCTAAACACCCTGTCATTTTTATATAGTCACTCTGATATTGGCAAAATCAACGCGCAATAAAGCGTTGGAGCCATCGACGAACAAAATAGAATAGAACAGTTGATTTTAATGAAATTTAAGTACAAAATCTACTTAGTCTGTATTACAATGCTATGTAGTGAAATTGCAAAAAAAAAAGAAATTTTAGGGGTGATCGCCAAACATATAACTAAGAGTTGGAAATTCTTTATCTATGTACATGATCGTGTAATTTTTTAGCACAATATATGTAGGTGTCGTTTTGTTACTTATAAGAACAACGAAGTCCACAAATTACATAATTTTTGCCTATTAATTCATGGTCTATATCATTTATCTTAAGTATAAATATTTTCTTCTTATAAACATTTAATATATTATATATCCTACTAATATTATAAAGGCGAAAGTTTGTATGGATGTATGTTTGCTACTCTTTCACGCAAAAACTACTGAATGGATTTTGATGATACTTGACAATAATATAGTTTACACATCAGAATAACACAGACTATAGTTTATAAAGATATAGTGTGGCTTTGTGGTTTCAACACGCAGGTGAAACCGCGGGGCGCCGCAGTTATTCTTATAAAAATTTATATTACAACCAATAAATAAAATTGAAGTGTCTGTCTGTGATTTCAAAGTAATGATCAAATTTTAGCGAGAACTACTATTTTAACAATGCATGGTAACTCATAATTATTATTATTAATGAATGTTTTAAGGATTAAATCAAGATTTTTTATTTATTGACTCTGTATTTATAATTAAAATTTACATCCTCTTAAAACAATACTAATCTTAAAATATATCAATAATTAATGGCTAAATTAAATATTATTTTAAATGAAAAATACATAAGGACGTAGCTACCGCCATATCGTATCGTATGGATGATTTGATAAATAAGCTTGCCGAAAAAACTGTATCTTTGATTTGAATTCTTTGGCTAACTTAGTTCCTAGAAGCATTAAGTATAAGTTATAATTTATAATCAATACTAGCGGCCCCGGCAGACGTTGTCCTGCTCTGAAAAAATAAAAATCTAGGACCCAATCTCAGCTCCACTTACCAGTTCCAATTGTGGATTTAAACCATCCGGGGCACTCAAACACACAAAAACAAAATCACCAAAATCGGTCCAGGTGATTAGGAGGATTCTAGAACCCGATCTCAGCGCCATCTACCAGTTCCAACGGGGTAAAAAGTATACTATGTCCGTCTCCTGATTCTAATCTACCTCCCCACCAATTTTCAGCCAAATCGGTACAGCCGTTCTTGAGTACACTACGTTAAACTATTTATAAATAATGTAACTAATACGTCACTTTGTTATATATATATATATATTTTAATTCGATTCGTGCATTTTTTGTTTTTCTTTTATAAAAATCTTTATTACTTACCCTTCCTTTAGGCTACCAATACACATTTTAATACAGGGCCCGTCTAAAGCAAGCTACGCCACTGAAATACATTTTAATTTTACGTGTATGTTCGAGTTTAACAATCACGATTCAGAAGATATTGTTACGAGTTGCAGGACTCGAATTAAAATGCCGTTGGAATTATTAAAGAGTTTATTAGAACTATACAAACACGTATAACACAGGCACAAATATAACCGAACGCAACAAGTCCAAACGTAATGCAGAAGATCGTAATTCAATAACACCCGTAAAGTCCGTCACTAAATAGATTACCGAATGTACACAAGTCTTGGTTCGCTCGACTGCCTCGTCCCTTAATCGAGGCATTGCTTTATACTGCACAGATGCAATATGTCTGCCCGGTCGCGTGAACCGAATTTCCTAGATTCAGTTTGTACTTTAAATCCGACACACCTGGCTAATGACTGACATAAAAGATTACAATACACAATGGGCTGTTTTCTAATCACAAATTTTAAACACAAAGTAAACAATGAAGTCCAAATGCCGAACGGTAATAAAATGTGTTTCTGCAGGTATGCAGGTGTGAATTTGTCTTTGTCGGCGTCTAGGTCGTAACAATATATTTACATTTGCAATCTCGCACTACGTCACACAGCAAGTTATATGTTAAAAGTAGGATATATATTTTGGGGAAAGAAAATTGTATGAAACGTTGTCTCCTTTAAGTACCTACTATATTTTATGCTCTTAGTATTTCACGGCAGCGTCGCAAGCCTTTGGTGTGGGATGCGACCTGCGTAGACACGTTGGACGCATCCTATTTACCAAACACGTCTAGATCAGCCGGCTCAGCGGCGGAAACAGCTGAATCACTCAAGTGGCGCAAATGTGCAACCTTCAGTGAGAGCTATATGTTTGTGCCGTTTGCTGTCCAGACACTTGGTCCGTGGGATCCTGAGGCCATGAGCCTCTACCAAAATTGATCAAAACGACTCATTGACTCGGTGATCAAAAGGCTGGTGCTTACCTCGGACAACGGGTCAGTATGGCGATCCAGCGAGGAAACGTAGCCAGCCTTCTGGGTACCTTGCCCATAGAAGACGGTGATCTAGGCTCAGTATTCTACTTATAGTCTTGAGGGACTTGGTTAGAATACAATACAAATAAGTTAACAGTAAACAGTATAATATTATATAATATTATAAGTTTTCGCGACTTAGATACATAATAAAACTACGTTTTAACGGTTTTAAGCGAGGTAATTTTATTTGATTTTGGTTTTTCCGACGTTTCGGCCACTTTTCAGTGGCCGTGATCACGGAAGACAAAGATGTCAAGTGTCAACGAGTATTGTTAAAGTTTTATTTAGCCTACCGCCAACTTGTTAATTTTAATTTTGTTTATGGTTATTATTTACTCTATGGTTATTATTTACTCTAATCTAATTTATTACCGCTTCGCAACATGTTATGGCTTGAAGAGAAGAAGCGGCGCAAGAAAATCTTCAGCAAACATGCCTAGCTCTAATAATTTTATATAATATTAAAAAGGGTAGAAGGAAAAATAAAAGTAATTATCAGTCAAGTTGGTTTGTGTTCCGTTCTACGCAGAAAGAGCTCACAGTGTCTTGAGGTCTGGCAGCTGGTTTTTGCTGGGTTTGGGTCTTAATAGTTTTGATAATTGGATCCCAAACAGGTGGTACTTGCCAACCATCTTCTCTATTGAAATTTGGGTGTTTTTTGATTTCAAAGTGGCCGAAACGTCGGAAAAACCAATATCAAATAAAATTACCGCGCTTAAAACCGATAAAACGTAGTTTTATTAAGTAAACAGTATTTCATTATTTTCTTGTATAAAAAAATTGAATAGAAAAATAAGTCACAATGAAATAAATACAAGCGGTTTTAATATGAGAAAGGCACTATGTTTGAAACAAAGAGACAAGAGTAAGTATATTCTCTGTTATTGTCGCGCGCAGGGCTTCTGTCGGTGGCACTTCGATTTAGTGCCGGCCCTTGGTTTGATAAAAGTCCTTTCACCGGTCCCCCCATTATATTTAACTACCTTCCTTTTATTCATTAGGGACAAAATGTTCATAACGTTCAGGGTATGATATTTTTGGCGATTGCTTGATAAATGTTTTCCAGTGTTGATCTTTTTATATTTTATAGGGTTTTTATCATTCATACTTGTATAATCACGTCTGTTTTTCATGGGCATTGGCAGATAAATCTATGTTAGCCGCGGTAGGTGGTGACGACCCTCGCATCCCAAATTCAAAGGGCGCGGGTCTGAATCCTGGAAAACATGCACCACTTAGGCAGTGTTCTGACTAATGTGCATGTTGTTACAATTACCACATACCTTCCAATAAGCTTGGACAAGCGTGGCGGGTATACTGTCTGTTACCATATAAAAGGTTACCAAATAAAAATGTAAGTAATCGTACAATAATTATGTATACCACCGTTGCCAGTCCTAATCAGAATATTCTTGTCACGGGTTGTCTGGAAGAGATCGCTTTTTAGCGATAAGACCACCCTTTGTACCCAACTAGACTAATACTAGTTCGTAAGTTTTTCTGTAATGGTGTACAATAAAGTGTTATCTATCTATCTATCTAAAAGGGAAGCAAGAGCCCAGGCGTGGAACATTTATGTGCGGTTAATATCATTTTTGTTACTAGAGTTTTGTTAACAAGTAGCTCTATTTTTTTCTCATGAAAAAGACATACAGCCCCAATTGTGTAATAAAAGAGAGGACATATATCATATTCTTGTAGAAGCACCAAAAATAACAAAGAAAGACAGCGACTAAGGAGAGACTTATACTTAGACTCGGACTCTTCTAGTTTTTCATTCCTTTTTAGCCGACCCCTTGTCTGTAGAAGCAAAGTTAGTTTTAGACTTTATTGTTAAAATCATAAAATAAGTGATTGTGCATGCTTGAATTTGCAAAATCACTATTATTTTATGAGTATTTATTTATTATTATTACTTTATGTGCATGTAAGGTTTTGTCTTCACGGACTCATGGACGTACGTTTGTCCAAAAGTCCTTAAAATAAATTTTTAAAAAAGTAGGTCTATTTTACTTACGTACTTATATATGTATATATACATGTATGTATGTATATATATATATATTGTTCGCGACGTTAAGTACACAGCAAAATAACTGAACGAAACGGAACGTGCAGTTTAAAACTCAGTGTTGTACGTAATACACGTAATTAACCATTTTCGAGTTTTTCATTTATATATATATATATATATATATATATATATATATATATATGTATATATATATACACATATATATATACATATATATATATATATATATATATATATATATATATACATACATATATATATATATATATATATATATATATATATATATATATATATATATAGCAATGAATATCTTTTTTCCACTTATAAATGTGTATTACCTGTTGTTTACCTAAGAGGACCACAGATAAACGAAATTTGAATGATTAACGTAGGTTGTACCCAAAATATTCAACTAAAGAGGAGTTTACGGGTAAGATTTTCGTTAATCAGTTGCTGAGCAATTTCTTTCAATTTAAGAAACGGTTATAATTAAGGGCCCCTCAGGATAAATACGAATATAACCGTCCACTGTAAGCAACATGACTCCGCGTTGCCCCTTTAAGTAAAGGTCTACATCTTAACAGAATTGATGCTAAACGTCCCTAAGCTATAACAAAAAACGTAAAAATAAAGCGTCTAAGGAAAACTAAATTCAAGAATTTATTGCTAAGACTCCGGTCGTATATTTGTTGCAAATGAAGATGCTACCGAGGTGACAATTTTTAGATGCCGGTCCGAAACGAGCCCCTCGGGACCCTGGGAGGGGTTCGAGTTATTCACCATGCCTCCCTTCCCGGAATAGTTTGTTCGTAATTGTATTGCTGTAATTCTTAAGTCGAGCTCGAAGGACGCAATTATCCGAGTCTTTCCTGATTGAGTCTAATTTTTGACTCTTCTTTGAATAGGGATGCGGACACATGTTACAATAAATTCTAACATCTTTATATTACATATAATATATATATATATATGCTGCCGGTAGACTGAGACGGACACACCATGACAAATCCCAGAAGTGTTAAAGAGAGGTCAGGGCAAAAGCATTTCAAATAAACGTGCATGTACGAAGAGGTTAATGAAAGTAGATGAAGTGAAAGTTGTTTGTCAGGATCGTCACAAGTGGAGATCCATAGTCTCTGCCTACCCCCATGGGAAACAGGCGTGATATTATATATGTATGTATTTTTATATAAAAAAGAATAGTAATGTGCTATTTGACTCCTTTTACTTAAGCCTAATTATGCCCTAATAAGTATACATACATTGTTTTTCTTAGAAGATACACTATTATGTTTAAACTAGGATATGCCCATGTCTTCGTCCACGCTTGACTTGAAATCCCGCGGGATTCCTGGGACACAAAGTATAAGAGAATGTAAGCTATCCTTTTAGTGAAAACTGTGTCGGAATAAACTAATTTTGATGCACCTGAACAACTTCAAACCGCTCCCGGAAAAATTCCGGCGGGATAAAAAATATCACATTTTATTACATAATATTTTCTATCGATCGGTGAAAAAATCACATTGGAATTCGATTTTTTACTTTGGGCATTTTAAATCATTCCCAGAAAAATTCCCGCGGGATTCCCAGGATAACAAGTAGCGCAGATTTTAAGGCTAAGAATCTGATGTCGACCAGCAAAAAGCGCATCGAAATCGGCCCACTAGTCTATACTTGAATCCCGAACGAACAGACAAACCGACCAACAGGCAAGACATCTATAAAAATGCATCATGTTCTCCATCGTTTATGTAGTATATTTCAGTTGATTTTTTTTTAATAATTTCAATATACAGACACGGCATGTTTAGAATTTTCATAATATTATAGATATCTTGGACAACTTAAGCCACATTTAAAGTTAGATTATTATTATTTATTACAGTACAAAATGTTTCACATTAATCATCTAAAGACACAATTTTAGTAAAATGTTAACCAAAAAATTAAAACTTAAAGAAGTCTATAAAGAATTTTAGTTCTTGATTATTTTGGTATAAAACATATTTTAAATAATACTTCAATCAAAAACAGAAAAAAGAATCAGAAGACTGACCAGAGTGGCCACCTATAATAGTCACCCATGTAGGGAGTGGCGACTCACCGTCTGCCCATAGTCCCCATATTCTCAGACCCCTAGTACCACTAACAGTTCATCTCAACACGTACTTTTTGTTCTCATTTCCCACAACAGTCTTATACTGGCCGGGGCTTGTCCTTGGGTACATTACTATATGGTGTAGACAGGGATAGTCGCCGGTCAGTTTCACGCCACATTCATATTAAAAATGTCAAGACGCCTCTACGTGTTAGCCTTCCCATAGCCCCACGCAAGCCCTCCAAAAGTCTGGGCCATATTCATAGCCCGTGGTCTTCAATGGTTATGTAAGATTTATGAGTATATAGAGTTAGGTTTTTTTTTACTACTTTCCAAGGTACAGTATATGTTTTTAACGATATTATTACATGGTTAGGTGGGTGGTTTAGGCAGTTAAGAGGGTTGAATTCATATCAAGTGGACTGTGATAAACCTAGTAAAGGTATTGAAGCTTATACGCTTGGATTTATTTGCCTATTTGAGCTCGGTACGTTCTCGACCGCGTCAAGAGCTACGAGGTCCATATAAATTGAAAATCAATTTACTACGCGATCCATTTTTATATAAAAAGCTAGTCATATTTTATTCAACGCTTGCTTGAGCGCATACTCACTTTTATGTTCTTTTTCTTTTTAAGTATTATGTTAAATATACTAGTGCTATTAATACGCGTATTCGTTTTGCTGCGGCCGCACCTGCGATGATGTTAATGATATAGGCCGTTTCACGCAGACGTGGCATTGGGTGTAATGCATTATTTGTGATGTGATATTCTTTTTAATTATTAATTATGTCACATATTGACATATAACGTGTGCGACTATTCATTAATAGCGTTATTTTTATCTCAATAAGTAAGACGCATTTGGCCACAGTCAATATTTTAGACACTACCAGGTGCGGCCACAGCATTTGTGATGCGGTATTCTTTTTAATTATTAATTATGTCACATATTGACATATAACGTATGTGGCTATTCATTAACAGCGTTATTTTTATTTCAATAAGTAAGACGCATTTGACCACAGGCATTATTTTTGACACTACCAGGTGCGGCCGCAGCATTTGTGTTGCGATATTCTTTTTAATTATTAATTATGTCACATATTGACATATAACGTATGTGGCTATTCATTAACAGCGTTATTTTTATTTCAATAAGTAAGACGCATTTGACCACAGGCATTATTTTTGACACTACCAGGTGCGGCCGCAGCATTTGTGTTGCGATATTCTTTTTAATTATTAATTATGTCACATATTGACATATAACGTATGTGGCTATTCATTAACAGCGTTATTTTTATTTCAATAAGTAAGACGCATTTGACCACAGGCATTATTTTTGACACTACCAGGTGCGGCCGCAGCATTTGTGTTGCGATATTCTTTTTAATTATTAATTATGTCACATATTGACATATAACGTATGTGGCTATTCATTAACAGCGTTATTTTTATTTCAATAAGTAAGACGCATTTGACCACAGGCATTATTTTTGACACTACCAGGTGCGGCCGCAGCATTTGTGTTGCGATATTCTTTTTAATTATTAATTATGTCACATATTGACATATAACGTATGTGGCTATTCATTAACAGCGTTATTTTTATTTCAATAAGTAAGACGCATTTGACCACAGGCATTATTTTTGACACTACCAGGTGCGGCCGCAGCATTTGTGTCGCGATATTCTTTTTAATTATTAATTATGTCACATATTGACATATAACGTATGTGGCTATTCATTAACAGCGTTATTTTTATTTCAATAAGTAAGACGCATTTGACCACAGGCATTATTTTTGACACTACCAGGTGCGGCCGCAGCATTAGTGATAATATTTTATCCACATCTACAGAGACTTCATGTCAAAAAGAAACGTCAAGAGCTATATTTACGCTACAAAAAAATGTACTGGCTTTTCGGCAAATATTCTGCTCTGTCAGTACCTAATAAGATACTCCTGTATAAACAGATTCTAATGCCAGTATGGACCTATGGTATACAACTATGGGGCTGCACCAAGCCAACCAATTTAAACATGATACAAAGGTTCCAAAATAAAGTACTCCTTGGTACATAAGATCAGACTATCTCCATCAAGACTTAAAAGTGAACCTCGTCATTAACGTAATAAAAAAATACGCTGAAGCCCAACAGAAACGGCTTCATCACCATGTGAATGTCGAGGCCATCCAGCTCCTTGATAATACAGATTTATTAAGAAGACTCAAAAGGACAAAACCATTTGAGTTAGTGTTATAATACTCTCATAACAATAAAGTGTAGTGCTATGTGCTAAACATTAACAAAGAACACATGAACAAAGTGTCTTCTCCTTAATAAAGACAATGGGAAACGTGTTATTGAACACAATCTTAGTTAAAGTCATATCTAGTTATTTTAGGTCAGATTTAAATTACTCATTAATCATGTAATTTTAATGTTGTATCACTAAGATACATCATTTATGGGGAAAAAAATATCTATAGAGACGATTCCAATTCCGGTTTAAAAATATTCCATTGTCATCCTTTATATGGAATCTTCACGTATACCAAATCCCATAAAAGTTAGTTAATATTGAGAGAAGTTTCAATCATTTTTCTGTGATAATTATATCGTTTACTACGATTAAAAGAATCGCTCCCGCAAATACTAAGCGAATCGGGAAATGCTTATATAAATATAGGTGTCGCGTATACCGAGCATACCGATTCTGCACCGCTGCTGCAACAACAAATCAAAAAGCGGCCTTAAAGTAATTGCGATTTTCATTTCCATTATTTATCTTTCATGTCTCAAAAGAAACGTGAAAATAATATCTGATATAGAAAATAATTTACATTTATTTCTCTACTCCATTATGGACTGCTACAAACGGTTTCAGATTTCAGACCCATTAAAAAGTTTTCAGCCCTGACCAACTCACACAATAAAGGAAAATAATTCTTCAGAAGTTTATCGCTCGAGAAATATCGAGCGAGTAGAATTTCACAACTTCAAACAACACCAGCGGCTGTAGTGGTTCTCGTGGTATATTTATAATACAGAGCGGGACATAGACAGAGCTAGTTTATAAATAAATATATATATGTGTGTGTGCGTGCGTGTTTGGGTGTGTGTGTTTGTGTGTGTGTGTGTGTGTACATAAACTAGCTCTGTCCCACTCTGTCTCGAGTGTCATTCATATTCGTTCGGTGGTTTTCATGTGACACCAAAAATTTAAAAAATAGCGTATTTTTTAAATCTGCCGTTTCGAATTAGCTAGCCCCTCTGATTTTTGTCTCATTTTCTAATTCATTGTATAGACCCTTTACTACAAACAAGTTTATTATATTATATAGATAGATTACGAATGAAAACAGTTATGAATGATTATACTTAAATCTCGGAATTTAATTGAATGTTGTGTTAGTGTATTTTACTTTAATTCAGTAGTTAGTTACTTGCGAATGACTCCTTATTATCGCTTGGACAAATACCTACTAAATGTACAACATATTACTTAGCTGGATTTTTTATTTAACGACAAATTTATATAATTTAGATGATAAAGACATAGCAAGTTAACTACCTATCTAATGCAAAAGTATATCAGGCTTTAATGACTATGAAAATGTGAACAATAAGTACCTAATTTAGCTACAGAGCCTAGGTCATCGATGCAGAAATGCCAGCTCGTTGATATTTTATACATGGGATACACTTCGGTGAGTGTGCTGCGAAATTTCACGAATTAATCCCTTCCTCACATTTTTGCCACCGGATAAGCAGATCTACGAGCTCACGCCACCGATATATGTTGGATATACATACCAACCAAGCGGACGAAGCTCTTTGCTTACACTTCATAATACCTACCGCTGAAAAGTGGAACTCTCTACCGTCGGCTGTTATTTCTAAAACATACCTACAATTTAGGTGTTTTCAAGTCTCGCGTGAACGTGCATCTTCTAGGTAAGCGTGCTCAATGTAAAATGTATCAGTATAAGATGGATCTTACACTACATTTCCATTACATAGTGTTAGAATATCAGCCCAATGTGTCATGCGAGATATGAAAACTACTTCGTTATATTAGAATATCAGCCCAATGTGTCATGCGAGATATGAAAACTACTTCGTTATATTAGAATATCAGCCCAATGTGTCATGCGAGATATGAAAACTACTTTGTTATATTAGAATATCAGCCCAATGTGTCATGCGAGATATGAAAACTACTTTGTTATATTAGAATATCAGCCCAATGTGTCATGCGAGATGTGAAAAGTACTTTGTTATATTAGAATATCAGCCCAATGTGTTATGCGAGATATGAAAACTACTTTGTTATATTAGAATATTAGCCCAATGTCTTATGCGAGATATAAAAACTACTTTGTTATATTAGAATATCAGCCCAATGTGTCATGCGAGATATAAAAACTACTTTGTTATATTAGAATATCAGCCCAATGTGTCATGCGAGATGTGAAAAGTACTTTGTTATATTAGAATATCAGCCCAATGTGTCATGCAAGATATGAAAACTACTTTGGTATATTAGAATATCAGCCCAATGTGTCATGCGAGATATAAAAACTACTTTGTTATATTAGAATATCAGTCCAATGAGTCTATGTATAAAGGGCTGTAGTGTTACTCTGTCTTGTCGTTGATATGTGTAATTACTAATGGTATTAATGGGTGAGTCCAATTGTAATATTAATATGATTAGTAATAAATAAGTCTCAAATAATATTATGAAGTCATTAATTAATGAAACATGCTTTTACACATAAAAATTCAACAGATATCAGATGCATTTTATTTATTTATTTTTATTGCAGAAGTTCAGCAGACAGGCAGACGGCCCACTTGATAGAAAGCGGTTACCATCGCCTATGGACATTTGCAACACCAAGGTGCTCCAAATGCGCTGCTGCTCTCTTAAGGGAGACTGGAACCTGGTCACTAATGCCGGAACACAACTCAAGGTTGTTATGGCGACATACTTTAGACCAGGGGTGGTAGCCATCCAGTCGGGAAAATGCCCTACCACCTGGCAATGTCGGTCAAACGCGAAGCTACGCAATAAAAAAAATATAACTCAAACTTTAAACGTCACTCTGTCAAAATCAATAAAACATAGTTTACGTAGTTATTTTAGCATAACTGAGTTCGTTATATCAACACTGTATTAGCCCGAATATTGATAACATTTGACAGGCATGAGAGAGGCGTGTCTTAACGTATTGATTCCTCAATATCGAGTTAATTAAATGTCATGTACTGACGCCTGTGCCGCTCCCATCACGCTCTTTTGACACCCGAGGCATGAACTGTGAAGCAATTAGACGTCTATAATTACAACGATAATTACAGACAGTACCTCTCGCTCCTAACTTGCCACTCTGCCCATCACATAATGAATTCAGTAGGCCCTTTCTTGCAATAAATTAACGAGAGCGCCTTAAAGATTAATATTGTATAACTCACTGTCTATTAAACTTATATTACTAGCTGTACCTTGAAATTTGTATATGTGCATTCTAGTCTATATAAACTACTCCTTTCAGGTATAGTTTTTTGCAAAAATGTTGAGCTTCCAAGACACTTAATTGACTCATCATGTGATCAGAGGGTTGGATCCTACCTCGGACAACGGATTAGTATGTCGATTCAGCGATGTAACCTTACCTATTGACTTCGATGACCTAGGATCAATATTTTACTTACAGTCTTAAGGGATTATCGGTAGAATACATTTTATAATTTATATATATTTTGATGAAGATAAGAAGTATATCAATGTCATGCTACTAAAATCTTTATTACCAAAAGCTTAAACATGTAATATTGGTATTCTTAAGTTTGGATTATAAATAAAAAAATATTATTACTTAATAAGCATTCCACTGCCGGGTATTTCGTACACATACATAACTTCACGCCAGTTCCCTTGCGGGGTAGGCACGAACAACAGAGCGCCATTTAGGCTTATTCTTATACACCTCACTTGCTTCTTTGACATTCATAACTCTTGTTATGCACGCTCGTCTGTTCTTAAGGCTCCTGACATCACCTTCTGCTAGTACACGATCAATTTGATCATGGAAGGTGTGTCGTGGCCTTCCACGACTTCTGCATCCATCCACTTTTGCATTGTATATCTGTTTATTCATTCTTTCATCATGCATTCTTTCCACATGCCCGAACCACCGGAGCATTCCTTTCCTTACCTTCACCCCGACACTCTCTTTCAGACCAGCTTTCTTTCTTACTTCGGTATTACGAACGCGGTCCGCGAGCGTCACTCCGCAGATTTTGCGCAGTGCTCATATCTCGAGCGCGTTTACTCTACTTTCATGCTCTTTCTTCCATACCCAACTCTCGCTTCCATACGTGAGCGTAGGTACCAGCACAGCGTTGTGTACGGCGAGCTGGGCCTTCTGGCTGAGGTTCTTAGCGCCTAGAAATTTACCTAACGCTCCATTCAAACTATTCCCCAAACGGGTATTTCGTCATCTTTTAAATTGTTCCCTCATTGCAGAAGACCGAGACTTTGATGATAGTGAATTGCTTTCTTCCACCGAGATCGGTTTTGAGCACGGTGAAGGGCCGAATTTATTGAAATATCCAGATGATTAGCAATCTCTTTGGAGATATACCACGAGGTCTCATGCTGTTATTGTCCCCAGTGAACAGAAGTCTCTCTATATTGTCTGGGTTCTTTGTGGTTATATGGCCAAAGTATACTTCAGTAGCCTTTGTCGGCATGCTACTGATAATCTCAGGTGATCTCCAATCTCAAGCTCTTCGACCATGGAGGCATATTACTGATGCTGGGCACAGGCCTCCTCATTTCCAGGAAACAGATAGTAGACCCACCACGCTTGTTGAAGGCGGATTGGCATTCACATACTCCATGTGGTGGCGTAAAGTCGTGGTAGCGTAATGGTTAGCGCACGCGTCCTAGACTCAAAGGTCGCGAAACTAACAAAAGTGAAGGAAAACACCGTGATGAAACCTGCACATCAAGATAACCGATGTTTCAAACCTGTCAAGTCGCCTTGGACAAGTATGGCGGGTGTACTGTCCGTTCACCTCCAGTGGAATGCGTGCGCCCAACAGTGGGACGTTTATGGGCTGTTATTATTATCTTCATGTGCAGATTTCACTACTTTTTCTTTAGTGTCAGCTGGTGGTATTTGTCACAATGTGTACAATTACTGTGGGTGTGTAAGAATAAGCCTAAATGGCGCTCTGTTGTTCGTGCCTACCCCGCAAGGGAACTGGCGTGAAGTTATGTATGTATGTATGTGTACAATTAAGTCAGAGTTCCTACTTCACTTTACTTTTTTTTATGAGGAAATTGTACATAATTTAAGGTTTTATGAAAAAATTAATAAATAAACACACAATTGTTCAATTTCAATAATATATCATAATTGTTCGGTTTTTTCCAAAATTGTAAACAAGCCTGAAGAAAAAAGCAATGAAACATGAAATTTTCTAAAATCAAAAATGCTTGCGTTGATTAAATTCTGGAAATCATAGAAACGCGAACTTAAATCAAAGCGACGCGAAGTTGAATCTGCGGTTGTACTTTATACAGCTTTACAAGTTGAACGCAGTTATGCCAAACAGAACCAAAGGCAATATGACAGATAATTATATGCTCATACAAATCTGTCCGGAACGTCCTAGGAAAATTGGTTTCTGGAATATGTCTTCATCCGTGCAGGAACGGAGAAAGAATACAATTTCCTGCGGCCGGGCGGCCTGTCGTAAGAGGCGACAAAACAACCCACAGCCAGGTGGTAGGGCATTTGCCCGGCTGGATGACTACCACCCGTGGTCTGAAGTATGTCGCCATAACATCCTTGAGTTGTGTTCCGGCATTAGTGACCAGGTCCAGTCTCCCTTAAGAGAGCAGCAACGCATTTGTAGCACCTTTAGTGTTGCAAATGTCCATAGGCGATGGTAACCGCTTTCTATCAAGTGGGCGGTCTGCCTGTCTGCTGAACTCCTGCAAAAAAAAAAAAACGGTTTTTGTTTGGTTAGCCATAATAAGGATTTTTAAGTGGGCGTAAGAGCTTTTGGAATATGTATCTTATATGAGGCTAGTTCAGTGGGTACATTTTCCAGGACATCATAATAAGTAATCATTTAGTTTTTTTTAGCAGTGCTTAGCAATTGATTAGGTAGTTTTTTGTTGCTCATCTCCACGAGGAGAGAACCAGGTCGGGTTCCTCGATCAGGGCACTTATATTGTAATTATTGTTCACCACGTACGCACGAAAAGTATTCACAATCATTGCATATAATGTATGTGTAATATGCAATGACTCTAAATAACACGTGCGTTCTGTATCACGAACAATAGCACAGTGAGCCTCAGTACCATAGTGCAAGTCATAAATCTAGGATACATTGCGTTGGGAACAAAGCCGCAATCTCACCTGCAATGTTGCTGGAACACTATGTTAATACGTCATGATATATGTTCCTATATATTAACTTGAAATTTGGAGCAGTTGCTGGATGTTGAAGCGAATTTACAATAGGCCATTGATTTTGTACACTTCAGAAGTTAGGGAAACTGAATTTTGTAGAAAGACTTTCATTTATCAAACATATCCTTAGCTTTTTGTTATTGAAGGCACGCTTATAAATTTTATTAATGAATCAATGAAAATACTTTATTGTTCACCAAAATTAAAACTTCGTTCTTAAAAACCAGATACAATAAATGATGAACAAAGGGCGGTAAAGCGATCTCTTCCAGGGAACCCCCTAAACTAATGAAAATATTAAAACATGACATTGGCGGTGTGTGTAGACATATATAATATAAAACATTCAACACATATTAAAAAAGAAAAAAGTCTATATTATGTACTACTAGCTGCGCCCGCGGTTTCACCCGCGTGGTGAGGAAAATCGAATCGAGAT
Organism: Dendrolimus kikuchii; assembly: GCA_019925095.2. Lineage (NCBI taxonomy): Eukaryota > Metazoa > Arthropoda > Insecta > Lepidoptera > Lasiocampidae > Dendrolimus > Dendrolimus kikuchii. Next base: position 4,582,280 of record CM034401.1, read on the forward strand.
ATAGAGATATAAACACAGTACATATGATCAATAATAATAAACAAATAAATCAACAAAACCCATTGTTCATTCTCATTGTTTATACCCGACCCCAAGTCGTGGTAGCGTAATGGGCAGCACACGCGTCCCAAACTCAAAAGGCGCGGGATCGAATTCTGGCCGGAACGCATGCACCACTGTAGGATTGTTTCTTGATGGATCGTGTGAGGTTCTTGTATTAATCAGTGGACTGTTAAGATTATATGAGCTTTATTTGTCGTATGATAATGTGTAAGCGTCGCCAGACGATGTGTGGCGGACTGCGTCGCTCGCGGCGCTCCCTACTCCCCGACGAAGCGCGTTAACAACCACTTAGGCGGTTTTCTGATCTAATGTGCATATTATTACAATTACCACTTGCTAACAACGGCGAGGGAAAACATCGTGATGAACCATCAAGAGAGCCGATGTGTCAAACTGCCAAGCCACCTTGTACAAGCGTGGCGGGTATACTGTCAGTTCTTCTTAAGTGGGAGGCCCGAACCCAACAGTGGGACGCTTATGGACTGTCATTATATATTATTATTATATATACCCAAGTTGAGCAACTTACTCTCGTGATGTAGGTAATATAAAACGGAAGACATTTTTATAAATTTATCATGGCAGAAATCGAACCCGGCGCTGTTTCATTGGAATAGGGTCCGCAAAGGCGTAACACACTTAACTACAGAGGCCGCAGAAAATAATACTTTCCAAGTTTTGATAGATTTGATCTTAGAATGTTACATATATTTTTTCGTAAACTAGCATGTGATAGCAAAATTTCGTTTGCCTTCCCATAGCGAAGATTTAGTGCATTGCAGCGTCACCAAAGCAACGTGACTGCAGCGTTACCCTATTCACTGCTTTCGTTTATTCCACGGCAACGACGTCATTTATATCGGAATAAAATAGTATTGACCAGTAATACAAGCTAGCCCTGTGTCGAGCTTGATTTAAATCCGTCCAATAGTATTCAATTGATACTCTAACCGACAGGCAGACAGAGAAAAAAAATCTAAGTTATATTTGTAGAATTTGCTAGTCCTAATCAGCCCCTGATATTTGCCTTTTTTTTTAAATTCAATGTACAAATTTGACCCCGTCTACAGAGTTATTGTTATACCAGCTGTGCCCGCGACTTCGTCCGTGTAAAACATTTTTTCGCGAAACCCTATAAAACAATAGCCTAAGTTACTCTTTGTAACATCAGATATCTACCAGTGAAATTCACGTCAAAATCAGTCTAGCCGTTTCAGAGATTAGCCAGAGCAGACAGACAGATAAAAATTCTAGAAACTGAATTTTCGGAATTTCCTGGTCCGAATTATCCCCTCTGATTTTTTTCACATATCTATTTTGACATTACAAACAGACTGTTCAATTTTATTTATCTGTATAGATAGATTAATTTATAATTTAATTTTGATTAGTTTTGGACTATTTTGCACTCTTAATAGATTAATTTTACTAAGTTAGTAAGTCTTATAAAATTAAATTCCAATTTTGTCGAAGTTTCCTGAATTAATCTTAGGATCTCTCAGCGAATTTCAAGGCCAATTATATCCTAATTCCAACTACAAAATTAACTTAAACCCTCTCGAATCATTAATTTCTCATGCCCTGTAATTTCTTTTATCATATTTAATAACAGGGGTAATAATTAATAACTTTGATCAAACTTCTGAATTTCCACGTTCCTACTCGACGTTCCTCCACAATTAATTACATTATTATTTGTTTAATAAAGCCGAAATGAACGTCAGCTGGATACGGTGACTATAAATTACCTTTTATTTAGGTGAACGATCGAGAAAATATGATGATGTAAAGTTTTCATCAAGCTTTAATAAAAGGCTGCGCGGGTGGCGCGAACGGTAATGGCCGCGTTGCTTCGTACAACACCGAGTTAATAACTTGTTTTTGAGATTAGGTAGCAAGTTTACTGATTCATAATTTGGTTGTATTAAAAATATTTGTATCTCTAGTACTTGGCGTGTGGTGTATAAAGTATCTTCCAAGTACAATTGATGTTGTTTTGATCAATTTGAGTAAAGAAATAAACATATTTGTGTGCACTGCAACAGTAGGCATAAATACGTATACACACAAACCCACTCACACATACACACTGCACTTCACTCTGACCTCCGTACGTCTTTGATATTAACAATATTTTATAAATTCCGAAGAATACAATTTCCTGCGGCCGGGTGGCCTGTCGTAAGAGGCGACCAAATAACCCACAGCCAGGTGGTAAGGCATTTGCCCAACTGGATGGCTACCACCTTTGGTCTAAAGTATGTCGCCATAACAACCTTGAGTTGTGTTCCGGCATTAGTGATCAGGTTCCAGTCTCCCTTAGAGAGCAGCAGCGCATTTGTAGCACCTTTGGTGTTGCAAATGTCCATAGGCGATGGTAACCGCTTTCCATCAAGTGGGCCGTCTGCCTGTCTTCTGACTCCTGCAATACAAAACTAGAACCTGGTCACCAATGCCGGAACACAACTCAAGGTTGTTATAGCGACATGCTCTAGACCAGGGGTGGTAGCCATCCAGTCGGGCAAATGCCCTACCACCTGGCAAATTTGTTTGTTTGTTGAACCTACAAATTTGTTGAATAATTTTCTTGAGAAAATTTTATTAAACAAAGTTTATTATACTGTAAATGAATATGAGAATGACAAAGATATGATTAATAATATTTTGTAACTAGACCTATAATTTTATTGCAATATTTTATATCATTTTTTTATGTTATTTAGTTTTATAATTCTGACATGTATACGGACATTGCACGCCTAATAAGGCAAAATGTATAAACAACGCATGTTGTAACGTCTTTTGTACATACATTTTAGCAATAAATTATTCATTCATTCATAGCCATCCAGACGGGCAAATACCCTACCACCTGGCTGTGGGTTGTTTGGTCGCCTCTCACGACAGGCCGCCTGGCCGCAGGATATTGAATTCTTTTTCCGCTCCTTAGGGATAGATCACGCGACATTACTTACTTTTTTTACGTAGCTTGCTGCGTTCATGATTAGTTTCATATTGTTTGTTTAATATCGCTGGTATCGATTCTTTTATATAAGATTTTTTATTATTGTATAGGTTAACGACTATCGCTTGAACACTATCTCATCTCATATTGAGACATGACGCGATCGATGAAACACGATTACCTATATACTTATTCACTAGTGACTTGAAGAATCCTAGGTTATGTTTGTCAGGTAAACAGAGTACGGCAAGTTACTCCACTCCTTGCCAGTGCGCATCAGAAAAGATAAGGTTAAATGCTTCGTCCTGACTGATGGTGTTTTCACCACATAACGGTCATACAAACCGGTGCGTCTAGTTGTCCGAACATTCCCCAAAGTGTATTGTAATTTTCAGATTTATAAATAATACTAGAGGTCCCGGCAGACGTTGTCCTACGGTTTCAAACCCTCCGGGGACCCACTCAAATACACACAAAAAATTTCATAAAAATCGGTAAAGACGTTCTCAAGTTATACGCGTACATATATTTTTACGATCCATTTGTATTTATTTACTAGCTGTACCCGACAGACGTTGTCCTGCCATAAGAAATAAAAATCTAGAACCGGATTGCAGTGCCATCTACCTGGTTCAAATTTGAATCTATACCATCCCGGGACCTACTTGAACACACATAATAATAATTTCACCTAAATCTTGGAACCCGTATGCAGCGCCATCTACCTGGTTCAAATTTGTATCTATACCATCCTGGGACGCACTTGAACACACACAAAAATAATTTCACCTAAATATTGGAACCCGATTACAGGTAAATTAATTATATATGTATTTTATCAATAAAATAACTCCGACCGAAGCATTTGTTTTAAACGATATTATTTTTTTTTGCATCCTCTTTGACGATATTTGCAGCACGCATTCTGTCAATTCTATGTCAAACGTCATAAGGTTACATTAAAAAAGTTTATTTTGTTCAAAGCGCTAAGGTTAGATTAGAAATAATTTTATATGGTGGTTAAGTATTCTTAAATTTGCTAATTTTTCACGCAATTTTCTTATTTTTTTCTTTCATAAGAACCTTCTCCTGACAATAACAAACACAACAAAAAAAGAATTAGCGAAATCGGTCCAGCCGTTCACGCGTATATATAAGTATATGTTATGTCTATTCTTGTTATTTTGAATTAGATAATTGTAACTTGTACGGCTGAGTTCAGTAGACAGGCTCACGGCCCACCTGGAAAGCGGTTACCATCGCCTATGGACATTGGTAACACCTAAGGTACTATGAATATGCTGCTGCTCATTAAAGTGGGACTGAAGCTTGACCACTAATGCTGGAACAGAACTCTAGGATACTAAAGACCAGGGGTGATAGCTATTTGCCTTATTATTGCCCATATGTGGTACAATCATAAAGATTGAAGTCAATGAATTCGTTTTGGATAACTTTCATTGGTGACAACAATTTCAATGAAAAGTTTTAGGGTTGTTATGATTACTTTAAAAAAAATGTGTGTGCAGTTCACACGCAGTAGAAGTGAAACTTCAGAGAACATACTCACAGATAATTCTTCTCTAACTTTTATTACTATAAATATAATTCCATTAGCCTACATCCGTCAACATATTATAATTTAAAAAAATAAACTTCTTAAGTACCACTTTTCATTTTTCATTGTTTAAAATTCTAAAAAATATTCTTGTCACTTTTGTTTCAGTCCAAATTGGACTTATGTTTAATCATTGGTCTTATTGACTCTCTAATCTGTGCTGCACAATGTAAAACTCGGATCTCATTCTCTCGCAGGCGTAGTCCTATATATTTATCTTTTTAGTGTCATTTTTCGTTTCATCGAGTTTTAAATCACAACTATTCTAAAGAAGTTTCACTTCATATACATATAAAACTTTACATTTCATCTTTCAATATGCAAAAAATATTTCCCATTAAAAATGTAGCAGAGCGTTACGTGCTTTGCTTCTTATTTAAAGCCACGCCGTGATCCTCCGCGTACAAAACATAATGATTCGAATGTATCTCTGTCATGAAACTGTACCGCTGGGAACCGCGTGTAATAAAAATTCCGGCACGCGCGTTACAAGTGTGCTTTCGCGAACGTAATCCAAGAAGAAATACAGCTGGTAGTCTCGTACCAACGGTCTGAACATTTGTAACGGCAAAATCTCCATTTCTCTTTGACTAGCAGCCGTTTTGAAAGCCACCGACTCCCTCGCGTGTCGTATAGAGGCGACACTCATAAAAATTCACCATGCCAAACTTTCTGAAACGCGTCAATTGTGTTGCCAGGTTTCAGCTGCCAAATAATCTGAACTAAGATTAAATATTATTAAGCACTATATTATTATAACCCTTTAGAACGATTTGTGAGCATTTTAGTGTATATACGTGTCTAATTTAGATTAAAGTTAGCAACATTGAGTTAACAGATGAAAATTGTTCACCGCAACCTGCAGACTGCAAAACCAGGGGCGTCGCTGTCATAGGTAGCTGGCGTCAAAGAATTCTTAACAAGCCAATATCACAGTAATTTGCAAATTCTTATTTTACGTGAGAAAAATATTCTAGAGACACGTTATAGTAATAAATATTAGAGAATAATGTAACAGATTTAGCATCAAATTTAATTTAGTAACAATTTTATGTAAACTGAATAAATAAATGTATTTGAGTATTAGATATTTTTTGAATTTATTGATTCTTAATACAAGCAAAAATAATAATAGAACACATAACTCTAAACAAAATAAAATACATGTACGTAATTGCGATTTTAATACAAAAAAAATGCGAGTGCATTGAGCTAGTAGTTATTATATCTCAATATGCGTATGCATAAAATTTAATTCAAACGTATCGTATTATAACGATAAGTTAGAGACGAAATAATGAGAATATGTTTTTTATTTCTTCAATATACTAGTATAAAGTTCAGTGTAAATATATCGAGACTTATGTCGACAATGACAATGTCGAAACTTGTGTGTTGTTCCTTATCATCTAATTATGGTATATCTAAGTTGTCAGGAGCCTTAAGAACAGACGAGTGTGCATGATAAGAGTTATGAATGCCAAAGAAGCAAGTGAGGTGTGTAAGAATGGGCCTAAATGGCGCTCTGTTATTCGTGCCTACCCCGCAAGGGAACTGGCGTGAAGTTGTATGTATGTAAGTTGTCTAGTAAGACTCAAAACAAATTAGTAGGGATTTGTGTTCCATTCAAACTCCCACCCGCGCGCACACACACGCACGCACACACGCACACACACACACACCCACACACACACACACACACACACACACACACACACACACACACACACACACACACACACACACACACACACACACACACACACACACACACACACACATACACACGCACCTTACACTTGCCCTTGCGGACACAACCACTCGAAACCCATCTATTTATCTCTTTTTATTTTCTTTAAATATTTGTAAAAGTACTCTCTGTAATTCAGCGACTTGATAGTCTTAAAATTGATGAAACATAGGAAGAGCGAGGTTTCCCAACACAAGTATCATCTGATTACTTTCTGGGAAGCCCCGGCAACTTACATGTATGGACTTATTGAAATAAATACATTTTTGTTTTGTTTTTTTTTGTTGTCCAGAGTAATCCTACTAATATTATAAACGCGAAAGTTTGCAAGAATGCATGGATGTATGTATATTTGTTACTCTTTCACGCAATTACTACTGAATGGGTTTTGATGAAACTTTGGAATAATACAGTTTACACATAAGAATAATACATAGGCTATAATTTATAAAGATATAATATGGTTTTCTATCACCACCCGGTAAAACCGCGGGGCGCAGCTAGTTTTTATATATTTTCACTTGTATAAATCTGCAATTCAATTCAATTTTTAAAATAATAATAATAATAGAATATACACTGATAAAACTAAAGTTCACTTAATCGTTATTATTTTAGTCATTTTTATTTCTGTTCTTAGAGCCTTCAAGCTCCAATAGACAGAAAATATAAAAATTTCTGCGGCTAATCGGCATCCTTGGTAACACTACGCGCGTGTCACGGTCTCAACGCGCTCAAAGCAAGCGTAGGCACTGGATTTTGTTGAATTATAATTTTGTAAGCTTCTTACTTATTAATGCTTTCAGGCTGTGCAGTTCTCGCTTCTGAACCATTTACTTTATCTCTTTATTACATTACCCGCCTCGCGTGTTATGAAACTTAGTATGATCAAGAGTACTTAACGATAATTTAGTTGAGTATAGTTAGTTATGCGCTATTGGTTTATCTAAATTATTGTCTGTAATAATAATAGCAGCTCATAAACATCCCATTGTTGGGCTAGAGCCTCTCCATTTGTAGAGGTGTCGGGGAACAAACAGTTTACTTGCCATTTCTCCAAGATAGGGTTACAATTATTGAGAAGCATAGGTGTTGTTGTCGTGTTTCTTTTTCAAGTTAATAATTGATTTGGTTATGAACCCTCTTATTTCTAAACGATACGATCGGCCATTTTCTTAATTGAATAATAATGTTATATTTTATTTATTCTGTGATTAGCGCCTGTTTTGTACAGAGTAAGTAGTTCTCTATAATTTAACATAATTTTGCGTAGGATTGTTTGTTCTTATAATGTAGTGATTCTGTACAGATTATAATTCAAAATTATAATCTGTACACAATCACTACATTATAAGTTGTTAGGAGTTTTTGGCGGGAACTGAAAGGGGACGTTGTGCTGTGCAGTTTTATTTTCTAAAAATCTGTAAAATCACTCTAAAGTGAACAATAGTTGTAGGATATTGATAGTTTTTGAGTAGTAACTATGTGTTTTTGTGAGTAATATGAACTGTATAGTCAAATGTGGCCTTTCGAGTTTTCACAAGAACTCCGTTATAAGGCGTCGATGGTAGCCTACAATACAATTGCGCCTGGCTTAAAGGCCTAGTTGCCGAGCCTTAAACATAAAAAAAAAATGTATAAGTTGTTAATCTCAATTGTATATAGACGGTATTCACTACATTTTCTTTCCATGTTGGCAGACGCGTTAGATTTGTATTGTGTTCAGTTTATTTTATTACATGTAAAACTTTAAGTATAATGTTTTATATGATATCTTCTATAAAATATTATCAGGAATTTCCAAACAGTAATGTGTTATTTTTTATTTATTTATAACACTTTAATTAAAATAGTTTATCAATGACTTCAATCCGCTATCGGTTGTGCCAATTGCTAAGTTTCATACATACATAACTTCACGCCAGTTCCCTTGCGGGGTAGGCACGAACAACAGAGTGCCATTTAGGCTTATTCTTACACACCTCACTTGCCTCTTTGACATTCATAACTCTTGTCATGCAAGCTCGTCTGTTCTTAAGATTCCTGACATCACCTTCTGCTAGTACACGATCAATTTGATCATGGAAGGTGTATCTTGGCCTTCCATGACTTCCGCATCCATCCACTTTTGCATTGTATATCTGTTTAGTCATTCTTTCATCATGCATTCTTTCCACATGCTCGAACCACCGGAGCATTCCTTTCCTTACCTTCACCCCGACACTCTCTTTCAGACCAACTCTCTTTCTTACTTCAGTATTACGAACGCGGTCCGCGAGCGTCACTCCGCAGATTTTGCGCAGTGCTCGCATCTCGAGCACTGCGCAAGTTTCATGTACTATAAAATTGTCGGAGGGATGGCGAGGTGTTCTAAAAATACTTGTAGAGTGTGAACAGTTAGTGTCTTTAATGTGTTAAAACCGTAACGTTCTCTGATTATAAAGTATTGTGACCAGTTGCTGTTCTTTTACTACCATAAACCCTTCTGAGTTGTTGCAAGTATTACAATACCTTGGCGGGTGTGCAACATCGGTTATCTCAATTTTCAGATTTCATAACGATGTTTTCGTACTCAGGATGTGGTAATTGTAACAATATAGGCATTTTCTTATTTCTCCTCCTTCCTGACAAACATGATCTGTCAGGGTATTAATTTCTTTTTTTATATATTTTTGTATCTTTTTTATTTTAATTGTTTTCGCTTTTTCTTTATTTGCATTCTTATATCTATTATATGTTGTTTACTAGTCTAATTTCAATCTTATATCGAACTAGCTGATGCCCGCGATTTCGTCCGCGTGGTGCGGTTTTTTAATTATCCTACGGGAACTCTTTACTTTTTCGGGATCAAAAGTATCCTATATGTTGACCAGGGATATAAGCTAGCACCATACAAAATCTCATTTAAATCGGTCCAGTCGTTTCGGAGATTAGTCGGTACAAACAGACAGACGAACAGAGAAACAAAAAAATTTAAAAATCTAAATTAGTTCTATTTCACTTTTTACATTCCCCTGACTCGGTTTTTAGCATTTTTTTTTCATTGTACAGAAATTCGACTTCTACAATTTTATTATATGTATAGATAACAATATAGGCATTAAAATTAACCCAATTCTATAATAACTATCTAGTCAAAATCGCCGAACACTATTGCAATGATAGATGTGCCTGATTTCGGTATTCTGCTAAGTTCAATAGCGTACCGGTGGCACGACACCCTATTTTTGTAAATATTCCTAAGTGATGACTCGAGAAACAAATGTTTAAAATTTTGGTAGATTTTCAATATTCTTTTAATCTAATACATTTCTGCCAATGGTAATACCAATTTATTGCTACTATTATTCTACCGCGACGATATTGAGGGGATATTGTGAATTTAGTAAAATGAAACTTCGTGAAGATATTGAAACAGCAAAATTGTGCGTCTGAATTCGAATCTGAGTCATTTGATATGCGACTAAGTTAACCACTACGCCACCACGGCTTTAAGGTTATTTTCTAATGAATTACGTGGAAATAATTTAAACAGCGTTTTCATAAATTTAGGTGTGTTTCAAATACAGTTTTATGTACAGCAGCCAAAATTGGACAAAACGATTTCATGGACGGAATTTGGAAAGCAGGTCTTTTCTTTGAACCGCTATACAAAGTAAAAATTAGAGATGGTTTGCCACATATGTATCTAAGGGATGAAAAGTATTTGTCATTTGACATAGGCCTGTGATATTTCGTTAGAAAGGTCTTGAAAATACAATACAATATTATTTTTATTATACACCATAAATAACAAAGAAATCTATCTATAATATATATATATTTTATTGCAGGAGATCAGCAGACAGGCAGACGGCCTACTGGATGGAAAGCGGTTACCATCGCCTATGGACATTTGCAACACCAAAGGTGCTACAAATGCGCTGCTGCTCTCTTAAGGGAGACTGGAATTTGGTCACAAATGCCGGAACACAACTCAAGGTTGTTATGGCGACATACTTTAGACCAGGGGTGGTAGCCATCCAGTCGGGCAAATGCCCTGCCACCTGGCTGTAGGTTGTTTAGTCGCCTCTTACAACAGGCCGCCCGGCCGCAGGAAATTGTATTCTTTCTCCGTTCCTGTACGGATAATATATGTATATATATATATATATATATATATATAAATCAATTGCTGTTCGTTAGTCTCGCTAAAACTCGAGAACGGCTGGACTGATTCGGCTAATTTTAGTTTTGAATTATTTATGGAAGTCCAGGAAAGATTTAAAGGGTGAGTAAATATGAAAGAAATGCTTGGAATATAGTAAAAACAACAATTTCGCTTTCCCTTAGAAACTATTCCTACTTGTCAAACGTTTGATGTTCGTCCCGTCGTTCAGAAATCAACGTTTTTTGTTTATTGATTCTTTGGCGGTATGAAGTTTGCCGGGTCAGCTAGTATAATATATAATCTTAAATACTTAGGAGATTCATATAATTAATGATTTTGTGCTAAAGGTTAAACTAGACTTCTACAGAAGTGAAAATAACTTAACTTGGAATTTATTGAATTATGAACGTTGTTGTAGAATTTGTTTTGTGATATAACTTTAATAACACTTCAGATGAAAATTGTTTAAACAAGATACATTGAGTAGTTTTAAAAAGTAAATGGGTTTGTTAGGGATCCGTAGCTATGCGAAAAATAGTGCAAATATAACCTTACTGAACTTTGATTTGTAGGTTAGGCTATGGATGTGGTAAACATCGAGTGATTTGGCAACCGGCACCATAGATAAAACATATGACTAGCACCACGTGTATTGTTTTACTGTAGCGCTGCAATGACAGGAAAAGGAACAAAATCCATACAGCTTAACCATATGTTTCACATGTAACATTTGTATATAATAAGTGCTTTATTTAGGTTTATTTATTTTCAAGGTACTTATAGTATAGAGGTATCTTTACTTGTTTTATTATGTTATCATTGTTTTGTGATTTTTTTTCTTTGTTAATATTCGTTTCACGTATACGTTGACTATAATTTAATTAAATTTTGCTTGTTTTCACCGTGGGTCGCGTGACCTCTGTGATTAAGGAGGTTGGCACTGAAAATCAGCGCTGTGTCGGACTATGTTTCGGCACCCCGGGTCAAACCCTAAGTAGCACTATTTCATAAAAACTAAATTAAATTCTGTATATCACGAGAGAAGCCGCAATAGCTAGTATATATATAAATGTTCCTTAAAAAAATATTTAACTGATGATGAAAACCTTTGGGGGAGTTGTAGGTATACAGACATCCATAGAAAGTAACTTTGTTTTCTATACTAATATTATAAAGAGGACATGTTTGTAATTTTGTATGTTTGTAAGGAATAAACTCAAAAACTACTGGATCGATTTCAAAAATGCTTTCACCATTAGAATGCTACATTATACCTGTGTGACATAGGCCATATTTATACGTTTATCCGAAAATGTTTAAATAATAAATGTCCACTCGTGCGAAGCTGTGACGGGTTGCTAGTATACTATGTCATGACGATAATAAATAGTATAGTATTTTAGCTACCGCTTTATTATATGGAAATTGTTACATAATTTATTGTAATATATGTCAAATACCCAATTGTATGAACACTATAAGCCTCGATACTGAACAACACGAAACCACGAAATCGCGACCCTTTTGGTCGAGATTTCATAACTAAATTTCGTATGGATAGTTTAATGTCTGTAACATAGTTTAAATTTTAGTTACTTCTAATTTAGTTTTAGTTTACTGTTTGAACATTTACATGGTTAACGTAGTAAACCCCGCTTCAAGCCGTACAAGCCCGAGGGCCCTAGCTCATGTTAAGAGGGAGAATTCATTGGTTGCTAAAAATATTTTGTTATAATAAAACTATACGTTATTCCGGAAATTCGATGCTAATTCATTAAATATTTGTAATGAAATTAAATATACGATTAGAAATTATTATCCAATGAACGCATACATAAATGTTCATAAAACAGTATTTGACAATTCAAGTGGAACGCGACCTAAGTAACATATGCGAATGACGGTGGGTACAAAAATAGTTTATTAAAAAGTGATTAGTGTAAAATAACAGTTTACAATATTATTTAAATAGGAATTTATGTGAAATGACTTTGAACGTCGTATCTTTGTCTTTTCAGGTAAGCTTAGTGCATATGTAAGGTATTTAGCGTACAGTTACAGTACAGCGTCTAAGTACCTAATTATGTTTAGGTACTAACATGAATAAAACTTTGCCTTTCAGAGAAAGAGAGAGAGAGATAATTAAGAGTATATTAAGAGGGTATGTGAATATGCGATGATTTAAAATTTAAATTAATAAGATACCGACCCCTTAATAAACAAAGGACAACGAAAATGGCGGCCCGACTGCGTTACGACCTGTGAAAACCTCTAATAACTTCCCAAGCAAACTCATAACGCCTCTTTATGAACATAATTAATTAAACCTTTACATAATGCAAACTAAAACTGGGTGTTTCGTCATTGTGGGTAAACACTCTTGTTCAGAACTGGAGTTTGCTTGTTACAAAGATATTGCCACACAGTTTCTCATGTGTAAAGTTCGAACCTCTATGCTGGGTAGATCGATACATTTTTCGAAGATATTTCCACGCAGTTTCTCATGTGTAAAGTTCGAACCTGTATGCTAGGTAGATCGATACATTTTTCGAAAATATTTCGACGCAGTTGCTCATGTGTAAAGTTCGAGCTTGTATGCTACGTAGATAGATAAATTTTTCGAAGATATTTCCACACATTTATTCATGTGTAAAGTTCGAGCTTGTATGCTACGTAGATCGATAATTTTTCGAAGATGTTTCCACGCAGTTGCTCATGTGTAAAGTTTGGGCATGTATGCTACGTACATCGATAAATTTTTTGAAGATATTTCCACGCAGTTGCTCATGTGTAAAGTTTGTGCATGTATGCTACGTACATCGATAAATTTTTCGAAGATGTTTCCACGCAGTTGCTCATGTGTAAAGTTTGTGCATGTATGCTACGTACATCGATAAATTTTTCGAAGATGTTTCCACGCAGTTGCTCATGTGTAAAGTTTGTGCATGTATGCTACGTACATCGATAAATTTTTCGAAGATGTTTCCACGCAGTTGCTCATGTGTAAAGTTTGTGCATGTATGCTACGTACATCGATAAATTTTTCGAAGATGTTGCCACGCAGTTGCTCATGTGTAAAGTTTGTGCATGTATGCTACGTACATCGATAAATTTTTCGAAGATATTTCCACGCAGTTGCTCATGTGTAAAGTTTGTGCATGTATGCTACGTACATCGATAAATTTTTCGAAGATGTTTCCACGCAATTGCTCATGTGTAAAGTTTGGGCATGTATGCTACGTACATCGATAAATTTTTCGAAGATGTTTCCACGCAATTGCTCATGTGTAAAGTTTGGGCATGTATGCTACGTACATCGATAAATTTTTCGAAGATGTTTCCACGCAATTGCTCATGTGTAAAGTTTGGGCATGTATGCTACGTACATCGATAAATTTTTCGAAGATGTTTCCACGCAGTTGCTCATGTGTAAAGTTTGGGCATGTATGCTACGTACATCGATACATTTTTCGAAGATATTTCCACGCAGTTGCTCATGTGTAAAGTTTGGGCATGTATGTATGCTACGTACATCGATAAATTTTTCAAAGATATTTCCACGCAGTTTCTCGTGTGTAAAGTTCGAGCATGTATGCTATGTAGATAGATACATTTTTGAAGATATTTCCACACAGTTATTCATGTGTAAAGTTCAAGCATGTATGCTATGTAGATAGATACATTTTTGAAGATATTTCCACACAGTTATTCATGTGTAAAGTTCAAGCATGTATGCTATGTAGATAGATACAGTTTTGAAGATATTTCCACACAGTTATTCATGTGTAAAGTTCAAGCATGTATGCTATGTAGATAGATAGATTTTTGAAGATATTTCCACACAGTTATTCATGTGTAAATTTCAAGCATGTATGCTATGTGGATAGATAAATTTTTGAAGATATTTCCACACAGTTATTCATGTGTAAAGTTCAAGCATGTATGCTATGTGGATAGATAAATTTTTGAAGATATTTCCACACAGTTATTCATGTGTAAAGTTCAACCATGTATGCTATGTAGATAGATAAATTTTTAGAAGATATTTCAACACAGTTATTCATGTATAAAGTCCAAGCATGTATGCTATATGGATAGATACATTTTTGAAGATATTTCCACACAGTTATTCATGTGTAAAGTTCGAGAATGTATGCTACGGAGGTCGATAAATTTTTGGGATACAAAGTATCTTGTGACTCAAAAATTGAGAGGAAGAAAACTAAAGTGGTATAAGCATGTAATGAAGAGGGATAAAAATCAGGTGATAAAAATGTTAAACAGGAAGATTGATGGATACAAGTGTAAAGGTAGCCCGAAAGGGAGACGGATAGGTTATATCAAGGATGAAATGATAATTTGTGAGTTGACAGAGGAAGTATGACAGAATAAGGGATACAGAAAGGAAAAGATAAATTGTGCCGACCACAAATGATTGGGAGGTTCAGGCTGACACACCGAATTCATCTGAGGTTTACACCTAAAGGTGTCATCTGAATGTACGTCAAATTAAACCAGCTTGACGCCAACTGGCTTCAACTGAGACGATTCGATAGAGTCATCCCCCCGCAGTGGTCCAGCCGAGGTCGAACCTCATAGGAGGCCTCCTCGAGCGCGTTGCTCCGGTCTGAACGCTTCCGCTCCCACAGAGTCGAAAGCCTATTAAGCCCGGTATCTAAAACAGCCACCTGGATTTCATTCATTCAGCTGGATCCTGCACAAAAAAAAGATTGGGAGGTGAAGGAAGTAATAAAGTATGGTTATCCCCGCGATTGAAAATGTGAATTTATTTATCTTAGGTATAACGCATATCCTATGCTATCGACCGTAGTCAAACATAAACCTATTTAATTTATAAAATTCCTTCTGTTAGTCGGCGTTCTTTAAGTGTAGACAGATTTGTGAAATACGATGAAAATAACAATAAGATCATCATAAGAGTTTTATACTTCTATCATTGTCAATATTCCTATCGTTGTTAACCAACACAATTCCAAACCTTTGCTTTCTTCATACAAATTCCAGCGGTTATTTAACGCAAAACTTTAATCTATTGGACTTGAGGATATCCAAATAAACAAAAACAAATATAAGCAGCCTATTTCTACTTAAGCCTACTAATTCTAGTGATACCAGGCTCTTACCAATTTTTAGTCATTAAGAACCTTTTCTAGCAATTACTTAAGTTATGTAATGTTTTGTTGTAAGAGTATGTAAATAAACTATTAGTATCAGTATGTATGTAAGTTCGGGTGGAATCTTGCAAGTTAAATTTGACCAACTTACCGGTTTCCGATTGAGCTGAAATTTTGCACGCATATGTATATCGCGTGACAATGCAATAATATGGTACCATGGAGCTGATCTGATGATGGAATCGGAAGGTGGCCATAGGAACTCCTGTACTAAACAAGACAGACCCGTCGTGTTTGGGCTCGTTTTACTTGTCTTGGCTAGCACTCTGCTGCTACATGATATCCAGGATCTCAAAAGCTTGTATTTAAAAACCTTTTCAAAAAAGCTTATTTATCTTTCCTTCTTTATTAGTAGTTTATGACGAACGCTTACTTATTCTAATAACCAGACCTATGGGTAGTCACATTTGCTAGTTATTCATGAACGCAATCCATTATGTCGCTGAGTTTATGTTAAACGAAATGAAATTTCATCCATTGCGAGCTATTATACCAGGATATTCCGCTTGGATGTTTTATCAATCATCAGTCATGCAGTTGTCTCAACCGCGACAAGTAACATCTGCTGAATAGCTCCAAAATTTCGAATCAAAATTACCATTTGTCCATGTATTACCAATTTGAACTTTAAGACACTGTAATAAGGTACAAAGGTACTGTCCGCGTGTATCGTTCTGAATTGCAATTACGTGCTACGCGCACGTTCGTGGGTTTGTCAACTAATTAAGACACTCTTTCTGTTATTTTACATTAATTAGCACTCGGCTGTCTTTATTTAGCTCCTGCTCTAGCACAAGTTTTGTTAGTTTAACATAAAAGCACGGTTTTACTGTAGCAGAATTTTTAAAAATATCACAGCATTTACATTTCTAAAAGAAATTTTTCTGTATTACGTTAATAAGCCTGTACCATGAATATCCGGTATTGTCTATTTACTGTAAATATTACATCAACTGTATCATCTTGTTGCCTTTTAATGTTGATGTTAGACGGATCAATAAAATTGAATCGATTTGATTGAAAAATACAAAACTGAAATGATGCAACGGTATGGTATTCAATGACATTGAATGATTCCAGTTTATAGATGGATCACTTTGGTTGACTTATCCAAATTGAAACAGAGAAATGAACCGTCTAATATCGGATTAATACTACAAAAGAATAATTAATACTAGAAATGACTTTTTTTGAAATTTGAAATTTTGCTAGGTGGTAGGGCATTTGCCCGACTGGATGGCTACCACCCCTAGTCTAAAGTATGTCGCCATAACAACCTTGAGTTGTGTTCCGGCATTAGTGACCAGGTTCCAGTCTCCCTTAAGAGAGCAGCAGCACATTTGTAGCAACTTTGGTGTTGCAAATGTCCATAGGCGATGGTAACCGCTTTCCATCAAGTGGGCCGTCTGCCTGTCTGCTGATCTCCTGCAATAAAAACAAAAAAATAAAAAAATGACATTTACTGAGTAAACAAAATGTTTTTTATTATTTATTCGGTTTAATGACATTCAAGTAAAACGACAGTTGAACGTCTTAATCTTACTTAAAGCTAAGTAATAAATACTCTTGACTGCTCTTGTTGTAAATTTTCACAAAGGATACCTGAAAATATAAGTACATAATTAAGTCTAGCTTAATGGATAGGGCACACGTCTCAAACTCAAAGGGCGCGGGTTTGAATCCTGACCGGAACGCATACACCACTTAGGAAGTTTTCTGACCTTACGTACTATTGCTACAATTACCAAGTACTAACAACGGTGAAGGAAAACATCGTGATGAAACCTGATCATCGAGATAACCGTAGTGTAAAACCTACCAAGCCGCTTTGAACAAGCGTAGCGGGTATACTGTCCGTGCCTTAATAGTGGGAGAACCGAGTCTAGCACTGGGACGTTCATGGGCTCTTATTATTAATACATGAAAATATTTAAGTGTACTTTCTCTTCGCAAATGTGCTTCAGTATACAAGTAGTCTTGGCTAAAGGTGCCTGTGAAAGCATACAAGTTATACTGGTCAGCACTGCAAACAACTTGTATTGTCTAATGCGGGTATAGCTGTCAGATATATAAAAGTTTACACCCATCAATGTTGGAAGTAGTCATTCTTTTAAACACTCCAAATTAAGGTCTCTACCTAAAACTTTATCTTTGCGAATATGCGGATGAAAACAATTTGGAAACGACCTCGACTGCTTTTACAGTAACTTAGTACGTGGACCGAATCCAGACCGCAAGGCTTGAAAGCTGCAATAGGCGTATAGCGCCAACACTCCGGGTTAAACAATATTCGAGATAAATAAATCCTGTGTATAATATTGCTCGTATAGAAGAAGAGTACTAGGAATACCTAGTACTTTGACTTGCTGCTTTCATGATTAGTTTCATTTCGTTTGATGTAGCTAGTATCGATTTTTAAATAAGATTTTTTTATGATTGCATAGGTTCACGTTTGACTATTTACTCGTGAGTTGAAGACTCCTAGATTGTATTTATCAGGAAAAACAGACTCCGGCACATTCACTCTTTGGCAGTGAGCACCAGAAAAGATAAAGCAAATAGCTTCTTCTTGACTGGTGCTTTTTTTATCATGTAACGATGGCGCAAAACAATCCGTCTGGTTATCCGATGGAACTCTGAAGTCGAGCCTTCTGGCTGTTTTCTCAATTGACTCCAACGCCTCCAACTAATATTTGGCTGAGCCGTCCCAAAGTTATGAACAGTATTCTATGCACGATCGAACTTTTGGTATAAGTTCAGCAGTTGTTTCGACGTGAAGGTTCTCACTTTTGCGAGTACACTCAGCTTTTTGGCCGCCACTTGCGCTAAAGACTCTGTGTACTTGCCAAAATTGAGTGTTGGAGTTAAAAAGATGCCCAGACGCTGGATGCGATAGTCTACAACGAGTCAAATAGCATTTTAATTATAGTTTGAATAATAATTTAAATTATTTCTATTATGATATTGTTACGAGTACGGGACTTGAATTAAAATGCCGTTGGAATTACTATAGAATTTATTAGAATTATACAAACACGTATAACACAGGTACAAATATAACCGAACACAACAAGTCTAAACGTAATGCAGAAGGTCGTAATTCCATAAAACGCACAAAGTCCGTCACTAAAAGTTTCCCGATTGTAGAACACACGTCTTGCTTCGCTCGTGGTTATCGCTCGACTGCCTCGTCCCTCCATCGGGCCATTGCTTTATACCGCACAGATGCAATATATCCGTCCGGCCGCGTGGACTGAATTTCCTAGAATCAGTTTGTACTTTAAATCCGACACACCTGGCTAATGAGTCGTCCAAAACGGCCATAAACGAGTATAATAAAACAATGGCATATTCTCTAGAATAATTAGTAAACGCCTGTCAACAAATAAGTAAACAAAAGAAGTCCAAATGCCGAAAGGTAATAAAATGTGTTTTTACAGGTATGCAGGTGTGAATTTGTTTTTGTTGGCATCTTAGTTGTAACAATATTTTAAAGTTATGATGATGACATGCTATTTGAACG
The DNA here is from genome assembly GCA_019925095.2 of Dendrolimus kikuchii. Classification (NCBI taxonomy): domain Eukaryota; kingdom Metazoa; phylum Arthropoda; class Insecta; order Lepidoptera; family Lasiocampidae; genus Dendrolimus; species Dendrolimus kikuchii. The sequence goes on from CM034401.1 coordinate 4,601,544, forward strand.
CATGACAGGCTATTTTTTATGTGAACATTGATTTAGAATTTACTGCATATTTTTTTAAGGCGGGGGAAATGCTATTTACGCACAATACCGGGTCCTTTGCAAGGGATTAGACCATAGTTGATCATGAAGGCTTTCCCCTTTGACAATGGGCAATCCGAACACTAATCAAGTCAACTTGTGTGGAGACTCAGAGAAGTTGCACGGGCACCACTACCCACTAAAACCACCCTCCTCCCATGTGCCTCGCGCTTTTTATGAAGGAAAGGCTGAGACTTAGAACGTAGTTACACCCAGACTGACGAGAATTTACTGTATCAACTTAATATGTGTCAACTAGGAGACGTAGACGTAGGATCTTTTTAAAGATACCTTTGTTGTTGTATCATGGTTTTGTGAAAGATAAACACACATATCGAATATATGTACATTTTACAAATTATTTTTTGGCTTTTTTTATATCGCAGCAGAAATTGCGTTTACACATCATCGTTTGTGATGTGAATGACGTTGTGGGCACTGAAAATCAATGCTGTGTACCACTTTTCGGCACAGCAAAATTATTTAGTGATCGAGTTAATTTTTTTTTGTATTTATTTTCTAATTTGTATGTCTTATATGTTTCGAATTTGGAGATTGTTGGTTATGGACCGGGGAATAATACGGCACATATTGTGAATACCAGCAGAGTTTTATTCTAGACAATCATACACGCATAGCGGATACTTAGAGACCTAAAAAACAACCGACACTAAGACGTTACTATATTATAATGTAGTTTAAATATAGAAGACCCTATGAAAAAAGGTTCTTGTTGAAATGACGAGGTTTATTTCAACACTTCCCCTTAAACTGAAATCATTTCAACATAGTATTGTATGAACTATTCTCCAAATCAAAACATAATTATACATAGTTCATGTTATAACTCTACAAGAAACAACAAACACGTATGTGGCATTACATAACTATATATACAATAAAAACTAAACATAGACCTCCTAAAAAAATATGTTGTCATTCGCGTAAATAATATCCTCTCAAATTAAACTGACCTAAAAACATTGAAAACTTTACTCGCGGTAAAGGCTTTGTCAGAATATCCGCTAACATTTTATCAGTAGACATAAACTTAATATTAATCAATTTTTTATGAACAATGTCACGAATAAAATGGTGTCTGACATCAATGTGTTTAGTTCGCGAATGCAACATCGAATTCTTACTCAGCTTTTGTGCAGACTGGTTATCATTAAATAAGTTAATAACACAATCTAAATTTAAACATTCCTGTAGAAAAGTGCGTATAAATAAACCCTCTTTGCATGCATCGGAAAGAGCCATGTATTCGGCCTCAGTACTAGACAATGCGACGGTTTTCTGCTTACGACTTTCCCAGCTGATGACTGAATTCCCGATTTTATACACATAGCCAGTGTATGACTTCCGGTCTACTTCACATGACGCCCAGTCCGCGTCTACATAACCACATACTTCAAAGTTACCTTTGTCGTACACCAAACAATAATTGGTAGTACCCTTCAGATATCTTAAAACGTGTTTAGCTGCCTTCCAGTGGATATCTGAATAACAGTCATTAAATTGACTTAAGAAACCAACCGCATGCGCTATGTCGGGTCTAGTACACACAGCGACATACATTAAACAGCCAATAAGATTTCTGTACTCACAATTTTCAAGTATTGCTTCAGCTTTGGTAAGCTTCAAGCCAACCTCCATTGGAGTCGAAACAGGTTTGCAGTCAGCCATCTTAAATCTGTTCAAGATCCTAGTTATAAAGCTAGCCTGGTCGAGTGTGATTTTATTCTTCTGCCTGCAAACTCGCATTCCCAAAAATTCATGTACCTGACCTAAATCTTTTATTTCAAATTCTTCATTTAAACGCTTCTTTATGTAATGTTTATCAGCATCTGAAGAAGTAAATAAAAGTATGTCATCAACATAAAGGGCTAAAATAGATAATCTACCTTGTAGATTTCTAAAGTATACGCAGGGCTCCACACTAGACCTTTTAAAACCCATTTTTTCTGTTAATACGGTATTAATTTTATCGTACCAACATTTTGCAGCTTGTTTCAAACCATAAATGAATTTGTTTAACTTATAAACTTTGTGTTTATTCTCCCCCTTTAAAACAAATCCTTCTGGTTGTTCCATTATAACATTCTCTTTCAAATCTCCGTTCAAGAATGCTGTCTTGACATCCATTTGGTCAATGTCAAGGTCTTTTATGGCTGCAATGGCAAATAACATCCTAATTGTCGAATGACGTACAACTGGTGCAAAAGTTTCCTGGTAATCGATACCATATTTTTGCGTGAAACCTTTCGCTACTAAACGCGCCTTATATTTTAATATATTTCCGTTAAGACCACGTTTAATCTTAAAAACCCATTTGGATCTTACCGGTTTTTGTCCATCTTACAGATCTGTCAACGTCCAACAATTGTTCTTTGCAAAAGAATCATATTCTTCCTGCATTGCCTCTCGCCAACGACCAGCATCCTTACCATTCAATGCTTGTTCCACTGTCAATGGCTCGTCATTATCACAGTATAATGTCATCACCATATTTGCCAATTCAGTGGTATTATTCAAGCTCACGACGTTTGAAGAATCCGTATCGTTTAAACAAGATGACTCTGGAACGTATGTTTCATCCGAAGAATCATTGCAACTTACAATCGAGCTCACAGTTGCATCAGGCTCAAACGATTCATATACTCGCTCATCTGACCTGACGACAACCTGGTCACTCCCATTCTCATTTTCATTGATATTATTTACTTCCGAATTAGAAATAATGTTCATAATATTTGGTGTCAATAATTCATTACATGACGTATTTGACACATCTGTAACATTATTTTTCGAAATAAATTTATTTTCGAAAAAGTTTACATTTCTAGCCTTTATACAAGTAGGTAGATTTTCCGGATCCATCAACCTATATCCTTTGCTTTCCTCGCAGTATCCAACAAAAATATACCTTTTGGATTTGGGATCGAACTTTTTTGTGTTATGCAATAAAGCATAGGCCACACAACCAAACACCCGAAAATGACTTACATCAACCTTTTCGTTAGTCCACTTTTCTTCTGGTGTTGATCCCATCACTGCTTTTGTAGGCGACCTATTCTTTATGTAAACCGCAGTTTGGACAGCCTCCGCCCAGAAGCGGTTATCAAAACCTGCATCCTGCAGCATACACCGGGCTTTTTCAACAATTGTCCTATTAGCTCTTAGACTGACCCCATTCTGTTCAGGAGAATATGGAATAGTAGTTTCATGCTTTATACCATGCTCCTTCAAAAAATTCTGAAACTGTTTATTAACATATTCAGTTCCATTATCGCTCCTTAGAACCTTAATTGTTTTTCCGGTTTGGTTTTCAACCAAGGATTTGAAAGTTTTAAAATAGGTAAAAACTTCATTTTTCCCTTTTAAAAAATAAAAAAAAATCTTCCGAGAAAAATCGTCTATAAAAGTTAAAAAATATCTAGAACCTCCAAAAGACGCTTGTGGCATAGGCCCACATAAGTCTGTATGCACCAAGCCTAATATTTCCTTAGATCGACGTTTTGACTTTTTAGGAAAAGGTAATCGACATTGCTTACCCAGTACACATGACTCACATGGTAAGTAGGAACCTTCGTCATAATTAATGCCAGTTACCATCCCATTCTTCATGATGTACATGCTTCTGGCATTGAGGTGAGCAAGTCGTCTATGCCACGTTTCCCGCGAAGTCTTCTCACTAGGTGCGTTTGCCTCAGAGTCAGCGGCCAATGATGCTTGACTTGCATCGCTTGAGCACGCATCCGACTGCGCAACTTCAATCACCTGCGAAGTCAATAGAGTGTCTAAAACAGAAACTTTAGGCACGACTCTTTCCGTTGTAGCATTACATGTAAAATTATTACAAACATCAAGCTGATAGACATTATTTACAGGGGTAGCCGTAGCAATGACCGTTCTACCACTAAGAATTATACAGCCTTTCTTATTAAATTTAACATTAAAACCTTTCTTAGTTAACGCACTTACGGACAACAGACTTCCTACTAAACTAGGTACATAAAATACACGACTTATCGTCTTTTCACCAGTTTTTAAATTAACTTTTACTTTACCAACACCGATTGCCGAAAGTTTATCACCGTTTGCCACATTCACTGGCACTGGTTCAATAGGCAGGAAACTTATGTACAAATCTTTGTTATTTGTCATGTGTGACGTTGCTCCCGAGTCCACGTACCAGGTATTACTATTCAAAACTACTGACATTGCCGTCAACATGCCTTTGCTTGTAGGCTTTCCTTGGAACGCTTTCTTATTTTTATGTTGTTGTTTAGAGACATTTTGTGGGCAATTTTTCTGCACGTGTCCACTCTTTTGACATTTATAACAAACAACCGTTTTCTTAGCAACCATAGCCGTCACCGTTTCACTACTGCCTGCGCGACGTTGTTCTTCTTGCAGCAACCACGCTTGACAACTTCATGTTGTTATTTTCTAATGTCATTATTAAGGGGTCATAATCGGATGGCAACCCGCTTAATATGATGACTGCAACAAAATCATCCTCCAAAGGTGATCCGATTTCGTCCAACTGTTGCACAACTTCGGTGACTTTGGACAAATATACGTCCATGCAATCGTGCTCATTCCTCTTTATACTAAAGAGACTTCTCAATAAGCTCAGCCTTCTGCACAATCCTTTGCCTTGGAAAGCTTGTTCTAAGTTATTCCAAGCTTCATGTGCGGTCTTTGCGTTGCGTACATGGCTATATACCGAGCTATGTACCGACAAGCAAATCTTAGCAAGAGCTTTTAGGTCCTTCTTCTCGTCCTTCACTTCCTTCGACTGCACACACTCCCATAAATCCTCATGGAGGAGTACCATGCGCATCGCAAACTTCCAGTTGTGGTAGTCATTGATACCACTCAGTTTTTCTACAGGAATTGACGAGACTCCACTGCCGCTAGCCATTGTTTCGTGCGTAGTAATTTCGACGCGAAACTTCAAATATTATATTTTGGCTTTCTTTATGCGTATTGATTATCTGCGCGTGATCCGTTCTGGGCCCATAACCTGTTGGTTATGGACCGGGAAATAATACGGCACATATTGTGAATACCAGCAGAGTTTTATTCTAGACAATCATACACGCATAGCGGATACTTAGAGACCTAAAAAACAACCGACACTAAGACGTTACTATATTATAATGTAGTTTAAATATAGAAGACCCTATGAAAAAAGGTTCTTGTTGAAATGACGAGGTTTATTTCAACAGAGATAAATATTTTTTTCAACACACTTGCTCATAAAGTGGCTCTATGGTCACCGCAATTAGGCACAGAATGACACCCATTATCAAACTGTGAGTAAAAAACACTAGTGAGTTATAGATTTCTTTTTTAAATTTTATTGGTTGAGTTGCTTTGTTCTTAAAAAAGTTTTTATTAAAAAAAAAAGATCGTGTTCTATAGAACAAATAAATTAATGTTCCTATTGCTTGCTCATTTCATGCAACTTCTTATTTAAATAGATAATTTTAACTCGTACGTGTTTAATAAATAAAACTTTCACTCATATATAACTTTTTTTTATCTACTAAATAAAATGAGTTTTTGTTGTTATTTTATTCACAAGTGTGTTGAAAAACGTCGTATGATACACGTGTGTATTGATGATTACCGTCCTCGGCTCTCTTAAGACCCTCGCCTACGGCTCGAGTCTCAATGGCGCCTCGGCGGTAATCATCAATGTTACACACTAGTACCATAATGTACTATTAATTGATTCTTTCTATTTATACTATTTTTCTCTGTGCTCAATGTCAATGTTTGAGTTCCTAGCGTTATTTTATTTGAAATATAACTACATGGAAAATAATTCAGAGACAAAGATGTTGGGGTATTCAAATATTCTGACGGAACACTCGAGCCCTTAGCTGCAGACCGCCATTACGGAATGGAAATAGAACTGTTCTTGACTATAAAAAGCATTCGTACGTATTTGCCATTCGGTGAAATATTGTTGACGAAAATTTAAATATTTTTATGTTTGGGTACGAATCTATTTGCTTCCGTATTTTTATGTGCTCTATAGTTTTATGACACGTACAGTGATTTGCCTTTTTAACACTTCGTTTACATTATGCCTACTTCCATGAAACATGGGAGTCCCACACACCCTTCGGTAACCTCTTCTCAAACAAAAAAAAAATAAACTTAAAAATAATACGTGTAACACCATCTAGTACAGATGACGCTAACCATGAGAGCAACAAAACATAACGCAATCGAAACGCCATGTTTTCAGTTATATTTGTCTCGAAATGTCTAGTCATCCACTAACTGATAGATAGATAGATGATACAATGGGGAGTGTTCTGATGCGGTATATGATATGGTGCTTACGTCGCTATTTTATCACTGCACTGCTCCCGGCAACTCGGAGTTCATCCACACTTCCTTGGCATCTGGAAGTCATCCAGTGTAGATGGCACACGCTCCTTTATGCCATACGTGAGCAATGAATTGCTTCTCGCGGTTTTCCCGGAGCTCTACAATATAGGGCTCTTCAAAAAGGGCGTAAATAGATATTTAAAGTTTCAACGAGGTAGGTAATGCATCGGCTCCCTTAGTGATTCAGATGTTCATGGGCGGCGGCAGCCACTTGCCATCAAGTGGACAAGTTTGCCAGTTTGCCTACGAGGTACAAAAAAAAAACCGTATAAACAGATAATAATCGTCCGCTAACCTGACGAGTAGATAACGATCTATAATTGTCTACCCCTCGGGAACACTACTTTTCTGTGGTTGAAAGGCACTCTATATCCTCTTGTACACCTGACGTATATGCAAATATTCGTGATAATTTGTTGCGTAGTTGATATATGAGAGCGTAATAAAGAAACTCACATTCGTATTTATAAATTTAGTTAGGATTCTGAGACACCAATCAACAAATTTGCTTAATTATTTAAGTAGCCTCGTATATGTACATATCATATTTATTGATTTAATTAATATAGTATAAATATTAAAAGCTAGTGTAATGACTACTAAAATACTTAAGTAATTAATTACATTCTGTTAATTGTGTGTTAAATTATCTTGTATTTTTTATTGTGTTGTACTGCACACGCAAAGCACAATCTTTAATTCATCAGAGCGAGTTTAATGTCCATATGAAATGCACGGCTAGACAAGTAAACTTGCATCTCCAGGGCTTGTTATGAATACTCAATTATTCCTAGTTATAGTTGGTCTACATCGGGAACTTCGCTTGAATTGTTAAATCTCATTTCTGGAAACCGTCTCCCAAAGGCGTCTCCTGTCGCTAACTACAATTTAATAATGGACAGGTTGGTTGGTTCGTCATAAAGGATTAATTTGACTTACTGCGTGTTTTGTCCATAGATTTAATAAAGCTTGTTTACCACCATCAAATTGTTGTGAAACAAGACGGCGTATTAAAAACGTTACTCTTTAAAAAAAGAAAAGATGTTAACCGATAAGGCATATTAAAGTATCGATGAATATTTAAATGACAAAACTATAATATAAATTGTATGAATTTTAATTGACATAATCATAATTTAATACACAATTTTATAATTCATTGGTTGACATTTTATTAAGTAAATAATTAAATAAATAATAAGATAAATATATTATAATAGGATTTGTAAGCAGGATACATAATTATGCATGCCGAAAGGAGGAATTTGGAGAGCTGTACTTTGTTAAATTTAACACCTTTTGTATACCCATTTTCACATTAAATAAATTGAATTGAATTGAATTGAGTTTATACTATAAATATTTCTTTGCATGACTTGTGTGTTTAACTAATATAATATAACACCATATTTATTTTTTATTTATATTAATTCATTAACAAAAAATGTTTGTGTCTGAAATATAATACGTAGTCATAATTACAATTATAAAAAAAAAACTAATTTACAATAAACATTATTAATTTTACAAAAATATGTCACTAGGAAGGCATTTTTATATAATTTTATTATTATTTAAGCACAAGAACAATCGTCAACTGAATAATAGTTGTGCAATGCTGGATCACGGATCCCACACCGCTTCGCTGGTTCGAGTAATTGTTGCGGACTGTAGGTTATATTTCAGACAATATATGAGAGTGAGAGGTATGCCAAATCCTGCACAAAACCACTGGGGTAATAGCAGCTCCTGAAAGTACACGGCACTAACGAGTCCTCGGTGCCACTTAGGTTTAAATGATGGCACACTCACACCAAGAGCAAGTACGGCTTGTGTATAAAGTTTAATAAGATGTCGAAGAATGAGATGTCAAACGTTCACTTGTACGGAGAAAACAGAACGTCCGAACTGACCTCGCGTGCGTTGGAGACTGGCTTCGCCACCACGCAATGGCGGTGAGTCCGAAAGCCAGCAGCACTTACAAAACTACCCACATCGGTATGAGGGATTCAAAAATACTCTTACTCTATAATACTCTACTTTTTAGTTTCCTCTATCAATCTCATATCCTCTCAGTGCGAGAGGAATGGCGACGAACTGTGAAGCTTGCCACCACCCCTGTCATGAGGACCACGACCACTCTGCCAAGAGTGTGACGACGGAGAAGAAGAATCAATCTCATTCCTGTAATTTGCGCTCAAATGAAAATCTTCTGCTAACGATACCTAAACACATTGCGCCCTTCGTGGGAAATTCTTTTGTCGTACAGGCTGTTCGCCTGTGGAACTCGCTCTCCATGAAAATCAGTCAAGTTACATCTACTTCTACATTCGAACACTTGATCGCAAACCATTATTTGTCCATTAATTAAAACAGATAGACAACTCTTTATTGTACAGCAATACAAACATGAACTTAAAGACTAAAATTATATCTAGTTATGTACAGAGGGTGGTCTTATCGCTAAAAAGCGATCTCTTCCAGACAACCCCAGGAATGAATTGAGATGATAATGGCGATGGTGGTATACGTAACATATAGTACAAACTACTTACATTTTAATAATAAATACATAAATGATATATATATGCAGAATTATATTATTGTTCGCATGTAGAAATATGTAATTTATATTAATATAATCTATTTAATTATGTATATCTATATTAGTTTATTCATTTTTATTATTATTAAGTCGTGGTAGCGTAATGGCTAGCGCACGCGTCCCAGGCTCAGAGGGCGCGGGTTCGATCCTGGCCGGAACGCATGCACCTCTTAGTCAGTTTTCTGATCTAATGTGCATATTGTTACAATTACCATGTGCTAACAACGGTGAAGGAAAACATCGTGATGCAACCTGCACATCGAGATAACCGATGTGTCAAACCTGCCAAGCCGCCTTGGACAAGCGTGGCGGGTATACTGTCTGTTCCCCCTATAATGGGAGGCCCGAGCTCAGCAGTGGGACATTAATGGGCTGATATTATTATATATTATATATATTGGTTTATTATTTCTATAAATTATATTTAATTACGATTGAATTAGTTTTAATTTAGTTAAACCACCAAATATTATTAAATTTTTCTTGTAATGTCTCCTTAGACACCGGATTGCCTAGAAGAGAGCGCTATAAGTGATAAGGACGCCTATTATTCTAACGGAAATGTATTTATATTAAATGTCTAGGTTACTAGTTACTTGAATTAATATTGGTAGAAATAAATATTTAAGTCTACGTTTGTTTTATGTAATATTGTCTCCTACGCATTTAATTATACATACATAACTTCACGCCAGCGCCATTTATGCTTATTCTTACACACCTCACTTGCTTCTTTGACATTCATAACTCTTGTCATGCACGCTCGTCCGTTCTTAAGGCTCCTGACATCACCTTCTGCTAGTACACGATCAATTTGATCATGGAAGGTGTGTCGTGGCCTTCCACGACTTCTGCATCCATCCACTTTTGCATTGTATATCTGTTTAGTTATTCTTTCATCATGCATTCTTTTCACATGCCCGAACCACCGGAGCATTCCTTTCCTTACCTTCACCCCGACACTCTCTTTCAGACCAACTCTCTTTCTTACTTCGGTATTACGAACGCGGTCCGCGAGCGTCACTTAATTATATTTTTTATATTACTGAGAACTTTGTTTAGATAATAGTAATTTTCATTAACTTTATAGTGAAAGTGAATTTGATTATTTATATATATTAACGAGTGGCTTTAATTTGAAATTATTTTTGTTTTGATAATTGTATATTTCAGTGACTTTATAGAAAGAGCACTCAAATCACGGATGTAAGTTAACAGTGTTCGAGAAAATACTCTTAACTTACTGTTACGACCTTAGAACGCGGAAAAGAGACCCTCGTGCAATTTCACCGGTCGATTGCGTCGCAAAATCAATCGTTTGATTTCCGTAGAATTTTCTATATACTTCGCTCCTAACGAACTGAAACGTATTAGGACATTCCAAGTCAAAGATAAAGTAAGGAATAAACGGCACATTTCACGAGTGAGAGCTCCACTTAAAAAGGGTATCAGGGTGGCATGCGTATTTCTCGACTCCTCAAAAAGAAACGCTTACTTTTACATTTTTGGTTTGTTACTTTCAAGAATACGCATTATACTTTTGAAGGAGTTTGAGTAGCGATTGATTTGTGTTTATTAATCGCTATGATAATAATGCTCCGGTGGTTCGGGCATGTGGAAAGAATGCACGATGAAAGAATGACTAAACAGATATACAATGCAAAAGTGGATGGATACAGAAGTCGTGGAAGGCCACGACACACCTTCCATGATCAAATTGATCGTGTACTAGCAGAAGGTGATGTCAGGAGCCTTAAGAACAGACGAGCGTACATGACAAGAGTTATGAATGTCAAAGAAGCAAGTGAAGTGTGTAAGAATAAGCCTAAATGGCGCTCTGTTGTTCGTGCCTACCCCGCAAGGGAACTGGCGTGAAGTTATGTATGTATAATAATAATGCGATTCTGGCCTTTTTAAAAAAAATTCTAAAGATACGTCTTACTTTCAACCTAGTTATCTAAAATTTATATTGTTATAATTATACTAGGATATGCCTGCGACTTCGTCCATGCTTGACTTGAAATTCCCGCGGGATTTGCGGGACATAAAGCACGACAGCATTTAAAAAGAATGTAAGCTATCGTATTAGTGCAAACTGTGTCGGAATAATCAAATTTTTATGCACCCGAACTACTTCAAACTGTTTCAAGGAAAATTCCCGCGGGATTACCAGAATAAAAAGTAACGCAGATTTTAAGTTTAAAAATTAGCTGTCGATCAGCAATAACCGCATCGAAATCGGCCCCGTAATTTTGACGTGAATGCCGAACAACCAGGCAAGAAATCTAAAAAAAATGTATCGTGTTCTCCGTCGTTTAACTTTCGCTTCATCTAATTTCATTAATCTCTTCCTCTTCTTTTTCTCTTCTCTAGAGTCTCGTATGAATAAGTACTATTTAGGTAAGCATGTTCCACCTTCGACCGCATTCATCGTTCGACATTAGGCGTGATCGTGGTTAAACGCGAACCTATCTACACACACACACACACACACACACACACACACACACACACACACACACACACACACACACACACACACACACACACACACACACACACACACATATATATATATATATATATGAAACAAAGTCGTGTTAGTTACACCATTTATAACTCAAGAACGGCGGGACCAATTTTTATGATTATTGTGTTTTTGGAATTGTCTTCGTCCAGAATAGGATAATAAGTATTAAATTATGATATTCATTAGTAAAAATTATTATCATTAAAAAAACATCGGTCACAACATCAGTCTAGCCATTCATTTGTTATGATGTGTTGATGATCTTTCCTGGTCGATTTCGGCAATGGTGACTGTATTTAAACTCATTTTCATTTGTGTGATTTAGGTGAATTATTTTTGTGTGTGTTTAAGTGGGTCCCGGGATGGTTTAGGTTCAAATTTGAACCAGGTAGATGACGCTGTAATCGGTTTTCAGGATTTAGGTGAAATTGCTTTTGTGTTTGTTCAAGTGGATCCCGGGATGGTTTAGATTCACGATTGAACCCGGTAGGTGGCTCCGCTGAATACCTCTTTAACGGTAGGATCGATTTTGATGATTTTTTTGTGTTTTTTTCAATCGAGAATAGTTTAGATTAACAATTGGTCTCGGTTGATGGCGCTGCAATCAATTTTTTTTAAGGGCTAGACAAAGTCTGCCGGGTACTTTTAGTATAAAAAATCTCTCCATATACACGTATAATATGTTTGAAGTGCGTAAACCTTTATTTGTTCCAATTTATAGACAATTAGACATCTATACATATAAAAATCAATTGCTGTTCGTTAGTCTCGCTAAAACTCGAGAACGACTGGACTGATTTGGCTAATTTTGGTTTTAATTATTTGTGGAAATCCAGGGAAGGTTTAAAAGGTAAGTAAATATGAAAAAAATGCTTGGAATATAGTAAAAACAACAATCTCGCTTTCCCTTAGTAACTATTCCTACCTGTCAAACATTTGATGTTCGTCCCGTCGTTTAGAAATCAATTAAATTTGAAAGTCGTTCAGTAATAGAATTAAATTTAAAAGTGAAGGTTTTGTTCATTTTTTTGGTTTTGAATGTCAAACGTTTGATGTTCGTCCCGTCGTTCAGAAATCAACGTTGTTATGTTTTGATTCTGAAGCGGTACGAAGTTTGCCGGGTCACCTAGTACATTATAAAAAAAACTAAATACCTATGCAAACTCACATTATTAGTATGGATTGAGGCTTACGGAATCGACAGAAAATCTTATATACTAAATTTAACAATAATCTTTTTGAACAAGGTTGTGAAGAATATATATACAAATACACAAAAATTTTGATAAACCTTAAAAAGAATTAAAAAAATCTACGAATTTCTACTCAATTATATAGAACCAAACCTTATACTGCTTTTATTTAGAAATCATTTTAATAATAAAACGTCAAAAAGAGGCAGTTAACTATTCACGTAGTTTAGAAGTTTTTGTCTAAGGTTTTTTATTCTTCTCACATGGTAAAAATACCTTGTGGATTGGTATGGGAATTAAAGTATTAAATAACTAGGACAGTTGTCCTAGTTATTAGTTTCATTTTCAAGCCATCTTTTATGGGAAAGTCTTAGTCCATAGCTATAATATTTGGTTTGCAAAATTTATGCGATATCACGTCCGCATATTACAATAAACCGAATATTTTAGAAGGACCTCACCTAGAGAGAAGGGGCAAAAGGAGGTATCAAATTCTGAAGTAATGAGTGTCTTGCAGAGGAGGGTGTTCGACTTCTTAGTAGAACAGGACACCAAAGGCAGTTACGAGTTTGACAAGTTAAATTAGAGGCAAATCTTCAATTCCTCTTTGTAGTGATATAGAAACCACGCAAATCTTCATCTCCCGTAACGACTTCAATAAACAAAATTGTTAAAGTTAAAACTAATCAAAACTTTCTCACTTATAATTGGGGAGATGCGATTCAATCCGTAATAACATCATACTAAAATCACAGTATAAATATATCAGTATCAGTAGATCTACCAGAGTAAATCTAAACGACAGGGCCACAAGTCTGTAATTTTCACGAAAAAACCATTTCAGTGCGAGTCAAGATACATTCGACTGACAGGTTGTCAAATATCCGTAGTCTTTGAAGTTCACATTAAATCGGACTCGGTCAAATCGAGATTGATTCAATATTAAACCGAGACGGTAATTACAGGCTACCAAAACGTGCGTCCGGTTTCTGGTGATAGAAGAGAGATTGCGGGACAAGATCGTCGTTTAATTGCCTGAAGCAGGCAAACAGGCAGACGGTCCATCGTACGTTGTCTATCGGGACATTTGCAATACCTGGGGCGATTCCAACGTATTCCCAGTCTCGAGGATGAGAAAGGGTTAGGAGAGAGAATAGAAAGGATTAGATAATCTGGATGGAATAGGGCGATAAGAAAGCGGGAGGCGAATGTGGACCACCAGAACTTCTCACTTACTGTGCGAAACGCAATTAGCTTGAGTCTAACCATTTCATGCCGATGTTCTGTAGAAGCGTGTTATTATACCAACTGTGCCAAGCCAGCGAGTTGTCATCGCTGTCGTCAGCCATTCGCAGTCCACTGCTGGACGTAGGCCTCCCCAAGTCGGCGCCACTCATACCCGTCCTCTAACTTCCTCATTCAGCGCCTACCGGCAATCTTTCACAGGTCGTTGGTCCATCGGGCTAGAGTGCGTCCGATATTACGTTTAGTGAGACGCGGTCTCCACTCCAGGACTCGTCTGCTCTATCGGCCATCGGTCCTGCGGCAGACGTGACCGGCCCACTGCCAATTCAACTTGCTAATTTTGCGAGCTATGTCGGTTACCTTGGTTCTCTTACAGATATCCTCATTTCTAATTCTATCCATAAGAGAAACACCCAACAGCTCGCTACATAGCCCGTTGAGCGACTTGGAACTTGTGGGCCAATCCTGCCGTCAGTGTCCATGTCTCGGCCCCGTAAGTTAGGACGGGGAGGATGCATTGCTCGAAAATTTTCGTCTTCAAGCATTACGGGATGGTAGTAATGGTCAGGAGGGAGCTGTCATCAAGATAATTACTTATACCGCGTGTTTATGGAACAATTCACAGCACTTTTAGTTAGTTTAGTTTAGTAATGACAAGTGTCGAAATAAAAAATCTCGTAATCTTAATTTTATCGTGGTTTCATGTGATAATCCAAAACTTAAATGTTCAGTAATTTTTAAACTAACAAAGATGTATGTCACTACTATGATAGTGTTGCAACATCACTCATTTAGTGTTTTGAAATTACAATTGATTTTTATAATTTTTTTAACTACTCGAAACCATATTTTTCTATACAAAAAGTAAATTATTTTAAACTGTTTTATCAAGAGTTTCATCATAATTGACGTTTGAGAATTGACTCGCGGCAGTGTAATTTATCTTCATCCACAGCGCCGCGCAGTAGACGCTGTTTTTGAAATAATATTGCATATAGGTATTCTTACTGTTTCACTATCTATACTGTGATAAAACTTAGTACAGTATCATCTCATTTGGTAGAAATAATTTAATACGAAATTGTATTTTGCGCACCATTAACTTTCAATTTGCGTGATTGCGCGATTTCGCTGGTGTGCGCTGAAGACGCTTGGTTTTGGGGACGGAAAATAACAAAAGGCTTTACCCAAGGATTGAACAGGAATCATTACACTGCCTTGACGCTTATTGTTATTAAATTTCGTTACAAGCACGATACTAATTACTTTGTCCTCATATTGAATCATATTAATTTCCTAAAAATATAATATTTTATATGGAATTTTTATAATGCTCCGTTTTTGCTAATTTCTACTTTTTTTTACAAAACTAACGGTTCTGGCAGACATTAATGCACTGAAAAAATAAAAATCTAGAACCCGGTTCCAGCGCGACCTACTGGGTTTAATTGTGAATCTAAACCAATCCCATACCCACTCAAACACTATTTTTTACACCTTAGGTAACATTATTGAAGTTTTAGTAGAGATTCCTAACTTTTTCTAGTAATAAATATAGCCTATATTAATCTGGGATAATGTAGCATTCTAATGGCAAAACAATTTTTGAAATCGGTTTTGTAGTTTTTGAGTTTATTAGTTACAAACATATAAATTTTTCCTTTTTATAATGTTAATTTAGGTAATGAATACTTGTTTATAATTAAAAGGGTTATGTTTTTGGCTACAGAACCTTGAACAATTACTAAATGATATTTGGAAGGGGGGGTGGGGGTTAACACCTGTAGTCTTACAAACTAAAGTTACAGAGATAGCTAAAGAACAGCTATTCATAAATCTCCTTGTGACCGGAAAACTAATTATTATTAAAATAGACTTTGATTAAATTCGCATTTCCAGATGCAAGACTATCCACAAACAAGTCGATGTCCACATAATCCGTCTTGCTGAGTTTGTTGAATTCATTAACTGTTCTAACAAAAAATGAGTGGCGTCTGAAGGCTGTACGTGTCAAGGGCGAATAAAGTAATTTTCATATATTAATATTTATTTTGAAAATGAATCTCTAAAGCTATCCAGCCGTTCAGTGAAGCACGACAGTCGCGTTGCTCTTGATTCCTCTTATTAGCCGTTCAGTTGCTTCGATGTAGTTATGTTCCGAGCCATTTGTTAGAGGGGACGTTTAAACGGCGAAAAAACGTGACAAGAAAACAGAAGGAACACATTAAGCTGCCTTTATTGGTAGCATTGTTCTTTATTGCGCTCAAACGTTCAGTATTACTCGGCAGTCATATTAAAACGACAACGTTCATGTACTACAAGTTTATTAATGAAAATAAACTAAGGGCTTGTTTATTAACTGAACGTAAAGAATTTTATAGTATACAGGATTTATTTATTTTTTATACTTTCATGTTTATATGTGTTGGTGTAACTATACTTGCTAAACACTATAGTAATTGCTATACTCATCCGAAGTTGACACCCAACACGCCAAACCTTGCAATTTATAATTATATATAATTAGGTGGTAGGGCATTTGCCCGACTGGATAGGTACCACCCCTGGTCTAGAGTATGTCGCCATAACAACCTTAAGTTGTGTTCCGGCATTAGTGACCAGGTTCCAGTCTCCCTTAAGAGAGCAGCAGCGCATTTGTAGCACTTTTGGTGTTGCAAATGTCCATAGGCGATGGTAACCGCTTTCCATCAAGTGGGCCGTCTGCCTGTCTGCTGAACTCCTGCAATAAAAAAAAAACTAGTATATAATTAGGTTTTTAGCCATGGAGTAGAGCACTGCTGGTCTGTAATACAGGGGCAACATTTTGCTATTATTATCTCGGTAAAAATCGCAGGTTACTAAAGTCTCAATCGTAGGTTTGCCTGATTTCGGTATTCTCGTAATCCCAGTGGCGTGCTAGTGGGGCGAGTTTTCTCTTATAAATATTATAAAGATAGAGTGCTATCTTTAAAAATATTTATAAGAGAAAACTCGCGAAATAATTTTTTTAAATTTTAGCAGGTATTGAACATCTGTCTCGGCTAACGCCATTTCTGCTAATAGTGATACCATTTTTTAAAATATTATTATATATAAAAGATAATTATTGTGTATTTAGAAGTATACGATTTTTTGACACTATCGCCATGGAATTCTAACTTAAATAACTTCGCAACGCTAAGATATTGCTGATCTGCAATAGGCACAGTTTCGGACAAGAGGAATTTTATTATCTGTAAATTGTTTTGTAAGAAAATTAATTAATTAATTTTATTTTAGGAATGCTTACAATCTAATACAAACAAAATATAGTAATAATAATATTTAAAAATTATAACAATTAGTTTCTATTATATTCTATTTTTTTTAATGCTGTCGCTTCTGGACATTTTCAACACCAATGTTCTGCAAACATCGAAGCTACCACCCCTGGTCTAAAGTATGGCGCCATAAAAACTTTGAGTTGTGTTCCGTCATTAGTGGCTAGATTTCAGTCTCCGTTTAGAGAGAGGCAGCACATTGGTAGCAGCTTTGGTGTTACAAATGTCCATAGGTGATCAAGTGGGTCGTCTGCATGTCTGCTGAACTCATGCAATAAAAAAAATATTAATATATTATCGGCCAGGTTCCAATCCATCCGCCAGTTCCGAGGCCTGCGACATATTAGTATCTTAGCTTCATGTATTGATAGCATCAGCATCAGCAGTAAAAAGGGATAGATAGATATGTATTACTTTATTGTTCACAAAAATAAACAATTACAAAATGAAAAATCACAATACTTTTACAGCGAAACAGAAGGCGGTCTAATCGGCACCACGATACACCTTACAACTACTTAGATAACAACTCTGCATCACATATGTACTTGCAGCCTCTTAGAGTCGATCGATCCGTCTTACAACATGAAGTTAGATCGCTAGCAGTCAAGTTTGAGTACCACTGACTTAAAACGATTTTTAAGTTTAAGTTTTTTTCACTTAAGCGACTTCATTTACAGAACACTTTTAATAAGTTATGTCTAGGTACTTATAATTAAATTAAAAAGAAAGTATTTTCACAATTGCATTCTGAATGCAATTAAGCATTACACGGTTCTTGTTTATATTTCAATTTGGATGAAGCAACCAAAGTAAATTGAAGTGTGCATAAAATTGTATCATTCAATGTCATTGTCGTTGTTTTAATTTCTGCGCCTTTCAAGCAAATTGAATTTAATTTGATTGAACTGAAAATAATTTTTTACTTTTTACTCATTTGACAAACAACTCCTACCCGTATTTTTTCAGGAAATTCAATGTCCAAGGGGGTGAAAAGGGGGATGGAAGTTTGTGTGAAAATCCGTTTTCAAAATAATAAGTGCAAAATTTCACATAACTACTTCTAGTTAGTATATAATCATTATTTAAAATTAGTAAGTATCAGTAGTAGTAGAAGTAATATTAAGTGTACTTAGATGGTCGACAGCGACGTACAAACCGCACGCAGAAGGTTTGCCGATGACTGCTTACTATTATTGTATATACATATGTAAAGTATATACAATAATAGTAAGCAGTCAATAATAAACTAAAATAATAAATTTAATGCAACAACTATTTATGTAATGTTTTTTGTCAACCCTACTAACCATCGACGCGTGATATCATGAGGCTATCGGCAAACCTTCTACGCGCGGGCAGTACCCGCTAAGATGAAATTGAAGATATTTTGAAGAAAGGCCAGAAAAGTACTTTAAATAAACATATATATATATGAGGTGTGTAAGAATAAGCCTAAATGGCACTCTGTTGTTCGTGCCTACCCCGCAAGGGAACTGGCGTGAAGTTATGTATGTATGTATGTATGTATATATATATATATATAAAGAGTTTAATGAAAGTTGATGAAGCGAAAAGTGTTTGTCAGGATCGTAGCAAGTAGAAATCCATCGTCTCTAGCCCAGTGGGAAACAGGCGTAACAATATGTATGTGTGTAGCACTTAGTAGGTAGTTGAGTAATAGGCTCTACCCGGAAACTATCCCGTTTTCTGGGATAAAATGTATCCTGTGTCCATCCTCGGCAATGAAACTACAGATGTACCTACTAAATTTGAGTAAATACTGTTAGCAACGAATTATTGTAATATTGCTCACTCTGAAGAATTTTGAAAGAAAGGAGGACAGCCTGTAATCGTAATGCTAATAGACACGAGGTATTTTATTTAAAAGAAATAAAAAAGTCTTCATAGTCAAGTATTTTTATTGAACATAAAAATACATTAAGTAAAATCCGAAGCGAAGTAGTGGCAAGAAGTTAAACTGTTAAACGGTCCGCTTTATTTAGATTCAATTTCAGGGTGACCCTTCGCAAAACGCTTTGTTTTTAGATTGTCACTTTCCCCTTGTATCTTGTAATGGAGGAAGCGCGTGACAAGAATGTTCTGTATATTATTAGTAACCTCTGCCAAAGAGAACAGAAGGCCTATGAATAAAAGCAAACTGATTACTAAGACTTGATATGTATCGGCGTCGGACAATGGAGTTTTGTTTCGTCAAAGTGTAGCCTAATTCTCTGTAGTGGTTTCGAAATTGGCTTTTTCTTGATAGATCTTTCCAAATCTTTCAAGGTTCCGTAATTATTTTTACAAAAACGAATTGTGTGGATTCGCTTTATATATTCTTCATGCCTTTTTTTGTCAACGCTGCGGGAATGCATTTGCGCATATCAACCCCCGGGGGAGGCCACCAAGGGGTATGTGGGACTCTCGGCTGCCGGTGTTGTACACAAGCTTTACATTAGAACTTGCAAGCACCAACCGCCAGATTATCTACTAAACCTTCCAGCGTCCGACCGCATCATGATGAGATGCCACGAGACCATAGCCATGGGTATGACTACCGTGGCCTCGATGCAAGTTGACAAGGAGTAGTATCCCTGGACTAGAACACCCCACGGCACTGGGTGTGGCTCGCCGTGAGAGTCCCCGTCTACCTCCCAGTTCCACCACGTTATCGTGAGGAGATGACAAAGCGCCGTCTGCGACAGAGGTCCGCCTGCTCATCCTCCTTCCTTATAGAACTGTTGCGTAGCTGAATGTGGGAGTATATAGGTAAATTAGCTTCGAGACGTTTTTGCGTTTGTAGTAGTGTACGGTCAGCACATAAATAAACTGCTACTTTTATATATTTTTATAGGCAGGTACCTACTAAAAATGAAACTAATAATATTAAAATAATAACTATTAATATTAAACATAATTTTCAATACTAAATTGTTGATCCCTGTTCTTTCTTCTTCTTCTTCTTCAGCCACTCTCAGTCCACTGCTGGACGTAGGCCTCCCCAAGTACGCGCCACATATCCCGGTCTCCCGTCTTCCTCATCCAGCCCCTGCCGGCGATCTTGCGCAGGTCGTCAGACCACCGGGCTGGAGGGCGTCCTACGCTACGTTTGCCGAGACGTGGTCTCCACTCCAGGACTCGTTTGCTCCATCGGCCGTCGGTCCTGCGACAGACGTGACCGGCCCACTGCCACTTCAACTTGCTAATTTTGCGAGCTATGTCAGTTACCTTCGTTCTCTTACGGATGTCCTCATTTCTGATTTTATCCATAAGAGAAACACCTAACATAGCTCGCTCCATAGCCCGTTGAGCGACTTTGAATTTGTGGACCAGTCCCGCTGTCAGTGTCCATGTCTCGGCACCATATGTCATGATGGGTAGGACGCACTGCTCGAAGACTTTCGTCTTCAAGCATTGCGGAATGGTCGACGAGAAGACATGTCGAAGATTACCGAATGCTGCCCAACCTAACTGGATCCTCCTATTGGCTTCCCTCTCGAGGCCGTGTTTGCCTACCTGGATCTTTTGTCCAAGGTATACATATTCCTGCACAACCTCAAGAGGGGAACCATCGACGTTTACCGGTCTCGGCATGACATGTTCGTTGAACATGACTTTCGTCTTGTCCAAATTCATGCCGAGACCGACCCGTCGGGAGGATTCATTCAGGCTGTTCAGCATGTCGGTAAGTCCCTCCAACGTCTCTGCAAAGACGACAATATCATCAGCGAAACGTAGGTGGGAGATGCGCTCGCCGTTGATGTTGATGCCCCGTTCATTCCATTCCAGAGTTTTGAAGACATCCTCCATCGCGTTGGTGAACAGTTTCGGGGATATGACATCCCCCTGTCTCACCCCGCGACGTAGAGGTATAGGCTTCGCCCTCCGGTCCTGGATCTGAACGGTCATCGTTGCGGCATCATACAGACATCTCAACACCTCGATGTATCGCCAATCGATACGGCATCTCTGCAGAGACTCTAGAACAGCCCAAGTTTCGATAGAGTCGAAGGCTTTTTCGTAGTCCACAAATGCCATACACAGCGGCTGATTATACTCCTCGGTCTTCTGTATAATCTGCCGAACAGTATGGATGTGGTCTACGGTGCTGTAGCCTTTTCGAAACCCAGCCTGTTCCGGTGGTTGGAACTCGTCAAGTCTTCTGGCGAGACGATTCGTGATGACCCTCGAAAACAACTTGTAGACGTGGCTCAAGAGTGAGATGGGTCTATAGTTCTTCAAGAGGGTCTTATCACCCTTCTTGAAGAACAAGACCACCGCACTCTTGGTCCACGCCCTTGGCACAGTGCCCCGGAGGATAACGGAATTAAAGAGCTCCGCTAAAGCCTTCAGGATTGGGATCCCTCCCGCTTTGAGGAGCTCAGTTGTAATACCGTCGTCCCCCGGAGCCCTGCCATTTTTAAGTTGCCCGAGTGCCGTCCTAATCTCGCCAATGTCGACCTCCGGGATATCTTCCGTATAGTGGCGCGTGAGTGGTGCACGTGGATCATTAGCGCCTTGAACCGAAGGTCTTTCCGCCCGCGAAGAATACAATCGCCCGTAGAACCGTTCCACCTCCGCTAGGATCTCAGAGTGAGACGTAAGCTCCCTGCCATCTGCTGTCCTCACTTTTGCAAGATGGCTTCTCCCCAATGGTTTTAAGAAAACTTTGGACCCCCTATTCTGCTCTATAGCAGCCTGAATGGCTCGCGTGTTTGAGCAGCGGAGGTCCCGTCTTACAAGTTTTCTTATCCGTTTAGAGAGAGCCCTATGCTCCGGTGAGGCAAAAAGAGTAGATGGCATCTCACGTCTCATCCTCATGAGATCCAAGGTTTCGGTGGAGAGTTCAGAGCGTTTGCTTCTTCGCATAGGTGGAAAGTGCCTTCGGCCCAGCTCTCGCATTGTTTTCACCACGTTGTCGGTTATCTCGTCAACATCGCCAGTGGTTTCCAGCGATTCGAACCGATTTTGCAGTTCCAGCTGGAACTGTTCGGACCCTAAGATAATCTGGGGCGGCGTAGGTCGGAGATTAGACTTTATCAGGCGGAGTCTTTCAGCTTTGAAGTCGATATTTAGAGTGCCTCGTACAAGTCGGTGGTCACTGCCGGTATTAAACCTGTTGACCACTGAGACATCTCTAAATATGTGCTTCTTGTCCGCCATGATAAAGTCTATCTCGTTCTTTGTCACAGTATCGGGGCTCTGCCAGGTCCACCTCCTTTGGAGCTTCTTCTTGTAGAACGAATTCATCAAGAAGAGCCCCTGCATTTCGAGGAAGTTGACCAGCATTTGCCCCCTGTGATTTCGGCGCCCCAAGCCATAAGGTCCGATTTTCGGTTCGTCGCATTCTTGTACTCCCACTTTGGCGTTGAAGTCCCCCATAACAACGTTGTAGTGTGCGGAGGTCGTCCCATGTATGGCTTTAGTGATATCCTCATACATGGCCTCAACCTCCTCGTCAGGGTGTGCCGAGGTCGGCGCATATACCTGTATCACCTTCAGGGAGTACCTGTTGGTGAGTTTTAGTACTAGGTACGCTACCCGGTTCGACACACTGCTGACTTCCACAACGTTGTTAACGAGGGACTTGTTGACAAGAAAACCGACACCACCCTGGGAGGCCTTATCACCTTCTCGGAAGTAGAGCAAGTGCCCGGACTCCAGGGTTATAGTATCCTCCCCCTCTCTTCGGACTTCAGATAACCCTAGAATGTGCCATTTGATATGACTTAACTCTACTTCCAATTCCGCGAGGTGATTATCCAGCCTGATCGTGCGTCCATTGTACGTTGCCAGTGTCAGTTGGTTACGTTGGCAGCCTCCCGTAACCCGGAGATTTCTAGCACCCTCCTCCCCGTAGTTACCCCGACCGCTGCCGTAGCCGGGACTAGCGGGGCCGCCGGGAACTAAGGGCCATGGTCTATGTTTGCGTTTCATATTTGGGGGAAATGCCATAGTCACCACGCTTGGCATGCGGGTTGGTGACCGCAGTACCGGCTTACTCGCATCGGAGACGCTGCTGCCCGAGTCCGATCAGGGGATTTATGTAAGCCGGATTTCTGTTGATGGTTATACCGCCATCGATCGGTCGTCAGAGCCTCGTTAGTTGGCGGCAGGGAGTACCGCGGCCAGGTGAGGTTGACGTTTGGGTTGCTAGTTGGATTTCGCACACCCCTTACCCCCCCTCCTCCAGCTATAACACGTTGCGAAGCGGTAGTAATGATAGACTAGGATCGGCTCCGCCGGCGGAGTCGATAATTGGTCCCCAAATAATCACTTCAGCCTGTTGGCTTAGCTCTTTCAGCCTTTAACGGCTAATTCTCAATATAGAGTCAATCCCCCGCAGCGGTCGAGCCGAGGTCGAACCTCACAGGAGGTGCCTCCTCGAGCGTGCTGCTTCCGGGCTGAACGCCTCCGCTCCCACGGAGTCGGGAAGCCCCCAAAGTCCGGTATCGCTGAAACAGCCATCTGCGGCTATTCAGCTGCGTCCAGCTCCAAAAAAAAAAAACGAGACAGTCTGTATTCGACTCCAAAGAGTATCTAACACTTTCGACCCGGTCGATCGACATGTCGTAGTAGCGCTCTAGGGTGACTAATTATCACGCGAGAATCATAATCTATAATTAAATGTACTTAATTTTTAGATCGGCAGAATAAACACGGTTTATAAACGAGTAACCTCGTTTATTCTCTGCTAATAGCTTTGTGGAACTGTGTTCGACTATTAAGTAATAAGCATATTAATAATTATTTTAAACAATGGCTATTTTATTAAGCATTGAAGTATGGAGTACATGGGTCAAGCACGGTCCAGCGCGGACGTTCCATGAACGCCCCTTAAGTGCATAGTCATGTACCGGCTTGTAAATTCTTAGGGGACAACAGTATAATGGACTCTGTGATTTCGTACGTCCATGCATTGTACACTGACTAACAAAAACCCCGTTGTTCCTGTTAAGTGCATTATCAGAATTGCTTTTCACATAAAAGGAAACGAATTATCTATGAAAAATCTTTGTCAAAAATTATACATATCATAAATCCGAGCAACGTGATATAATTCTAAAAATACAGTCTCTATACATTAACCATTTTGAGGGTACAAAGTTAATATTATTTTAGCCCAAAGCTACCCACTGCCATCAAAATTGCCGCGTCAAAACCAAGAGAATTATATCGTCTCTTTTACTCTAATACAAATTCTATGTGGTTAGAGAGAGAAAGCATCAGTTCAACGTTCGTTTTAATTATCAGTATTTGACCATAAATTTGTGGTGGTTCCTTCTTAAAGGGTTAACTATTAAAAAGAAAATAACCTTAAAAATACTATATAAACGATGGAGAATACGATGCAATTTTTTTAGATTTCTTGAGTGTTTCTCGTTTTGTCTATTTTTTCGGGATTCACTAAAAAATTACTGGGGCGATTTCGATGCGACTTCCGCTGAATGACAGCAAATTCTTAGACTTAAACTCTGCGCTACTTCTTATCCCAGGAATCCCACAGGTATTTTCCCGGGAGCGGTTCGAAGTTGATCGGGTGCATAAAAATTGGCTTATTCCGACACAGTTTTTACTACAACGATATCATACATTCTTTTTTAAATGCTGTGGAATTAAATTCTGTGTAA
Organism: Dendrolimus kikuchii; assembly: GCA_019925095.2. Lineage (NCBI taxonomy): Eukaryota > Metazoa > Arthropoda > Insecta > Lepidoptera > Lasiocampidae > Dendrolimus > Dendrolimus kikuchii. The sequence continues at coordinate 4,626,566 of CM034401.1, forward strand.
CATGTGATCGTCGTTCATTATTTGTTATTTGGGTATAAAAGCGTTTCATCAAAAATGATGGAGTATTTTTTTATTTTTTTTATTGCAGGAGTTCAGCAGACAGGCAAACGGCCCACTTGATGGAAAGTGGTTACCATCATCTATGGACATTTGCAACACCAAAGGTGTTACAAATGCGCTGCTGATCTCTTAAGGGAGACTGGAACTTGGTCACTAATGCCGGAACACAACTCAAGGTTGTTATGGCGACATACTTTAGACCAGGTTTGGTAGACCTCCAGGCGGGCAAATGCCCTACCATCTGGCTGTGGGTTGTTTTGTCGCCTCTTACGACAGGCCGCCCGGCCGCAGAAAATTGTATTATTTCTCCGTTCCTGCACGGATAAAATGCATTTTTGGAACAATCTAAAAAACAATTCAATAGAACATGTTCAGGCAATTTTCCTTGAAATTATTTTAAAGCTCTTATAACTCCAATTAGAGGAGAGAGGAGCGAGAGGAGAGCAGGGTTAAACAGTCATCTTCTCCCCGCCTGTTCACTCAAATAAGAAAGTTTTTTCGAACACTATTTTAGAATTAAACTACTTGTATATATAGTGACGTAGTGTTACCTGGATATAGATTGTTTATCAGTCGGCATATACGGTTTCGCTTTTTTGTAATTCTAACACGTCGGGGCCGCAGCGTGTTTCTGCTTTGTACAGGCCTGGCCGTTTGAATATGTATGAGCCACGGTCGCTCGGTGCTAGTCATAGTGATGGAACAAATTCTAAATTTGAAAAAAGAAGCTAAACAATCGGATAATTATAAGATTTGTTTCTATTCCAAGTCATTCGAATTATTCGGCTGCTATGTATATTATCTGTGGCGTTGCCTACGTCATCACTTGCTGGTGATTTACACGATAAAACTAATGTATCGATTAATACATTTTATTGTACTAAATAGTCAAGTAATTAAACAAAGAATATTATGTTTATTATTTGTTTATTAGAAAAGTTATAATTATATAAATTTAGTTTACCTCCTCGGCATTTTGATTACAATATAAATTTAAGAAGTTCTATGGCACCATACGCCGGTACCTTAGTGCATTCAAATAATATACCTAATCTTTAAAAGCTTAGGCAGCTTAGGCTTCTGTGTTATTATGCATATTATTATAAATATGTGTTTACCGTAAACGAGATTATCGATCTGTAAAACTTACTGATCAGCCTTAAACAAACATGGTTGGTATACCTTCATTTCTTCAGAAACTGGAGGCCGAAAGACTGGAGACAGTCGTTTAAGAAACAAAAAAGTTATGGTTAGAAACCGCGAAAACTACACATTGTCTAATTTTAATGATTTTACTGCTATATTTTCGGAATCCAAAATTCAAAAGCAATAAAATTTATATGACCGAATGTTCATATAAATTTTATTTTGAAGCTTTACTGAATATAAAGTGAAAAGAATCATAAAAATAAGAACTTAACTTAAGAAACAAAAAAGTTTTACACGACGAATCAAGAACCTCCTTCTTTTTTGAAGTCTGTTTAAAATAATAAAGTTCATCGCGAGTTTCGATATCTCTTTATTTTACATTTCCGATTTCCTTATTCGAGAAATAAATTTGTCTAAAATTCCATATCGATTTCGAATTTGAATGTTTTACCTTTTAAATCGAATAACGAATGAATTTCCGCTTAACACTCGCACAACACTAGTTAGCTGCTAGTCCCACTCGCTTGTATGAAAATGTGATGTCCCGATAAATTGTCAAAAGGGTTGATCGGCAATGGAAAATTGCTGGCGAAAATATGCCCACAGAATAAAATGAAAAGCCCCGAGGCTGCTAGAACTCATCCAAGATTGTTTATTTATGTATAAGTACAACTTTTGCATGGTAACTATTCATACATAGCAATATATGCCATAATCTCTTTTGAATGTAGTAGTTTCTTGTGACAACAGGTTTTTATGAAACATTTTCTTTTATATACAAAGCTTCAATGGAGTTATATAGAGACTACGATTTTCCCTGGTTTTAGCTGGGATTATTTTTAAAGTAAGCATCCACGCAGGTTACTGTATTAAATTTTGTAAGTGCTATTCATCTCCGAAAATTTTCGACTATTCCAATAAATGAATGACTCCATTATATTAAATTAAGTTTTCTCCATTATTGATACTGAGACTACATACATATTTTTAAAAAAGATTATATAAAATTCCTCAGAAGCCAGACGTAAATTAGTAGCATCTTTATTGTTACAAATATCCATAGGCAACGGTAACAACTTGCCATCAGGGTCCCAATACGCTATTACAATTCGTATAAAAAACAGCTATTATGACGTCAGTGATCGACAATTCTGACGATATTGAAATAGCAGAATTGGGGCCCAGGTGGGTCGTCAGCATGCTCCACTCTAGCAATAAACACAAAGACCCACTGTAGGACACGCTCTTTATCCCTTGATGTCATCACACAATGTGTCGTCCTCGGTGGTGATGTATCGACTGATGATTTGTACATTGCGCTGTACTTTATATTCCAAATAATATACGCATCTACCCTCACATATACATACTTAAGTGGTTTTATAAATATTTAAATGTTGAGAAAACCACGTAGAGGCCGTCAGAAAGACTAAGTAAAGCAACTGTTAAAGTCTAAACTAGTTCCGTTCAGCTGTGTGAAGGTGAACTTCAAAAACAAGGTGGGCCACAAAGTTAAAAGTCATGTAACTTAAAAGGGGTGCCGTAGGGTCGAAAAGCTTGGAGGCAGGTGAAAGAGGTTCACCGGAGTACACCTGTCGCCTGTCGCCCTTTTCATATAACCTTTTTAGATGTACACTCAGTTATTGTTTCTAAGAACTTACGATTTTGCTATTTAAATGATAGCTATTGTAGACGTATAGATTTTGCAGCTATAGATTTATATTTATATATAATATGTATTTTTCATTACATACCTATAAGCTGATTTGACCGATGTTGATCTGTCTGAAGTGTCACTTGTCGGGGTAAAAACTATCCTATTTCGTTAGTTGGAGCAAGAAATACATATATACATACATATATAAAATGTCATTAAAATCGGTTGATCGGCTTCGGAGATTAACGTGGCGAAACATCGTGACATAATATTTCTATATTATCTAGTCTATCTATCTATACTATAATAAATCTGTAAATGGTTCGAGTTTGCATAATGCGTTTAAAACTGTGACAAAAATCAGGCTGTCAGACCAGGAGATTACGAAAATACAATTTTTAGAATTTTTATCTGTCTGTCTGTTGTTAATGTCACGTGAAAACTACTGAACAGATTTAAATGAAACTGAACACAGAGCCAGCTTATATATAACATTTAGTATAGTTTTTAGATCAAGGCTGTCTTTTCTGTAGAAAAGAGTAATGTAGCCAGAATAGTGGCACTTCAGCTGCGTTTTTTTTTCAATTGACTACCAAATAAGTAGTCATGGCAGCGCGAAAATAATGTCGCTGGCACTTCTAGTATATTCATAATACATATTTTTAATTCCTGTTTATCCATATCCATCTTATATACTAATACTAACAATATATAAAGCTAAAGAGTTTGTTAGTTTGTTTGCTTGAACGCGCTAATCTTAGGAACTATTGGTCTGATTTGAAAAACTCTTTCAGTGTTAGATAGCCCATGTATCGAGGAAGGATATAGGTTATATATCATCACGCTAAGACCAATAGGAGCGGAGCACCAACGAAGAATGTTTCAAAATTTTAGGGGTGTTTTTAACTTACTTTTTTTAAAACTATTCCACGCGGATGAAGTCGGGGGCAGAAGCTAGTACATAAATATTATCACTTGCAATGTGTTCAGTTAAATGTTGTTTATAAAGTAACGTGCAAATAAAACGGCCCATGATAAGCGGAAATTTAATTTTTCGTTGCGGAAAACTTTTGTTTACACATTTCGGGACAGGATTGATCATCATTTTGCTCGAAGACTTTTCTTCAAATATTTATTTAAAAATAATGACTTTTTATTAATATTATTTTAAAGTTGTTATAATGTTAAGGTATTTTTCCCTTAAGGTATTTGCGATAAAGAGAACGCATTTAAATAGTAAAATTAACGTATAGTAGTCTCGTGTTAGCGGTTCTAATTTAATTTTTAACTTCCATTAGGGCTGATGAAAAGTTGTTCAAATGTGAAAGTTTGAATATTTAGGTTCAGGTTTAAGTTTAGTAATAATTACGCACAATGTTTCTGTATCAATATGGAAAATTGGCAAAATTTTGTCCCAAAGTATGGGATAGCTCCTGGCATAAAATTAAGTAAATTCTCTTAAGGCGAATAAGGCGATAAAAAAATTATAATGAATCGAGTAGAATATATTGCATAAACTGTCATATAAATAATATATAATTACAAAACGAGCCAGGTGGTAGGGGTATTTGCTCGACTGGATGGCGACCACCCTTGGTCTAGAGTATGCCGCCATAACAACCTTGTGTTGTGTTCCGGCATTAGTGACCAGGTTCCAGTCTCCTTTAAGAGAGCAGCAGCGCATTTGTAGCACCTTTGGTATTGAAAATGTCCATAGGTGATGGTAACCGCTTTCCATCAAGTGGACCGTCTGCCTGTTTACTGAACTCCTGAAATAAAAAAAAAAACGAAAAGATACCAAAGTAACCAATGGGAATACTTGTGGTAAAAAATAAACCAGGTTCTACCAGCTGGTGACGATGCGCGGAAAATCTTAGTGCCCTAGCCCCTCCGTGGGCCCTAGCAGGTCGTGGTCCAACGGCTTCATTTATGCCGGGGGAATTACTTCCATACTCCCAACATATTTCCATCTTTTGTTGCGTGGGGCGGTCTGTAACACGCCCCACAAGAGGAGAGCAATATAAATAAAAGACTTTTGGAGTAATATAATTCTTTGCAAGCGTGGGTGTAAGGCCGTGTTCCCATTAGACGGACAGTGAGCGGCTGACTGTTCGCTGGCTGACTCTGAACGACGTATCGGTCGCTAACTCAATGTCGAGTTAGCAGCGAACTGTAGCGTATTAGCCGCGAAGCACTTGTAAACTCTTGGGGAGCGAAGGTAATCTGTCACTACATATCAGTGTCAGCGCTATTCGCCGCTCACTGAATGAGTCGGCAATTAAAACGTCGCAAACCGCACACATTACGCGCTGTACGGACAGTGTGTATAGGAAGGCAAACTGGAAGCAAGCAGTTAGCCGCTCATTGTTCGTCTAATGGGGACACGCCCTAACAGTCATACGATACATGTGTAAGTCATTTGTTGCCTTAGCAACGTTTCAAGATCAGTAAATCTTGTTTGTTCAGTGATTTGAAATAATTGATACGTTTCTTGCTCTATACTTCATTTCATAAATTTCTTATGAGGAAAATGTTGTTTATTAGTATCTAGCATAGGTTAACCATGAAGGCACAAAGGTTTTTGATATTTAAATACAAATTAATGAAACAGAAAACAAAGATAATATACTCAAAATGTTGCCTGGAAGAGATTGCTTTAAGCATTAAGGCCCCCCATTGTACTACTACCTTCTAATTTTAAGATATATAAATGTGTTACTGTTTTTATGTTGGTGTACAATAAAGAGTATTGTTGTTGTTGTTAACATAAGTACTGTTTTACTCCCACGCTAAAGAGGGACATACACCGCTCAACAGTGACAGTACAATACCAACATAAGGCCCGGTTTCCATCAAATCAGAGAGGAGAGGAGACGAGAGGAGATGTCTTATTTTTCTCTAGTATTTGTGCAGCGAGCGAGCAAGCGGTGCGGTAAAGCGGAGACGTGTGTAGTCGGGCGGCCGGGCGTCGCCTGCGCTCGCGCGCCCATTCCCCGCTGCGTCCAGCCCGCGCCTCGCACACCCGAAGGCGTGTTACACAAAGCTCTGCTACACAAAGCTCACATCTCCTCTCCACTACACTTCTCCTATCGGCTTCGGTGGAAATAACCTGCCAGCTTCGCAGCACATCTCCTCTCCTCTCTGTTTTGGTGGAAACCGGGCCTAACTCCTCAGTACCAATCAGGAAGGAGTTTCTCGGAACCAATATGTTGTAACCATTTTTACTGTTGGTACGAACACACCATAATCTAACGCAGCAATCTTAATAATAAACTGGTAAAAATAAGGGAAAGATGTGGGCCAATCAACTATGGAAAACAGGCTTGTTAAAAATATGTGTTGACAATGCACTCTCTCTTTTCTTTCACCATATCCCAATTACTTGGGGTCGGCATAATATGTCTTTTCCTTCCACACTCTTCTACATACCTCTTCTGTCACACCGCATATCATCATGTCATCCTTCACACAACCCATCCATCTTTTTTTTGGTCTACCTTTAAATTTGTACCCATCGATCTTGTAGTATAACATTCTTTTTGTCACGTGACTTTCATCCCTCCTCATTATATGCCCATACCAACTTAATCATCTTCCTCTCAATTGTGTTGACAATGCACCTTTACTTTATTTTATATTATTCTTTTAATTTACAATATAATCTATATATTAACACGTGAAGCAAAAACTTTGTACTCCTTTTTACAAAAATTGCGTGAACGGTGGAGTATGAAATTTCGCAGACTTATAGCTTAAATTTTTTTTTATTGGGCATAAAAATATATTAAATCAATAAAAAAAACATTACACACATTGTACATTACATTTTATTTGACACACACACACATATATATACTCTTTTGTTTATTGTTAAAGTCAAATTAACAGCGTAGCGAAGTAATAGTCTTTGACAACAGAACCATATGATCGAATTTCGACCAATGGGCGACCACTAGTATTATTAAATTGAAAATAATTCAGGTTGCTAGATTGCAATTAACATCATGAAAAACATTATCACAAAATTATTGCCGATTTTTCAATCAAAATGACTGTTGCGTGAATAAAACAGTTGAATTGTTTCACTTTTGAATTCGGTCAGGTTATAATTTATTCCACTGATAACTTTTATCTAATTATTGAAAAATCAGCCCTTAGACGAATAATTGGCCAACGATCTCTAATGAAACTATTCTAGGTGCACATACACACACAACGCAAATTAAAAAAGAAAAAATCTACTCTACCAATAACTAGAGTCCGTTCCGCCATTTTCAATATGTATATATAAGTATACAAAATATACATGAACTTTTTAAATACTTATGTAGATATATAATAACAACTTCGCTTTTATTACAGAGTTTACATTAACAAAGAACACATGAACAAAGTGTCTTCTCCTTAATAAAGACAATAGGAAACGTGTTATTGGACACATTCTTAGTTAAAGTTATATCTAGTTATTTTGGGTCAGATTTAAATTACTCATTGTCTTATTTCCTAGATTACATTGCAATTTTAATGTTGTATCACTAAGATACATCATTTAAGGAAAAAAATTTTTTTTAGTGAAGTTTCAGCCAACAACAGCTACAAAATTACATATTTAAGCTTGTATATATAATATATAATTATAAGAACTTTATTCAATAAAAATACAATACTAAAACTAAACGATAAAATAATTAAATACAAACTAGTATAGTAAATATAAATACAGTTTAACAAAAAAAATTATAACAATGAAAATAGCAAACAATATATGAGTTTCAAGTCGTCGCTAGGTGAGAACGTTTTATCCGTGCAGGAACGGAGAAAGAATACAATTTCCTGCGGCCGGGCGGCCTGTCGTAAGAGGCGACTTAACAACCCACAGCCAGGTGGTAGGGCATTTGCCCGACTGGATGGCTACCACCCCTGGTCTAAAGTATGTCGCCATAACAACCTTGAGTTGTGTTCCGGCATTAGTGACCAGGTTCCAGTTTCCCTTAAGAGAGCAGCAGCGCATTTGTAGCACCTTTGGTGATGTAAATGTCCATAGGCGATGGTAACCGCTTTACATCAAGTGGGCCGTCTGCCTGTCTGCTGATCTCCTGCAATAAAAAAAAGAACGTTCCCAAAACGCTGGCCGGATTTTCTCGTTGTATGGCAACGCTGCTCTAAATACAGGCCAGCAGCTTTTGGTCAAGTGAGACTTTTATTAAACGTGTTGTTATGTCTCGATAGAGTCGATGAGCTTTGGGACCCCATGACCCTAAGGTTTCAACACTGAAAACCACAAATACATAATTGTATATACATAATTATATTATGAAAAATAGGTTTTAACTTTAATCCACAAAGCCTAGTCTCAAAAGAATAATAAATTAAAAGGCATAAAATACAAAAGGCGGAAGTGAAATTCCAGCAAAGCCTATTGACTACGTCTACGATCGCTAAGCCTCCGGTTGTCTTTCACGCATCTACCCGCATTATTTCTAATTGTGATTTGTCTAAAAAAAAAATAACGAACCAGCTGTGTAGACAGCTACAAAATTACATATAATATTTAAACACATTATTAAAAATATGTTCTAATTTGAACCTACAAAGCGTAGTCTCAAAAGAGTAATAATAAAAGTTAAGAGGCATAAAATATAAAAGTATTAAGAGGCGCAAGTGTAAGTCCGACAAAGCCTATTGGCTACGTCTACGGCCGCTAAGCCTCCGGTCGCCTCTCACGCATCTACCCGCATTACTTCTAATTGTGATTTAATGGCCCTCCGCGCCGGATCTGCTTGACCTCAGAAATAAAATATTTTGCCCTCGTTCAAGTAACAGACAGCCTCTATGGACGAAGCTTTGCTATTGTCGAGTAATCTTCACGATGAGTTTGCTATCATAATTCTCTTCTAATTACATACATAATAGTCGGCGTCAGTGCACGATTTTAGAAGTACATTGTTTGGTAACATTTTTTACGCCAAAATTATGTTATGTAATTATGTACACATCTGTAACAATTTTGACAAAAAATTAAGGTCACCAAAATGTAGATACAAGGTCCTGCAGTGACACCAACGGTATGTGTATATATGTATATATTAAATATTTATATATAAACATACAAACATAAATAAAAATAAAAACTTAAAAAAATATATTAATCCGCTTTGGTCAGGAGTTGTATTAATTTTAATACAATGTTACATTAATTAATAAAAAAAAGGTAATAGGGTGGCTCGAGCTCATCGGTTTATGAATTAAGAGTCCACCGTATGTACTGTTCGTTTACATAGCTACTGTGATTTGTAAAAATTAAATGAGACATGAATGAGTATTTTTATTACTTTCTCCAACAAAATGGAATGGTTATATAACACCGCAACACTAAAATAGCTTTAGACTATTCTATCTTCTATAAACTGCTTTCAGGTAATTAAAATATCATTGTCTATTTTTCAGTTTAACCCTAAATAAAGAACCATAGGTTATTCATCTGAGGTTAAATATTCTTGTGAAAACTTATATAATAGTTGACAGTGAAAGGAACTGAGATATATTTGTCATCTTACAAAAAGTCAAATCCGCCTAGATTTTATATGAACATAGCATATTGCAAATAATAATAAAAATAGCGTATTTATTATAATTTTAACAATTATTCATATCATAATATTTTGAAAAGTATGATGAATTCCATTTCAACGGTACTAAAAGAGGTATTTAAGGCCCGCTCTTTTTATATGAACATTATATTAGAATTTATTATAATATAATGTGTCAGTTATGTAATTTTATTTCGACGAATGTGTTTTGATTAATATAAAGTGATACCAGTGTTTTAAGAAATAATAAATTGTCGATAATTTATTTAAAAAAAACCGCGCATTTTTACATTATAGTTACAAACCGCGCGCGGAAGGTTTGCCGATGACTAATTACTATTATTGTATTGTATTACTTACTATTATTGTATATAGTTATGTAAAGTATATCCAATAATAAATCTATTGCATCAACTATATATGTAACCTTTTTGTCAAGCCTACTGACCATTGACGCGTGACATAATGAGGCTATCGGCAAACCTTCTGCGCACGGGTAGTAGATTTTGTATCTTATTATAGCCTCAGACGAATAAAGTAGGTAGGACGAGCCCCAAGCGCTCAGAAGCCGGCTAAAGAAGACCAACAGCACCATAGGCCGTTTCGATAACTAATGATTTAATTAGTACGGATAAGGTGGAATAGTTTCTAGTGGATACATTACTCCATCAATAAATCTTTATTGTACAGCAATACAAAAAAAGAACTTACAGACTAAAACTATGGCTCATTATGCCCACAGGGCGGTCTTATCGCTAAAAAGCGATCGGTTCCAGATATTACTATTATCCATGTAGATGCAAACTACGTGTATACTATATAAGTTTTGTAAAAAAATGCTTCGCTTCATTTAACATAGACGGAACCGTCTATACTTTTATTTTCTCTGAGCGTATAGCTTCATAAATATTTTAATAAAACAATAGTAATAATTTATAATAAGTCCTACATTTTTAAATGAGTGAATAGGGCGGGCTCTTAATGTTATTATAATAAAAACATTCGAAATTTGAGCTGTTAGAAAAAATATCGTTAATGGAGATGGCCTTTAAAATTATTCTTTTAAGATTTTTCTAACAAATGTCGACCACTTTAATAATGAGCACGAACAAGAAATTCTTAAGTACCTTCATTTTTGAAATTGCTCATGTTTTTTCCTCATAAAATATTTGGATTGTCGGATACTTATCAAAATGAATTTGTTTATTTTTGTCATTAGGAAAATATTGCCGGAATGTATACTTTCGAGATTGTCTATCAAATATCCTTTGAGGAGCTTTAAGGTAAAGTAAATATTTAATGTTTTTTAATTCGGTACATTCTATTTTGTTATTTCAATTTTTATGTCCATAATAAATTGTTTACATGTAAATATCTGTTCGTTAGTTTTTCACGACTAAACAATTAATTGGGATTTTTTTACATAACTATAAACATCTTTTTTACAAGATATTTTTACATAACTATAAACATTTTTTTAAGTCCAATGCAGTCCAAAAAGTAGAGTAAGTTTAATTTCAATTTTATATTTATAAAAAATTAAAATTTTCGATATCCGCATCGCTTTATTTATTATGCAGAATAATACACATTTATTACGTAGTAACTTAAAAAAATGTTAAATAATAAAAATAAACTATAAATAATTAGGTTGGGGTATATATTTTCTAGACGTAGAAGTTGCAGAAGTGGTGAGCATGACTTTCTACCTAAATGCCCTATATCCATACCGCACCCAATAAGTATACAATGATTTAATTTAAAAATAATTTTTTTTTGATTCAGTATAAAATGTCAAATAAACGTAAGAAAATTGAGATGTGGCGCCATCTAGTCGCATTAGTTTTTTGAGCTATTCAGTGTTACACATTTTTACTGAGCAATTCTTATTTCTAGAAATTTTTACTTCTACACTTATGTTTATGTACTTTCGATAAGGAGATAAACATAGGATACGTTACTACCGAAAAGCTCTAATAATAAATTTAATTATTGTATAAAACATTATGCTGAAGATACTGATGATGAGTATAATTACAATGGTTTAACAGAAATAATTGCGCAACGAGAAACGTGCGAATTTCATCCACGCCACCCGAACCAAGCTAATTGTGTTTAATGACAACGAAAAATGACGGTACGACAGCGGAAATTCAACTAAGGTGTAAAAATCGCTGCGATTTTTTACTTTGCCCTCTGTGGTTGTATAATTTGTATATTTGCATCAGTCATGTGTGTTTGGTGTTGCAAACGTCCATAGGCGATGGTAAGCGTTTCCATCAAGTGGGCCGTCTGCCTGACTGCTCAACACATGCAATATAAAAATAATAATAAAAAAGTCAGTGGTAGTGGTGATTGCTGGCAGTTAGAGTGCTTTCTCGTAGTAGGAAGTCGAATAAATACACTTTGAAATTTCAAGGAGTTCAGTTCAGACAATATCGAATGTTCTAAGTGACATTTGAAAAACCTGTCAGGAGAACAGTTTAATATTTCAAATTACGCATAAAATACGTTATTAATAGCCAATGTATTATATTTCAGAGATATGAATATATCATTATATTAATACGTGAAGCAAAAACTTTGTACAAATTTTTACGAAAATTACGCGGACGGAGGAGTATGAAATTTCACACACTTATATTTTATATAGAGAAGGAGTGCAGAATGCTAATATTTAAAAAAAAAAATATGCTTACAAAATACATTCGATCAATAAAAAAAACCATCACACACACTACCATATATTTGACACACTCGCGCATATTAAACTCATTTGTTTATTGTTAAAGTCAAATTAACAGTGTGGCCTTGGCGAAATCTGTGATTATAGAAGTATTATAGTCTTTGACAACAGAACCTTAATACTGTTCAAACTTATAATTTATATTAATTATGGTCGAATTTCGACCACTGGGCGACCACAAGTCAATATAAAGAATTTTTAAATAATAATGTTATAACTGCGAGGCATGGGGTGGCTATAATGGGGAGATTGGTGGCCACCGGGCCAAGTTGGGCCCAATCTTTATATCATATCGGTAATATATGCAAATATGCTGCTATAAAATTATTCAGTAGAATTGATAGATATATTCATTTTCTTGCTTCTGTTGTTACGATATATGCATTTATTTATATATTTTGTGTCGACTCGATGTCGGCTAACATCTATAATTATCCAGAAGTTTAACTATTGATGCTTATGTTAGTATTAAAATAGTATAGTAGTAGTAGTAGTATCATAGTCTTAGTAGTTTTATCCGTGCAGGAACGGAGAAAGAATACAATTTCCTGCGGCCGGGCGGCCTGTCGTAAGAGGCGACTTAACAACCCACAGCCAGGTGGTAGGGCATTTGCCCGACTGGATGGCTACCACCCCTGGTCTAAAGTATGTCGCCATAACAACCTTGAGTTGTGTTCCGGCATTAGTGACCAGGTTCCAGTCTCCCTTCAGAGAGCAGCAGCGCATTTGCAGCAACTTGGTGTTGCAAATATCCATAGGCTATGGTAACCGCTTTCCATCAAGTGGGCCGTCTGCCTGTCTGCTGATCTCCTGCAATAAAAAAAAAAAAAGTAGGCTCCAATAACATATAAATTATATGGAAGTACAATTGATGACAGTGAAGCTAGTAAAGCTAAGCTAGCAACGATGGTTGTAGGGTTATACCTGTCTACAGCATATAAAAATGCACCCAAGGATAAATCTCTCAATTTATCATATTTTCTTAAATGTGATAAGGTCACGAATTCCAATATAGGATAATAGGCAGCTTCCAGTGGCATGCACTTCATACAACTCGATTCCCCAAAGCCTATCCTTAAGAAACCAACGAAGCGACCAAAAGGTCGAAAGCGCCATGCATTCATTGGCGCTTACGCGTTCTGTTCAGACATATTATTACTAATGTCTCTATAAATTAACTAGCGACAAAAAGGTCGAAAACGCCAAGAAACTGGCGCTTACGGTTTTTATTCGTGCATATATTATTATTGTATTACTATCTCTTACGTTGGTAGGCTTTCCATACGTATTGGATGAAATACTCACAACCCGATCGGGCACCGGTTTTTATTTCAAAATATACGGTAAGATTTCCGAATTAAAAATACAAACTGTAATAAGAAAATACATCGCGAGTTCGACGTTTTTAATTAGAAGTGTAAGTTCTCAATTTCACAACAGCGGTGTAGTAGGCGCTTGCATCCTACGGTGTATAAATAACAAAAATATATAAATATCTAAATTACGCTTTCAACCCTTCTGAAAATTTCAGTTTATATTTTTATTGTCTAATGATAATTATTCATCTAAATTTATTAAGCAATCGTAATAAATTTACATTAAATAAACAATCTCACAACCTGATAACTTACCTATAAAACAAATCATTTCGGGGCATAGCCTCTTTATATAGTGGGAAAGTAGAATATAATAACAATTTGGCATCTAGGCCTTTAAGCCAGATCTTAGTTTACAATATAGTTTCTTCATTTGCTTATGCCTATGTGTAGCACAGCTGAACTGTAGGTTATCAGCTGGTGCCATTCAACGGAGTTCTTGTGACAACTAAAAAGGCCACATTTGACTATGCAGTTCACATTTCTCACAAAACACATAATTACTACTCAAAAACTATCAATATCCTACAATTATTGTTCATTTTAGAGTCATTTTACACATTTTTAGAAAGTAAAACTGCACAGCACAACGTCCCCTTTCAGTTCCCGCCAAAAAGTCCTACAGTAAGATATCATATGAAACATTTATAGGTTATACCAAAGAGAATTGTTGCCTCATATCAGTGACGTGGCAATAGTAGACAATCGTTGTATCCGATCATATTCGATTATATGAATCGATACACATTGTTATGCGCAATATACATACGAGCATGTTACAACATAGACAAGCACGAGTTATATTTTGATGTTTTTTATTTAAATCATAAAGTTAACAAAATATTTATACTGTTTATTCTATGTAGATATATATTATAACTTACAAATTAAACCGTTTTTAAATTAAACCCATTAAAATATTCGGGTCGTTTTATTATTACGCCAAAAGGAAGATTTGCACTGAAAATCAGCGTTTTGTCGGATATTATGCCGGTACAGCAATACCTAAGCTGAGTGCAAACCTTGTTTGCTGAAAATGCGGCGTACAAATTCTCAAAATATGTTTTTATTTTTAAGATACATGTTAACAATGTAAGTACATCGCTATTTCTTCAAATATTTTTTCATGTATTTTCGCGCCTGGTAGCCTCCATATAAATAAATAACATAAAAAAATAAAATAAAAATAAGAAAGCCTTTTAACTCATACTTTGTACAGTAGGTATTCTTAGTATTTTAATTGGTTAGTAATTTTTAATTTATTGTTGTTAGTCTATTAGTTGGATAATTTATGTAAGAATCCCAAATTGGATAAAGGCCTCCTCCAAAGAAGTCCATCTATCTCTGCCCTGGGCTATTTCATACGAGTTGGGGCCGGCTATTTTTTTTTATGTCCTCTTCCCAACGCATCAATGGTCTCCCTCTGCCGCTCTTGCCTTGTGGTCCTGTCCACAGAGTTGTTTTTACGGTCCATCTCTGATATATCTATATCTATAACAAGATCATCTATAACAAGACTTACAGATCAGAGCTTCCATACACAAAGATTTTAATACAAATGAACTAAAGTAAATTATAAAGGTACTATTTCAGCAATTCAGCCTAAAAACAATGTCTTGTAATTACTACTAAGAACGTATTCAGGGCCGAGTTAAGGGGACAGTAATTTATTTCTTTTGATGCCAAGAACAATGAAAGTCGAATTAAAGTTAAGAAGGCCGTTATATATGTTTCTATTTACAGTTGTTCTGTTAATTTATTACTTTCAAGTTTACATTTAAATGGATAAGATGCAACTTAGACTACGGACATTGTACTGGATACAAGCCGAGTAGAACTTGGTATCTCAAGTTTGTTTCGTAATTCATGTTGTGGTGCTAAGTTTTAACGTGTGCAATGTTCATTTAATTAAATTGAAGCAGTACATTTGTCTTGGTCAGAAAATTAGTCTTGGATAAAGGTCGCTGGTATGCTGCTATACTAGATAAGCACAACTCCACATTGGGTAATTATAGACTGATATTATTATATAAGTACTAATTTAGTAACTTATTTCTTTTTATAAATGCAAAAATATACATATTTATTTATGTACATATCGACTGGTATATATTCTGTCTGTATTATTATATATAGAATAAGCCTAAATGGCACTCTGTTGTTCGTGCCTACCCCACAAGGGAACTGGCGTGAAGTTATGTATGTATGTATGTATTATTATATCTATATAATTCCCACATGTACCTATATAATATGAATATATTTAATTACCTTTATAATAATTACACATTTTCATATAAATTTATTTCTTATGTATTGTATATAGTATAAACATTTCTATATACAATATATTCTTATAAAACATTTCATTTATTTAGCATTTTTTATCATATTTGTTGTTTTTTTGGCTCATTTTTTGTTTTAAAATTACCGACATGAAGGTAAACAGTAGGTTGTTTGGGTTGATTCTGGTTGGATGGAGGCTGGAACTGAAAATCAGCGCTGTGTTAGCTCCTAACACCGCATAATGCTGAGTTTCCAGCCTCATTGCCATGAATTTTACGTACATACATTTCTGAAACTGTATCTATTTGTTAGTAAAAATCCGTGTATTTTATTTGTGTGCATTTATTTGTGACAATAAATATTTTTCTTTCTTTCTTTCTGTAACTTTAAACTTGTTTTTAAAAGTACAAATACTGCTTACGCGATACGGCATAAATGACGGACATAATCCATACCCATAGATGAAATTAAAGTGTTTCTATTTAATTTTTAGGTATAAGGCAAATTTTAAATGAAAATTTCTATTTATAGGAAGATTATTTTTACAAATTTCAATTTTCACCTAAGATTTAAGAAGATATGAATATAAATATATTCCAATAATTGGAATATATTTATATTCGATTTATGTCCGAACGTTAAATCCCGGTTGCGTTCGGAACGATCACTTCGATGCCCAGGGTCCGTTTTCCTACTTTTTCTTCTCCACTTCGCGTGATCTTCAACATCCCTTTTATTGATACCATTGGTACGCATGTCATCCGTCACAACGCCAAGCCAGCATTTCTTGGGCCTACCCCTTCGACCGGGGCTTGGCGGAGGCGGCATGGCTAAACATTTGTTCCCCACAACTAGCCGGTTTCCGTAAAACGTGGCCGTATCAGCTTAAGCGACTTTCCTGCAGTTTGTCTGCTATGTCACGGACGTGAAGGCAGCCGCGGATGCGGGAGTTCCTGACGCAATACTTTCGCGTGACTTCACACATCCAACAAAGCATATTCATTTCCGTGACACGCAGCTATAATAATATCACATATATTATTATGTATATACATAAAGTGCAGATCCCGAGCGAACGATGTCGTGAACACAACTAGTTTAATTATAAATTTGATTCTCTAGTGAACCCCAAAGTTTAGATAACATTGTATTTAATATTACATACATACATACATACATACATAACTTCACGCCAGTTCCCTTGCGGGGTAGGCACGAACAACAGAGCGCCATTTAGGCTTATTCTTACACACCTCACTTGCTTCTTTGACATTCATAACTCTTGTCATGCACACTCGCCTGTTCTTAAGGCTCCTGACTTCACCTTCTGCTAGTACACGATCAATTTGATCATGGAACGTGTGTCGTGGCCTTCCACGACTTTTGCATTGTATATGTGTTTAGTCATTCTTTCATCATGCATTTAATATTGATATAATCAAAGCACTTACAACTACGTCTCGACATAATCTCCTAGAAAGGTACCAAATCCGGCACTAAGCGCACCGTGTAGGTTGTTCTTAGGTTTGTAAAGATACATTGAGAGTTTCTAACATAGCTTTTAAGATGATTAGTTCCTTGCAATCTCAAATGTGTGTGCGGTCGACTACTGGGGACCGAAAGACCATTTGTACCCTCCAAATGTGTTGGAAATGGTTACATATCTGACGAATAAATTTGCTTGAATGAACACCACAAAGCATCTCTGTATCATTAGGATGCTATAGTGTACAGTGTTTCAGATACGTATATATGTCAGTATAGTACATGTGTAAGTTTATTTATTTATTTCCTTTTCACAAAACATAATGTTACGAGTCGCGAGACTCGAACTAAAATGCCGTTGGAATTATTATAGAGTTTATTAGAACTTTACAAACACGTATAACACAGGTACAAATTTAACCGAACACAACAAGTCCAAACGTAATGCAGTAATTCAATAAAACGCGCAAGGTCCGTCACTTATTAGATTCGCGATTGTAGTACACACGTCTCGCTTCGCCAGTGGTTTTCGCTCGACTCACTCCTTCCTCAATCGGGTCATTGCTTTATACTGCACAAATGAAATATGTCCGCCCGGCAGCGTGGATCGAATTTCCTAGAATCAGCTTGTACTTTAATTCCGTAACACCTGGCTAATGGTTACAATATAACAATAGGCCGTATGCCAATAAGTATACAAAAAAATACGACCATAAAATAATTTCAATGTTATCAGTTCAAATGCCGACGGGTAATAATGTGCTTTGTTTCAGATGTGCAGGAACGGAGAAAGAATACAATTTCATGCGGCCCGGCGGCCTGTCGTAAAAGGCGACAGAACAACCCACAGCCAGGTGGTAGGGCATTTGTCCGACTGGATGGCTACCACCCCTGGTCTACAGTATGTCGCCATAACAACCTTGAGTTGTGTTCCGGCATTAGTGACCAGGTTCCAGGCTCCCTTAAGAGAGCAGCAGTGCATTTGTAGCATCTTTGGTGTTGCGAATGTCCATAGGTGATGGTAATCGCTTTCTATCAAGTGGGTAGTCTGCCTGTCTGCTGAACTCCTGCAATAAAAAAAAAGGAAAAAAAAATGTGTTCGTCGAGACCTGAGTTGTAACAATAAGTAAAAGAATAAATTACGTGTGTAAAATATAATTATGTGTAATAATTATATGTACGTGTGTATACATGTATACTTACAGTAAAATGTTGTTAAATATAAAACTTGATAAAAATTTAAATTATTTTTGGTTTTGTTATTTTAGTAAAAACGGAACTTTTGTGTTTTTGTCATGCAGACCACCCGTCTATCTTGCCAATTACTTTTCTCACAAAATACTAGTTTACGTACTATTAATTACATGTATTTGATTTGCACACCATCGTTATACATTCTCGATTCCTTTCACACAATCCTCAGCCCGGGTTGTCTGGAAGTGATCGCTCTAAAGCGATAAGGCCGCCCTTTGTTCCTGCCTTGACACGAAATGTCTGTAAATGATTTACTTTATATATATGTGGTGAACAACAAAATATTTTCTATCTATATACGTGGCTGAATTTAACAGAAAGGTGTAGCATAATTAACACTCCAAACATATATACGTTACAATAAAATTATGAGAAAAATAAAGTTTAGCAATGGCCGCCACACATGTAACTAAAGTGTGTTCTATCATTAGTCAGATCTTGAGAAAATATAATGATGAAAACATTATTAAGAGAATTATTTTTCAATGAAACTGTAAAAACATTGAAATTGTAAAACCAAAATAAAAACAATAACAAAAATTAGTTTTTGAAAGTCTAATATATTCGATTAAATGCTTCTTATTATGACTTCGTAGCCAAATAACCAAAACAGTAGACGATTTTCATTTCTACGGGATCCTTTATACTTGTAGACAGCCATTTATTTTCCAAATTTATTATTAAATAGAAGATAAAATATTTACATATACTTTGTTTCCATTCATATCGACCATTTATTTACATTTTATTTGGTTTTGTGTAATAAAAGTGATGTTATGAATTCAATGAGAGGACATTTACTAAACGTCTTAGGAATTCCTATAACGCTGTCTCAGCCACTAATACGCCTTATTGCATACATAGTACATACATACATACATACATAGCTCCACGCCAGTTCCCTTGCGGGGTAGGCACGAACAACAGAGCACCATTCAGGCTTATTCTTACACACCTCAGTTGCTTCTTTGACATTCATACCTGACTCCATACATAGTAAAGGCACACAAAAGAATTTTATGCTCACACCGCTGTAATATTTGCACGAATGGAAGCTGTAACATTTTTAATGGTTCCTTATAAGGTATTTCATTAAGTTTGTAGACTAAAATATTTTAATTAAAATAAATTTTGCTCTTGTTTCCAAAGCAAGTATATTTCTTATTATGAAATTTAATATACTTTTTAATTATCTAATACAATGGCTGGACTAAAGGCTTTTCATTTAAGAGTAAGAACTGTGATAAGGTAAACCAGTTTGGAAAAGTAGTTGTTTTACTACACCACCACCACCACCACAATTTACTGGATGTATAAACATACAAACATCTACTTTTACAGATATAGGTAAATTCTTTAAGTGTGCTTAGTTGACCAAGTTGAAACTATAGCAAATAGAAAAAAATACTCAAAGGAGTCTAGGGATCGATTCTGGTGAAAACTAAACCGGTATGTGTAATTAGTGTTGGCGCGGGTGGGAGCGGGGATAAAAGAGAAGGAAAGGACTTACAGGATAGATTGCCGCACCAGACACGCTACGAACGATGGGGGCTTCGCAGCGCCAGGCACTTCTTCCTCGTGATCCTTTCTTCTCGTCTTGCGGTTCCTTCGACTAGTGGACTAGCTGGAACGGTACAGCGGGTATCTTCAAGCATGCGGGTTGATGTAAGCAGGTGTAAAATGCGGCACAACACACAAAATGCAGCGAGGTTTGCGCGGAAGAAGCGGCGCGTTCAGCGGTCGCACGTAGACTATATCACATTGCATAATGACAGATGCGGCGAAAGAAAAAAGGAAACAAAGAGGCGCTGACCAAATAGGTCGGCGTTAACAATTAGATTATTGAAAAATCGATTTTGAAATGTCAAGAATCGAATCTATTGATTTTGAAATAAATCATCTGGTGTGTCATTTATTGAACCAACCTATAGTGTCGCTTATAATTTTTGAAATTAAGTTTCTTTGACCGTTCTACGTAGCTCTTTAGGAACATCTCTCACATACACACACGCACATACAAACAAACACACACTATATATATACATCATTACAATTGTTTGTATTTATTTAGTTGCATGTATATAAAAGTAAGAGAGCCCTAAATTCCGAAACACAAGCTTAAAGCATAGCTAGGAAGTTAGAGATTTCATCACTCTTGATTGCATATATAGCTGTTTTTTTTTATTGCAAGAGTTCAGCAGACAGACAGACGGCCCACTTGATGGAAAGCGGTTATCATCGCCTATGGACATTTGCAACAGTAAAAGTGCTACAAATGCGCTGCTGCTCTCTTAAGGGAGACTGGAACCTGGTCACTAATGCCGGAACACAACTCAAGGTTGTTATGGCGACATACTTTAGACCAGGGGTGGTAGCCATCCAGTCGGGCAAATGCCCTACCACTCGGCTGTGGGTTGTTTTGTCGCCTCTTGCGACAGGCCGCCCGGCCGCAGGAAATTGTATTTTTTCTCCGTTCCTGCACGGATAAAAGCTGTGTAGCTTTTTTGCAATAACAAATTATAATTACCTTAAAACTGTCATCCTTGTTTATTCCGGTTTGCATAACTACGCCCAATGGTTATTTTTATTTATTTATTAAGAAAACCAAAAGGGCATATTAATACTACAAACAAACAAAGTACTAAAAATGTAGGGCTAATAACATGTTTTTCTATCAAATTAAATTGCGAGCAAACGAGCGAACTAACGTTTAAAAATGCTATAAATATACACATAAGTTAATATGTGAAATAAGTATATACTTACATACATATATACATACTGTACAATCCCCAATGTCGGGATTGCGGATAAATGTGGACTGTATTATTGCGAATTGTGTGCGAATCTATGCAAAAAACGGTGAGCTGACCAGTGAGAACAAATCTTACAACGAGTAGTCAACTCATCTTACGAAGAGCGGGTTCAAGTCCAATGGTCGGCGCCGACTCCTTCTTAGTGGACACAATTTTAGTTCAAAACGAGTAGTTTTCACAGCGCTCGCGACGAGGATGCAGCACTGACACACTGGATGGCGAAGGTTGCGAATATTTCCACAAAATACGAAATAAAGTCTCTTTTGATGCGAATTCAACGAACGAGACTTGCCGACCCTGTCCGTACACGACGGGCGCAGCGAGTGACTCTCGCCGCAATTTTCTACCCTCACTGGCTCACGCGACAAAAAATAATTTACTAATCTAACCCGAACGAAAACTGTCGCTAATTTAACAAATACGAATGAAATTAAACTATTTAATTTTATTTAATGCTAATTTATATTAAACTACTAAATAAAGGGAAGCGGTTTGTACACATATAACCGTTCTTTATCCGTGCAGGAACGGAGAAAGAATACAATTTCCTGCGGCCGGGCGGCCTGTCGTAAGAGGCGACAAAACAACCCACAGCCAGGTGGTAGGGCATTTGCCCGACTGGATGGCTACCACCCCTGGTCTAAAGTATGTCGCCATAACAACCTTGAGTTGTGTTCCGGCATTAGTGACCAGGTTCCAGTTTCCCTTAAGAGAACAACAGCGCATTTGTAGCAACTTTGCTGTTGCAAATGTCCATAGGCGATGGTAACCGCTTTCCATCAAGTGGGCCGTCTGCCTGTCTGCTAATGTCCTGCAATAAAAAAACATACATAAAAATACATATGCATACATAGATATATCTAAATAAAATACATTGATAGATAGATGTAAAATATATGGAAGAGATCGCTCTAAAGAATGCAAGGATAATGGTCGATGATGTTATGCTAGAGCAAGTGAATGAGTGTGTATATCTTGGATGTGCTTTTAGCAGGGATGGAAGGTACACCGTTGATATAGAAAGAAGAGTGAATTTGGGGAATAGTGTGAATGGAGCGTTAGGTAAACTTCTAGGCGCTAAGAACCTCAGCCAGAAGGCCCAGCTCGCCATACACAACGCGGTGCTGGTACCTACGCTCACGTATGGATACGAGAGTTGGGTATGGAAGAGAGAGAGCATGAAAGTAGAGTAAAGGCGGTCGAGATGCGAGCACTGCGCAAAATCTGCGGAGTGACGCTCGCGGACCGCGTTCACAATACCGAAGTAAGAAAGAGAGTTGGTCTGAAAGAGAGTGTCGGGGTGAAGGTAAGGAAAGGAATGTTCCGGTGGTTCGGGCATGTGGAAAGAATGCATGATGAAAGAATAACTAAACAGATATACAATGCAAAAGTGGATGGGTGCAGAAGTCGTGGAAGGCCACGACACACTTTCCATGATCAAATTGATCGTGTACTAGCAGAAGGTGATGTCAGGAGCCTTAAGAACAGACGAGCTTACATGACAAGAGTTATGAATGTCAAAGAGGCAAGTGAGGTGTGTAAGAATAAGCCTAAATGGCACTCTGTTGTTCGTGCCTACCCCGCAAGGGGGCTGGCGTGAAGTTATGTATGTATGTAGATCGCTCTAAAGCGATAAGGCCGCGCTTTGTTCCTGCCTTGACACGATATGACTGTAAATAATTTACTTTATTTGTATGTGGTGAACAATAAAGTATTTTCTATCAAAGTATTTCTATCAAATATACATACTATATATACAATAACATTTAAATATAATAAAAAAAAATTGACATTAATTAAACATATTACTTACATATGCTTAAATGTTAAAATTCGTATGTAAATACAGTTGATGTTATTGATGTTGTAAGAACCCGCAATGTGGACTTGCTCGTGTATAACGTTACCAAGGAAGAATTCAATTACGATAAAGTTATGTTACGCATGAAAGTGTCGCGTTTATGGTAAATTTATTAATGTATTTCAATTTGGCGTCTGGTACAGACCTCTATAAATATCAGTGGCGGTATCTAGCGGGCAGACGTAAATACTTCTGCACAAATTGAATGTTATTATCCGAGAACTAATATTCGGTAATAAAACAGGGGGGTTCCTGGGACCAATATATGAAAAGTTATGGGTACATTATCAAAATTGAATGGGCTTTATTACGCCTTTACTTGACTCAGGCACGTATAATGTTAGGCAGCATAATGTTGAGCTTGCTAACATTTTAGATAATAGCGTCTATTTGTATGTGTGAAAACGAATTGGGTACTTGTCAGTCAAATTATTAGAGACTAGTGGTCGCCCGTGATCGAAATTCGACAATAATAATTATTTTTTTGGGGTCCATGCAGGGAGTGGCGAGTCACCGTCTGCCCATTTTTCCATGTTCCCTGAACATTGCGACGGGCAGACGCCATAGTCCCCATATTCCCAGAGCCCCAGTACCACTAGCAGTTCACCCCAATAGCCCGGTGCTTTTTGTCTTCATTTCCCACAATAGTCCTACACTGGCCGGGGATTGTCCTTGGGTGCATTATTATATGGTGTAGACTGGGATAATCGCCGGTCAGGGTCACGCTACATTAGATTAAATTTGTCAAGGGGCCTCTACGTGTTGGCCTTCCCATGGCCCCACGCAAGCCCTCCAAATGTCCGGGCCATTTTTATGGCCCGTGGTCTTGAAAGACATTCATTTAAATTATAAGTTTGAACATTATTAAGGTTCTGTTGTCAAAGATCATACTTCTATAATCGCAGATTTCGCCAAGGCTACACTGTTAATTTGACTTTAACAATAAACAAAAGAGTATATATGCGTGTATGTGTCAAACACATGGTAGTGTGTGTAATGTTTTTTTATTGATTAATGTATTTTTTATGCATAATTTAAAAAAAAATAGCATTCTGCACTCCTTCTCTGTAAAAACTGTGTGCGAAATTTCATACTCCTCCGTCCGCGTAATTTGCGTAAAAAGAGGTACAAAGTATTTGCTGTGTTTTTGCTTCATGTATATATAGATACTGTTTATCATCACAAACACGTCACAGCCTACGTGCTTTTGTATGGCTATACTATACTGTTTCCAAGAGTTTATTTTACTTTTGACGCTTGCACGTCTATCAAGTTACATATTTCTTGACAGTAAAGCTCACATGAAACAAATGACATAATTGTCGTACTTTATTATTATGGTGCTATCTGTGAGTCATTTAACGCAAACTGTTAAACTATCGACAATATACGTAAATAAATTCTACTTCAAAGAAAAATAATACCGCAATTATTTTAGTGCCGTTTTCTTCGCTTATTTAATATATGTAAAATATGTTTATTTATACTATATAGTATTTCTAGCAAAAATATATAGATAAGTTAAATAGCTAAAAACTTATTTATAAATGAAGTCAATATTAGGAAATCACTAATTGATCTGTCATCGAACTGTCAAAAGTAAAATAAATGTTTGGAAAGACGTTATGACGTCCAATTCGCCGCAGTGGCAGGCAAAGGATTTTAGTCCATATGCTTTGTCTGATGTATTGTTTTCAGTAGCTCAGCCGAATTGTAGATTATCGATATGACGTCATATATTAATCGAGTCAAATAGCTTATTAATTATTTAAATAGTAATTAAAAAAGTAATTAACTCATGTGTATTATTTTCTCGTGTGCAATAAAGAATATTCAAGGCGTTTTTTATTAACAAGGCGTTTCGCGTACCCATGACTGTGATGAAACCTGCATATTGAGATAACCAATGTGTCAAAACTTGCCAATCGACCTTAGACGAGAGTGATTATACTCAAAGTTCCTCTCCCTAAAACGTGTGCCAGTCCGAGTTTAATAGATAGTGGGAAATTTATTGTTTGTTTTTATTTTTTATAATATTAATAAATATTTACTACATTAAAGTTATTTTTTCGCGTGCTAGGCATTATGCCTGTGTTTCGGAAATTTGTGCCGCCAATAAATATCTACAAAACGAATGTAACAGTCTCTGTGTGAGCGTGTGTGCGCGTGGACGTGCGTGTGTGTGTGTGGTTGTGTGCGTGTGTGTGTGTGTGTGTGTGAATTTATTTAATACAATGTTATGTACTCAGCAATGAAACAAAAGAAATTGTAGACACAGCTAGTATATAAATATACATATTTTGGAGCACAGCTATCGA
This sequence comes from Dendrolimus kikuchii, assembly GCA_019925095.2. Lineage (NCBI taxonomy): Eukaryota > Metazoa > Arthropoda > Insecta > Lepidoptera > Lasiocampidae > Dendrolimus > Dendrolimus kikuchii. The sequence continues at coordinate 4,652,164 of CM034401.1, forward strand.
CGCAGAGTGAATAAACATGCGATGCGTTTGGCAACAGTTTTAAAAGCAATATAATAAAATTGCTTTTAAAAAACGACTGTAAATTGTACGAAGAAACACTGGATACAGCTTAAGAATAAGTTAAGAGACAGATTTATTGGTTGCAAACAAATCTATATGAGAAAGTAGTGCAATCCCATCTTGGAAACAAGTTGTTTGTTTCTACTGTGTCTCTACTTTGTCCATTCTAGGATTAGATATTGAATACTAGCTGTGTCCACGACACCGGTCAGGCGCGTCCTGAGCTTTATATATTATACATGATACAGGTCTATTCTAGTACGGAATTCATTAATACCAATAAACTCAACCTTAATTATGTGTTTTAATATAATTATCGGCAGACAACACACACATATTGTATATCCCTATTTTATGGAACTTACGCTTGTGTTATGGGTAATATACAACGGACTACTCTGGGGCCGATCCCAGATACCCAGACCATAGTCAATGACAGAGAAAATTCGTTTTAGAAGTTTACCATACCAGGAATCGAACTCGGAGCCTCTGCGTTGCAGTAAGGTAAGCCGGCAAAAGTTTAGCCCGCTCAACCACAGAGGCAGTCTTATATGTATATACTGCTTTCTTATTACCTATATCGTTGTATATACCTATTTAAGCTAGAACATTACTGTTTTTTTATTGCAGGAGATCAGCAGACAGGCAGACGGCCCACTTGTTGGAAAGCGGTTACCATCGCCTATGGACATTTGCAACACCACAATTGCTACAAATGCGCTGCTGCTCTCTTAAGAGAAACTGGAACCTGGTCACTAATGCCGGAACACAACTCAAGGTTGTTATGGCGACATACTTTAGACCAGGGGTGGTGGCCATCCAGTCGGGCGAATGCTCTACCACCTGGCAGTTTATTTAAGAATGATATTTAAGAATGTACTTAGGCAGCACTACCTTTCCTTAAGCAACTATGCGTAAATTAGCTATATACTATTACTTAAGTGTTATATTATATAATTACTATTTATTAGTAAAATTTTTAAGTAAGTATGTATAATTATATATATATATATATATATATATATATGTATATATATGTATATATATATATATATATATATATATATATATATGTATAATATATATATATATATATATATATATATATATATATATATATATATATATGTATAATATCGCGGTCCGCGAGCGTCACTCTGCGGAGTGCCGCCCGCGGACCGCGTTCGTAATACCGAAGTAAGAAAGAGAGTTGGTCTGAAAGAGAGTGTCGGGGTGAAGGTAAGGAAAGGAATGCTCCGGTGGTCGGTGGTTCGGGCATGTGGAAAGAATGCATGATGAAAGAATGACTAAACAGATATACAATGCAAAAGTCGTGGAAGGCCACGACACACCTTCCATGATCAAATTGATCGTGTACTAGCAGAAGGTGATGTCAGGAGCCTTAAGAACAGACGAGCTTGCATGACAAGAGTTATGAATGTCAAAGAGGCAAGTGAGGTGTGTAAGAATAAGCCTAAATGGCACTCTGTTGTTAGTGCCTACCCCGCAAGGGAACTGGCGTGAAGTTATGTGTGTATGTATGTATAATTATATATATATATATATATATATATATGACAAGAGTTATGAATGTCAAAGAAGCAAGTGAGGTGTGTAAGAATGGGCCTAAATGGCGCTCTGTTGTTCGTGCCTACCCCGCAAGGGAACTGGCGTGAAGTTATGTATGTATATATATATATATATTTAGCTTAAAAATTTAATATATATTTTTAAAATTAGCATCTGAATTTATGCACCACCTACATCGATAGATTAGCATAGAATATGCTATAAGTGAGGTTGCCTGGAAGAGATCGCACTAAGCGATAAGGCCGCCTATTGTTTTGCCTAAAAATACTGTATTTAATCTATTTTATATGTTATTTTGGTGAGCAATTAAGTGTTGTATCTATCTAAATTTAAATTTGTTGAATTTAATTTGACTGGATATTTATTGTAATTGTATGTTTGTAATATTTCTTATTGTAATTAAGATTGAATAAACGTTAATTGTAATTGTCAAATATTGTTGTTATATTGTATGTCTTTCAAGACCAGGGGCCATAAAAATGGCCCGCACTTTTGGGAGGCTTGCGTGGGGCCATGGAAAAGCCAACACGTAGAGGCCCCTTGACAAATTTAATGTAAAGGTGGCGTGACACTGACCGGCGATTATCCCTGTCTACAACATATAGTGATGCACCCAAGGACAAGCCCCGGCCAGTGTAGGACTATTGTGGGAAATGAGGACAAAAAGTACCGGGCTATTGTGGTGAACTGCTAATGGTACTAGGGGTCTGGGAATATGGGGACTATGGCGTCTGCCCGTCGCAATGTTCAGGGAACATGGAAAAATGGGCAGACGGTGACTCGCCACTCCCTGCATGGGCCCCAAAAAATGCCATAAAGACAGGGGCAACATGGGTGTGAGTGGCAAAGGGGTGTCGATAGGTGGGCTGCAGGTTCACCGAAGCTACTTCCGACGTTAGGCCATTTATCACTTCCACCCCTGGAGCTTGAGTCTTAGCTCTAGCGATCTCCACTCCGTGCCGGCTGGTTAAAGCAAGCATGGAGGCGGGGGCCTTGCCTTGGCCCCCGGAGTCAGGTACGAGGTGTCGCTACCCACCTAAGGCTTCGCCACAAAGCCCCCCTGCGGAACTAATAATATTGTGGTTATTATTATGTACTCTCAAATAGTCATATTTTATATTAGCATAATATAATTATATTTTCATAACGAAATTTAAGAAACAGAATTAAATGGACATAATCTATATAAATAAAAGTGAATCGTAGAAATGTATGAACGCGCATAACTGTTGAGAACGACTTTACCGATTTTGATGAAATTTTTATGTGTGTGTGTTGAAGTGGGTCCCTGGATTATTTAAATTGACAATTGGAATCAATAGGTGGCGCTGAGAGCGTGTCCTAGAATATTTTTTTTCAGGGCAGGACCACGTCTGCAAATACGAGGTTATTAGGATATAATTAACTTTTTTATTCATTTATAAATTGATACAATAAAGAAAACTTAACTTAGTAATATTGTATTCTCCCTATAATCCCTTAAGAATAAGTAGAATAATGAGCCACCGTCTACAATTTTCTTGTAATGTTGTATTAAATAATTTTGTTGTAAATTGTTTGAGCCAAATGTTTCTTATATAAATTACTTTTTAAATGAAACGTGATTCATTTTGTATTTTATATTAATTATTGTATATTTCTCAAATAAATATGAAATAAACGGACTAATTTAAAATAGCGTTCCTGTTTTAATCCCATTCATTTTTGATTGCATTACTTTGAATAATTTCGGTATCTATGCGAAACAAATTTTCAGACAGACTGACATTTTAGGCACAGTATTTATAAATAGTAGTTTGCAATTAAATGTTCCTTTTTATATTTTGAAATCATAGACATTGTCCACTGCTGGGCGTAGGCCACCCCAAGTTTGCTCCACCTATCCTGGTCCTCGGCTGGGCTTCACTTTCATCATGGGGGGATTTGCCCTAGTCACCGTTCTGGGCAGGCGTGTTGGTGACCGCATAGCCACCAACTATTTGTTGACAGACAGACAGATACTTCACTTAATATTACAAGTTAGTATTATATGCTTAGATAGGCCGCGGCAATTTAGCTGGTGAACCTCAGGAGTTACAAACTTGCTTTTCGAAAGAGACGTGGGTTCGAAACCCGTTCGGAAAGCATGCACCACTTGGTTGTTTTTTGACACAATGTGTATATTGTTACAACTACTACGTGTTAAAGGTGAAGGAAAACACCGTGATGATACCTGCACATCAAGGTAAACCATGTTTCAAAACTGCCAATCCACCTCAAACTAGCGTGGCGGGTAGGTTTTGTCCATTCCTCTAATAAAAAAAGGTAAGTCCAAGCCCAGCATTGGGACATTGTGGGCTGTTATCATAATTCTTAAATTATTCGGGAAATGTAAGAAAGTATATTACTTAGATATTTCTTGCAAGATATACCTATATATAATACAAGTCCGTAATTTACTCAAACGAAGTCGCGTGAAAAACTGCAGTAATCAATATTTCAAGTAGCATAATTAATTTATCAAGACTAAGCGTTGCTATATCATGTGGTAACGCCGCCAGCCTTTTGGGAACGTTCTGGGTAAGTGACAGTGGTTTGTGATTAATATTTTATCTTTAGGTATTTTTCCCTTTTTTATTTAGTTTTAGGAATGCTCCGGTGGTTCGGGCATGTGGAAAGAATGCATGATGAAAGAATGACTAAACAGATATACAATGCAAAAGTGTACGTACATTTATGTATATTCTCAAGGTAAACTACGCATGTGTTATGGGTAATATATACAACGGATAAATTTAGGGCCAAACCTAGAGACCCAGAACATAATAATATTTACTATTATGCAAAAGTGGATGGACGCAGAAGTCGGTGATGGCCACGACACACCTTCCATGATCAAATTGATCGTGTACTAGCAGAAGGTGATGTCAGGAGCCTTAAGAACAGACGAGCGTGCATGACAAGAGTTATGAATGTCAAAGAAGCAAATGAGGTGTGTAAGAATAAGCCCAAATGGCGCTCTGTTGTTCGTGCCTACCCTGCAAGGGAACTGGCGTGAAGTTATATGTGTATGTATGTATTTAGTTTTAGTTTTTGATATAGTATATAGTTTATTTTTAAGTTTATATTGTATTTTTCAGCAAAAAGTAACTTTTTATTATAAACATTAAATTGTGCACAAATCTATCTTCGTTGGACAAAAACAATTGCTAATAAACATTGCTTGTAAAAACAACTCGCCGCGTGTCGAAATTTAATCTGAAGCAATTCACGAAAACAAATCTTGACAAAACCTTTTACTTTTTTTCTCATTTCATCGACTTCAAACGAAAACAATAAATAAATCAAAACAAACGTTTAGAATCAACACTGTTGTCCGAAGAAAAGGTTATTTTGTTTTTAATGAATTTTTATATAAATTTCAAACGGATAAAATGATCATCTTTAACGTGGTCAAATCGACATCAACCATCGCCACTCCTAATCAGCAATATTCTTGCCACTGGTTGTCTGGAAGAGATCGCTTTTTAGCGATAAGACCGTGCTTTGTACACAATTGGCATAATAAATACTAGTTCGTAAGTTTTCTGTAATGGTCTACAATAAAGTGTTATCTATCTATCGTGGCAATGCTGGAATCATTATTTTGATTACAAGCTCGCTGGGTCGGCTCGATCGGGTTCACGAAGTATATTATGTAACAAAGGGTGGGAGGGGTCCTTAATTTCGTGACATCACATTACAAAATCTAATATATATTTAAGCTTAGCTATTAACGAAGCATAATCTACCGAACTATCCGTGCAGGAACGGAGAAAGAATACAATTTCCTGCGGCCGGGCGGCCTGTCGTAAGAAGCGACAAAAGAACCCACAGCCAGGTGGTAGGGCATTTGCCCGACTGGATAGCTACCACCCCTGGTCTAAAGTATGTCGCCATAACAACCTTGAGTTGTGTTTCGGCATTAGTGACCAGGTTCCAGTCTCCCTTAAGAGAGCAGCAGTGCATTTGTAGCACCTTTGGTGTTGCAAATGTCCATAGGCGATGGTAACCTCTTTCCATCAAGTGGGCCGTCTGCCTATCTGCTGAACTCCTGCAATAAAAAAAAAAAAAACGAAAAACTTCTAAATATTTCCAACTCTATCAGTGAACATAGTGTTTAAATTATTACAAAATAATTTAAATAACAAACTAATTACGGTACTGCTGTTTTAATTTAATAATTTCTTTATGTAAATTTGCAAAATATGTGATGGCACACTAGGGAGGGTGGTGTCTCATGAATGTGACCAGCTGTGATAATGACTGGGAACGGGTCAAAACATCATAAAATTCGTGTGACGTAATATGTGGATGGCACCTAGACAACTTACACCATGTAGGGCGTTGGCCCGTCTGGATGGCTACCATCCCTGGTCCAGACTCTAGAGAGTCTAGACTTCTAGAGTATCCCGCCACAACAATCCTGAGTTGCATTCCGGCATAAGTACCCAGGTTCCAGTCATCGTAGGCAAGCAGCACATTGGTAGCACCATTGATGTTACAATAAATGTTTATAAACGACGGTAACTACTTTCCATCAGGTGGGCCATCATATTCTGTACTGCTATTATGTTTTATACATGTTGGAACGGAAACAGTATACAAATTTCTCTGACTGGATGGCTTTAAGAGGTGACTAGCCAGCCAACCAGACAGCCCAAATTAAGATGGTTGGACATTGGCCCATCTGAATGGCCACCACCCCTGGTCTAAATGTCTATAGACGATAGTAACCACTTTCCATCAGGTGTGACACGAGCCTATTTTCTGTACTTCAGCATTTAAAAAAAATAACAAATAAACAAGATGCGTAGTTCTTTGATAAAAAAAATATATTGAAGGAGCACAAGAGTTATCAACTAACTAACAGTGGTAAAAAATTCACGGTGAAAATATTTTTTTCACAAGCCGGCTGCCGGCTTTAATGACTCCACGTCGAGCTTCCAAGTTACATGCAAAAATGTATATTTGCTGAAATCCCGAAATTGTTACAGGAATAAAGTCTAGTGTAATATCATGCTGACTTTGTAGGTTTCGTTTTTTTACCCTTATACTTGGCCTGTTATGTAACTATATAACTTTCTTATATAGCTTTAATTCGCGGCTTGGCTCATATTGCCTAAGATATTATATAGATCTTATCCGTGCAGGAACGGAGAAAGAATACTATTTCCTGCGGCCGGGCGGCCTGTCGTAAGAGGCGACTAAACAACCCACAGCCAGGTGGTAGGGCATTTGCCCGACTGGATGGCTACCACCCCTGGTCTAAAGCATGTCGCCATAACAACCTTGAGTTGTGTTCCGGCATTAGTGACCAGGTTCCAGTGACCATTAAGAGAGCAGCAGCGCATTTGTAGCACCTTCGGTGTTGCAAATGTCCATAGGCGATGGTAACCGCTTTCCATTAAGTGAGCCGTCTGCCTGTCTGCTGAACTCCTGCATAAAAAAAAAAATTGATAATAATTTTTTTGTCGCTCGTTTCTTTAACCTTAGGTAGGTAGCCAACCTGTCCTTTAATTCGGAGCGAGGCATTGGAGCGGGGCGGAGTTGCGGACTGTCTTTGTCCATTTATGCGGAGGGAGAGAGCGGGGCGGAGCGCAGCGGGCGAGTATTGCGGAGCGGAGTTGCGCATGACTTGTCGAACTTTAGCGGCATACTATCCCATCCTCCCGAGGCCAGTCCGTTTCCCCGCTGCCTGGCTCCGTTGACCCACACGGCAATACGCTTTCAAAAATGTATGAATTTGTCACTTAGCCCGCAAATCCCTATCCACTGGAGTAGAGCGGAGATTTTATGCAATCCTATTGGTTAATATTTCTCCCCACCGTAGCCTCGCTTGACTTTAATGGACAGGCAGCCTAAGTCCACACTTATATGTACTTCTGAACTAGTTTCTCCGAGTCTACGCCTTGGATCAATACCGAGGAAGTAGTTTTTTTTTTTTACTTATACGAAACTTAATTAGGATGTTTTACGACACGATAAACGTTTGGTGAAAAATTATCTAACAGTTGTTGAAAACCGCTTAGAAATCCATTACGTGTTTAAGGAGGAGTTAGCAGTTAATCAGACGCGGAAAGCGACTTTGTTTTAAATTGTGTAAAGAAGATTAAGTAAAAATACAACTGCAGCACTGATAATTATTTCTTACCAAAAGCTTAAAAAATAATTTTCATATACTACATATATTGAGGAACATAGTTCATCCATACAAATTTCCAGGATTGTTGCTTGAGACAAAACTACATATGTCCTTTCCCCACGCTACAATCTATCTCCTAGCTAGATTGTATTAAAAACCGTTCAGTAATTTAATCATGAAAGGGCAACAAACAAAGAAAAATACTTTTGTATTAATTTATTAGTATACATACAAATCAGCCATAATACACACCACTGAATTATGTAAATAAGTTACTCTCTAGTTGCTAGTTACTTATATCTTACTATTCATGCGCCTGTCTTACCATTGCATTGTTAGAAACTAGAAAGACATTACTTATATGGAGCTTATGTCTTTTAAGTAGTAGTAAGGCATATAAATGGTTAGTAAGATATAGGAACCGACCATAAAATAAATAAATAACTTAAAAAAACTTAAAAGACTATATATGTAAAATGTTATAAATTATACTAAAAATGTATATATACAAACTAAAATTAAACTATAAAATCTAGTAGCAGACCGCTGTCAGTTGAAAACGTGCCCAAAAGACTGACCAGATTGCCTCGCTGAATGGCAATGCTAATGAGTTGCCCAAGGTATAGGTAGGACTGGTATATATCCAGGAGTGTCCTGCCTGGACAGAGCAGCGCCGAAACGTCGTCGCCGTTACCGGACATGACCTCTCGCTCCCGGCCGTGGTACGCACCATGGTCGGGAGCCGAACAGGATGGGACGCCGTCTCCTCCGTCTGCGAGCGCGTTATGCTTACGAAGGAGGAGGCGGAGCGGGAGCGTGAGCGCACATCACTGCTCCGCTCCCGCCAAAGGAGGACGCGTCGGCGCCGGAGGGCCAGCCAGGACCTTTGGCCACCGTGAGCGGGCGGCGCGGGTGGAGGCCTTTTGGGGTATAGAGGTTCTCACTCACCTGCAAATGCCGTCGAGATGGGGGCGCGAGTGTTCCGCGCGCGCTCGCCTCTCCTCCCGTGGGGCGAGTTGCAGACCGCCCCACGCCTAGAGCGCATGATGATGCCGGGGAATAAATTAGTCCCCCCGCAGTGGAAGAAGCCTCGCGAGGCCCACGCTTGCCAGGACTGTGAAGAAGCTAGATCGTAGCCCTGGCATGGCTATGTCTCAATAATATAATAAAATAAAACAATTCTATATTGATCAATATAAATATGACCCATGAATTCTCTTAATACCTGATGGCTGTCCTTATCACGCCTTTGCTATTCCTTTTCAGGTAGTGGGGGCGAGGCTGAACGGTACTGTGTATCTAAGATATTCAATATTTAACACACTTGAAATTATATATTATACCTATATAACTACTGAACCGCTACTGAAGGGGGGTGCTTCAGTAAATTGCCGTTTCTTTTTTAAGGGAATTTTAGGAAAATGGTTGGTGCGTCATATAAATTGCGTCGCACATACGCGGTCGACTTATGAAGATGAAACGTCCGAATTACGAATGTAGGTATTAATATTTCCGCTGCTCCGTGGGCCGTGAGGGACATTATTTGTTTGGGGGTGTTTCTATTGTGCGCATTTACCTTTGGCTCCGTTTTCGTTTAATAACCGAATACCTTTTGTCCCATTCCTGTTTATATACAACTAGGACAAACGTATATATGTGATTAACGCAATAATGGAAGTGGAAAAGATGTGTATATACTAGGGATGTTAAGGAGCTTCGACTCCGAACACGATAATTATGTCAGAACCTCTGAATCTGCGGGATTTAGGTCATAATTTATTAGAGCCAGCCGATACCCGACATGCACCGCCGCTCCGTCAACGACTGGACGACGCCTTATTAGCACAATGGATCTCGCGTGGTCAATGAGTGAACGTCTTTATCCAAGAATTGAAGAGTAGTCTGTCAGAGATTGTGTACTATGTTTATACATTCGACGCGGAGCAAGCGATTGTCATTTCCCATAGCACTGGCTATAGGTGACTGGAAAGAACATGGTGAGTTTTAGTAAGTATTCCGGCAATGGTAACTTAACTCCACGAGGGTAGGCTAAATCGGCGAGTCTTCACACACCGTCTCCATGGTCCCCACACCAGATAAGTACGTAAGTAGATTTCTCTTCATCAAAAAAGGTTTATACTTGCATCACACCAAATACCAAGTTGTCACAAACAGCGCGTTCCACTAATAGCTCACAACGCCCAAAATGCTCCGTTAGCCGTTCCAAAAGGTGACTGCGGTCGTTGCGGTCGTGGTGAAAACGTCACTAATGACGTCATCATTTTCGATCACACAACGACCCATGTCAAGAGGTAGGTCGAATAACCATTTCACTTGGGTTTATGATTGTAACGCCGGCAAGCAAGTGGAACGGGAAAAATCGCAGTCGTGAACCTGATCATTGTGAGTCTCTAATAGTACGTAGCCTATGTTTCACTATGTTTTTTTTTAATGTTTATTTCGTAAGTTCAGCAGACAGACAGCCCACCTGATGGAAAGCGGTTACCACCGCCTATAGACTTGTAACCCCAAAGGTACTTCAAATGCGCTGCCGTTGTCTAAAGGGAAACTGAAATCTGTCCAGTAATGCCGGAACACAACTCAAGGTTGTTATGGCGACATGCTCTAGACCAGGGGTGATAGCCATCCAATCGGGCAAATGACCACCCGGCTATATGTATGTATTCACACAAGACTTGAAGATGCCCGGATTGTACTTTTCGGAAAACACGGACTCGGGTAGTGCATTAGACAAATCTGCCGTGTGAAAGTATCGGAAGTGCTGTATACAGCAGTGGGACATTATTTTTAATACACGTATGGATTTATTAATCATTGTTACCGGCTTACTTTAGATCAGGCGTGGTAGTCACCCATACGGGCAAATGCCCTACCACCTGGTTGTGGGTTGTTTTGTCGCCTCTTAAGAGAGGAAATTGTATTCCTTCACCGTTCCTGCACATATTTAATTTCGGATGTTCACTCTCCGTTCGTACAAACAGCTTATGAGCGAGGCGATCCAGTGCAGGCCAGGTGCTCATTAGAGCAAAGACTTTTAAAGGATTCCAATTTTGACAAAATATCCACTGAAACCTAAAACGGTAGTGAACGTCACCTTGATTCAATATTAGACGGTTCATTTCTGTCTTGTAATTTGGATGTATCAACTAAAGTTATCCATATAAGAGACTTTGCTTCTCTCTGCGTATTCTACCGACTGTATAACGGGGAATGTTCCGAAGAACTGTTTAGAATGGTGCCTTCGTCCTCCTTCTACCATCGCACCGCTCGCCATCGATTGGGAGTTCACCCCCACTTCCTTGAGCCGCTTCGCTCATGTACGCAACGGTTCTGTAGAACGTTTCTCTCGCGTACCGTGGGGATTTGGAATGAGCTCCCGGCCGAGGTTTTCCCACAGCGCTACGATATGGAGTTCTTCAAAAAGGGTGTCATAAAATTTCTTAGAGGCCGGCAGCGCGTTGGCGACATCTCTGATGTTGCAAACGTCCATAGGCGACGGTAACCGCTTTCCACCAGGTGGGCCGTTAGCCTGTTTGCTGTACTCCAGGTATAAAAAAAAAATAATAATAATAATATAAACATTGAATTAATACACTTAAAACCCTAGTAGGTATCTACCCATAAAGTAAAGCACTTTTAAGTAGCACTCAAAAATCTCAGTTCGCTTGTCGACGGGTCGGTCCCGTCAGTTCGCAAAACAAAGTCTCAGCGTGACGAGTTCCAATAGTTCCAATTCCCTACTTTTTAGAAATACTGTATTTACTTGCAACATTATTCGTGCCGTTGTGTGCGTGTCAGCGAAAATATTTTTTTTTATTGCAGGAGATCAGCAGACAGGCAGACGTCACACATGATGGAAAGCGGTTACCATCGCCTATGGACATTTGCAACACCAAAGTTGCTACAAATGCGCTGCTGCTCTCTTAAGGGAAACTGGAACCTGGTCACTAGTGCCGGAACACAACTCAAGGTTGTTTGTTATGGCGACATACTTTAGACCAGGGGAGGTAACCATCCAGTCGGGCAAATGCCCTACCACCTGGCTGTGGGTTGTTAAGTCGTCTCTTACGACAGGCCGTTTGGCCGCAGGAATTTGTATTCTTTCTCCGTTCCTGCACGGATAAGAATATGAGATATTTACAATATTTATAAGATAATTAGATGGCGCTCACGCACATCGATTAGTATTGAGCTTCAATTCTGAATGTAATTCTGTAGGAAACTATCTCTTTAGGTATTATTACTCTAAGGCACTCTAAGCATGTTTATAACATAAATTTGAATCATTCAATGTCATTAAATACCGTCGAGTACTAGTTCTGGCTTTTCAACCAAATTAATTCAATTTGACTGTTTTTTTTTTTTGCAAAAGTTCATCAGACAGGCAGACGGCCCACTGGATGGAAAGCAGCTACAATCGCCTATGAACATTTGTAACACCAAAGGTGCTACAAATGCGCTGCTGCTCTCTTAAATGAGTCTGGAACCTGGTCACTAATGCCGGAACACAACTCAAAGTTGTTATGGCGGCACGCTCTAGACGCGCTATTTAAATAAATAAAATTGGTGCGTCTGCTTCTAATGTCAAAATAAAAACTTTTACTAAATGCATATGTAAGTATGTATACACGGTACTTATACTTAAAATAATAATTTTAAAACAGTTTTTTTTTTAAATTTTCGTCTGTATGTGTGTTTGTTCCGGCTAATCTCTGAAAGGGCTGAACCAAATTTGACGGGAGTTTCACTCGCAGATAGCTGATGTTATGAGGAGTAAGTTAGGCTACTTTTAAAATGAGTTTCGCGAAAAAAATTCCACGCGGACGAAGTCGCGGGTAACAGGTAGTTCTAACTAAGTTGCACTGGAGACTATTTTTTTGAAAGGTCACATATATAAGATAAAATTAAAATCTACTTCCTATTCTATGTCTATCACTGTCTACCACTTCGCAACCTGTTATTGCTGTTTAAGGAGAAAAAGCGGCAACAAACTTCCTAGTAACACGTCTAGCTAAAAAAAAATCACTTCATATTTGTCTACCTCAAGCTCTTTTTTTAAATACAGCAGTTCATTTAGGTCAATTTTTCAATCTGCTGATAAAAGTTGTTCATAGATCAAAATACATCGTGTTAAAATAAAAAATGAGTGTTGCGTGAATAAAACAGTTGAATTTGTTCACTTTTAAATTCGGTGAGGTTATAATTTATTCCACTGATAAATTTTATAAAATACAGCCTTAGTATGCTTTATTTAAATAAATGGAAATAATAGAACATTAGGCAAATCGTATTCCGTATGTTACCATACATGCACTTTGTGTAGGCTTTCATTTATTATTTCCGTTGCCTCGCAAGAAATTCAGGACTGAGCCACTTACGCAAAAATTGCCTTAAAGAATTGGTTTGACACCTTCGACATTGTTTTCCTTTCCCTATACATAATACAATAAGACATTATGCTTTGAACCTTTTTGTATTAGCGAGGTGAAAGGCATGGTGTATTCTGACACCAGGATATTTCGGTATTGCCATTTTAATCCGCTTTTTAGGACAACTTAGCCCATTTCGGCACAAAAAGAGCCGTTATAAATCCTTATGTGTACATCCGTTTTAAGTGTATATGTGACTTGGTATTATCATTCACTTGATAACTACAGGATATCTTTTATCTATAAAATTCTCGTGTCACAATGTTCGTTCCCATACTCCTCCGAAACGGCTTGACAGATTCTTATGAAATGTTTATGCATATTCAGTAAGTCTAAGAATCGGCTATTATCTATTTTTCAAATCCCTAAGTGATAAGGGGTGTCCACCCCAAATTTTTTTTTTTTTTTTTTACTTTTTTATTATGTGGCATTGAAAAGTACATACAAACCTAAATTTTCACTTTTCTATCTCCAACCTCTGCTTTTTAATAGCGATATTAGTATTTTAATAATTTTCTACTGGGTGATTTAGATTCAAATTCGAACCAAGTAGATGGCGCTGCAATCGGGTACCAGAATTTAGGTGTTTTTTGTTGTTGTATGTGTTCAAGTTTGTCCCGGAATGGTTTAAATTAACGATTGGACCCAGTAGGTGGCGCCGCGATACTTCTCCTAAACGGTAGGCCTGATATTGGTGAAATTTTTTGTTTGTTCAAGTGGATTTGAGAATACTTTAGATTAACATTTGGTCCCGGTAGATGGCGCTGCAATCGGGTTCGAGATTTTTATTTTTTAAAGGCAGGACAACGTCTGCCGGGTACAGCTAGTATTTATATACAAATATATGTAGAGGTATATACATATTCATAAATTACTGTTTACACATTTAGATAGTGATCTTGGAGGCGTTTATTAAAAGATGTAAATGACTTTGCACTTCTGATGCTCATTGGTAATGCATTCCACAACTTACAGCCTGTACAGTAAAATATTTCTGACAAAATTACGTAGAATGTATTGGCGTCATTAGTCGAAGATTTGCTGATGATCTTAAGAGCCTTGTACTACTTTCTTGAGAGAACTCAAAGCTTTTCTTCAAATAGGAGGGTTTTTGGACTAAAGAGTACAAGGGATAAGATATGAGCATTCTGGCGAAGGCGGATAGGATGCCATTCGAGCTTACTGAATTACGAGCTTACTAATTCGAGCTTACATTTACCCTCTAAACTCCTCCAATAATTGTAATTTCAAGTGATTGTTGTCGTGGTTGCACATCTTTTGTATAAATATGATAAAACCTGAATACAATGTTAAGTTTAAAACTTGTGTCGGGAATCAAAACCTTGTTTCATATTACCTCGTATAATAAATACTATTTCAAACATCAATACGAAAATTGAAAAAAGAACTATTTTAAAGTAGGCAAATGTTACCTTGAGAATGTTTTAACCCCCACAATGCTGTGTTAACAATTAAACGCTGCCGCACAATACATGCATTACAATAATTAAGACTTGCCCTGAATTAATCGCGGCCGGCGCTTTCGCCCCGTTTCCTTACCATTTCCTCCCTACATTTATTAGATTTGTTTCTGAGTCACGCGATAATTATTCAATAAAAGGTATCATTTGTCAACCCTGTCCGAATGTCACCAAGTTGACACCGTGATGACTAATGTTACAATGTTCCAACCATTTGCGTCGAGAGTTACTGTTATTGCTTACTTTTTTACCTGGTTCCGTTCGATTATTATTCACTCTTTGTTCCAGAGGTCTATTGTTCGCGTCTGATTTTTTAACACATACATACATACATACATAACTTCACGCCAGCTCCCTTGCGGGGCAGGCACGAACAACAGAGCGCCACCCAGGCCTACTCTTACACACCTCACTTGCTTCTTTGACATTCATAACTCTTGTCATGCACGCTCGTCTGTTCTTAAGGCTCCTAACATCACCTTCTGCTAGTACACGATCAATTTGATCATGGAAAGTGTGTCGTGGCCTTCCACGACTTCTGCATCCATCCACTTTTGCATTGTATATCTGTTTATTCATTCTTTCATCATGCATTCTTTCTACATGTCCGAACCACCGGAGCATTCCTTTCCTTACCTTCACCCCGACACTCCATTCGTTGCAAAGTCTAGTTTTCTCATACAATATATATCAACAATAATATCGCTAACAGAAAGCCAAAATAGTCTTGGTAAAACTGCAATATACCTCTCTAAACCCCTTAACCAGTCATATCCAGCCCCTCGCTGTTCTTTTACAGCATTTTTGGGATCCTATGCAATTTAGTGGACAGTCACTACCAGCCAACATTATCTGTGTTCTTAGAACAATGCGATGAGCAAGCGTCCTAAGCATATTTCCTTCTATAGCTCTAGATCCTCAGCTACATTAGCAAGTCATCTCTATATTTTCCCACAATAGTCCTATGCTGGCCGGGGATTATGTTTGGGTATGGTATTCTATACAATGCATGTTATCAGCAGTCAATGTTACGCCACATTTAGATTAAATTATCAAATGCGCCTCCATAGCCACACATAAGCCTTCCAAAAGCCCGGGCTAGTCTTACAACCGGTGATCTTCTACGTAATATTTATGTTTTTAATATTATAAATTTGAAAGTAACGCTATTTATTTAATTTTTGCCCGCTAAACAATTCGAAGGAAATATTGAACAAAATTGTTTCCACTATTCCTTGATATAATAACTTTTGCCATGTTGAAATATCGTACAAACCTAATTCGGAAAAAATGCTGAAATTTTAGTATTACGATTGGAATTGAACAGTAGATAAATTACACAGGGAAAATATAATTAAATGATGTTGTCATATGACCTATAAAATATCAAATCTTAAAAGCTAGATTGTTAACATCGAACATAATAATTTTGAAGGAATATGTCCATTTGACATGTTCGGAATATATTATAAATATATTAATTACACATATTTTTAAACGTTTACAAGTATTATGCTTAATGAAGGGTCTTTCAACAGTATGGAATTCTTAAATAGTAAATAAGCGTGACATACAGAAATACTAGTTCTCGGTAAAAACACAAAAGCTATTTGTCGAGGTCTGTAACATTTGATCAAATATTTAATGAAAGCTTGGGTCAGTTTGACCATTCGTGGCAACAAATGTGTTAAATGTGTCATTATTAGAGTAATTTGTACAAGAGCTCTCTGTTGTGATTATCGATTTTGTTGTTTAAATTTTTGACAGTAACGTGCGTTATATTTTATTTATATAATGACTCAGTTTCTATTTCAGACGTTTACTGCCGCACTCAGAGAGCTGTAATGGGTATTAATCAGGAAAATAATTTTCATTTATAAAAGTTATTTTAAAATGAACAATAGTTTTATAATATTAGTACTTTTTGAGTAACAATTGTGTGCTTTTGTGATAAATGTGAAATGTGCACTTGTGGTCTTTCAAGTTGTCACACGAACTCTGTTGGTTGGCGTCAGTTGAAGACCTACAATTTGGCTTAATACTGAAGACTTAGTACATTATTGTGGTTATAAGATTCTTTCCCTGATACTGTGGTGAATACTGCTACTATAAATGGGCCGTTCTTTAAAGCCACATTTGGCATTTATAAAACTAATTTTAGTATTTATACATATTTATATATTTAGTATTTATATAGTTTTTTTTTTTATATATAACATATAATCGAATACAATGGAAGAAAACTTAACTTATTTGTATTGTA
Source organism: Dendrolimus kikuchii (assembly GCA_019925095.2). Classification (NCBI taxonomy): domain Eukaryota; kingdom Metazoa; phylum Arthropoda; class Insecta; order Lepidoptera; family Lasiocampidae; genus Dendrolimus; species Dendrolimus kikuchii. The sequence continues at coordinate 4,669,171 of CM034401.1, forward strand.
TTCTACTCATAGTCCCTCAAGACTATAAGTAGAATATTGAGCCCAGATCACCGTCTTCTATGGGTAAGGTGCCCAGAAGGCTGGCTACATTTCCTCGCTGGATCGCCATACTGATCCGTTGGCCGAGGTAAGCACCAGCCCTCTGATCACCCGAAGAGTCAATGAGTCGTTTCGATAAATTTTGGTAGAGGCTCATGGCCTCAGGACCCCACGGTCCAAGCGTCTCGACAGCAAACGGCACAAACATATAACTCTCACAGAGGGTTTCATATTTGCGCCGCTTGAGTGATTCGACTGTTTCCGCCGCTGAACCGGCCGATTTAGACGTGTTTGGTAAATGGGATGCGGCCAACGTGTCTACGCAAGTCGCATCCCACACCAAAGGCTTGCCCCGCTGCCAGGGAATTAGAGTCATTCCGTCGGGACGCCTACCATCGTCACGTGCAATACTGTTCGGCTCCAATAAAGCCGGCACGTTAGCGGGGGCAAGCGCCCTCCGTAGGACATCATTCAAGGCAGCGGGGCGCGACCATCTGCCGGCACTGCGGCGGTAAGAAAGACCATGGTATGCCGGGCCGATTACCTCTGTTATTGTATTTATATTATTTATAGTGGACTATAGATGATGGCACAATTTAATATTGGAATCGATATAGGAAATCACGGCTTCATCCAGAAATGATGTCACGAATGTCATGATTTTTTGACCCCTCCCCGCCCTTGTCATAGCTGGTCACATTCCCGAGACTTCTCCCTCCCTAGTGTAACATCACATATTTTGCAATTTTACATCAAGAAGTTATAAAATTAAAACAGCAGTTCCGTAATCATTTCTATTTTCATTTAAATTATTTTTAATCATTTAATCACTATGAACATACAGATAGAGCTGAAAATATTATAAGTTTTTCGTTAACATTCATTTAACTTCCGAGCGAAATGTTAGATCTGCCTTTCACTAAATTTAAAATTAAATTAAAAAGCATCTTGCTAAAAAAGGGATACTACACTATTGAAGAATATTTAAATGACAAAAATTCATTTACATAGCACCTAGCTCCAACCTCTTATACTAAATTTTGTATACCGTTTTTATTTTATTTTTAATCTTACCATGCTTATAAGGAATTTGTGGAGACATATTGCAGCATAACATTTTAGCACGTCATGTCATTATTATAACTATAATATTATTTTTCTTTCCTTTTATTGTCTTGGTCTTATTGAGTATGCATTGTTTGCTACAACTCCATTTATTCTTCAAAAAGTAATTCTGTAACATACTTCTGTACAAAACTTATTTAAAAAAAGAATTTCAGATATAAATAGAATATGAAATATAAATAAAAACAATATTTAGCTAGACGTGTTGCTGGGGAGTTTCTTGCCGCTTCTTCTCCTTTACAGCATCAACACGTTGCGAAGCGGTGTACATAGAATAGGAAGTAAGAAATTAAATTTTAACTTACATGTATGACCTTCAAAAAGTGTTCTCCAGTGGAACTTATTTTCAATAAAAACTTTTGAATTTGAATTTGAATAGTTCAAATTTCATATTTAATGTATTTGATTTTCAAATGTGACGTCACAAAATCAAAACCCACCCCTTGTCATACAATGTCACATTGCGCCAACCCCTAATGTATGACTTATTTTATGGATGGCCCTTTACTGAATAGATTATAATAAAACGATTTATTATTTAAGAAATATATTTTACGTTTCAGTGCCTTTTTATCTCTAAAATGTAGAAAATATGTATAACTCAATTACTATTTTTTGTTTAACTTTTCGATTATACGGCGTGGCGACATTAATGCCAACATTATAAACAAGCACGCAAGCGCGAAATGAATATTAATCTGTGTAGCATTAAAACAGCGCGCCGTTATAAGACAGCGCGGACTTACAACGTTCCCGCCGATTCTCTTGGCGCGAAAACACAATAACTCAAAAACCGAACGACAATTTGGGACGTATCGGGACAGTCCGACACACGCCTTCAACGTGTGCACACGACGTTCGTGCTCAGATACAAAATTCAGTTCTCGCGCTTGCTGCTTACCCTCACCCAAGGTCATTCTGATCTTTAAACAACATGAGACGTGTTACGATACGAAGTTCTCTTTTATTTCCGTACACCGCTCAACGCATAACCGACATCCATACACATCGTCATACCCTCAACATCAATCTCCAGGTCACGTCACTAATATTTAAAAAAAAAGTGTAAAACAACGTTGTCGTGACTGTGTTACGTGTCCAAAGACTTAAGCTAATTTTATTACGGTGTTTTAATTTAATATAAATTATTTTAATACTGTTACAAAGCTCGTTCATCAGTACTTATATGAAACTTCCAAATAAGGCTTCTTAGAAAGGCTCAACTATAAGTGCTTGGTAAGAGCCTTATTAGACTATCATAGAAATATGATCAAAGAAGTAGGAGACATTTTTATATGAAGGACTTAACGGTATAATAACTATACGTTATAAGCATTTATTTTAGTTTTGACAGCTCGATGACGGATCAATTAGTAATGTCCTAATTCGTTACCGACTCGATTTATTATAAAAAACGATTTTATTTATAAATAAGTAAAAACAAACAGAAACGGAGAAAGAATACAATTTCCTGCGGCCAGGCGGCCTGTTGTAAGAGGCCACAAAACAACTGCGTATTTTCAAGTCTGGATGGCTACCCCTGGTCTCGAGTATGCTGCTATAACCCTTGAGTTTTGTTCCGGCATTAGTGGCCAGGTTCCAGTCTCCCCTTAGAAAGCAGCTACGCATTTGTAGTACCTTTGGTGATGCAAGTGTCCATAGGCGATTGTAACCGCTTTCCATCAGATATGCCGTCTGCGTGACTGCTGAACTCTTGCAATAAAAAAAAATGTTTTGAACTGGCATGTAAAGTACAAAATTGTTTTGTTTAGCGAACCAAAACAATATATCGAGATAGAAGTGACAACAAACATATTCCCAGAGGAGCATGTTACGAACGGAGAAGACGACATTTTTATTCAATTTAAGATTTGTTCAAGCACTTATTGATCGTCTGAAATGTACCACCTGTTCTACAAATGGCTTCCCTATATGTGTTTTCTGTTAAGGATGACAGTCGTTTCCTTTATGCGTTGCAACATTAATCATTTTAAATGAATGATATTGTTGTTGGCAACACGGACTCGGCTGCGAGTTCTTCCGAATCGTGAACACGAAAATTATATTGCAAGAGCAATAATGTTAAAGATAACAAAATCAGAGAGTATGTAATACAAAAACAATGGAATACCAAAAAACTCTTGTTTTTGTTTCTTACCGATGCGATTTTCTGTATAAGCGAGTAAATCTCCGGGTTTTCTGATATTATCGTAACTTATTTAAATTATCTGAGAGTTGAGACGCACATTATTTTCTTAGTGTTTTTTTATTTTTATTTGTGTTTAATAATGTTAAATATAATTCTTCAAAATATAATAATATCATTTTATTTAAAAAAAGAAGTATCTATTATTTAAAAAATTTGATTTTCACCAGCAGCGAGGCCTAGATTCCATGCTCCCAATCGTTAGGGCTTCACTGACAGGGCCTTCTCATAATTCGCGCCTTGTCTAGACTCGCTGCCTTCTATATATGGCGCTTCAACCAGCACTGTAGAGAGCATCCCTAGGTAACAATTAACGCTCTTCCCTATTATAACACCTAATTATGAATGTGCGAAACTAATTCCACGGGAATAGACTGTGTACACTTATAAAACACACACTCACACACGCAATTAATGAATCTATCTTTTATATGCCTATACCGTATATTCTCCTGGATTTAAAAGCTTTGACTCCAGACATGGCATATTTATATTCTGATATCTAAAACTACCAGTTGACAAGAGACAGTGAAAATTCATATACCTGTCGGGTTCACGCCGGGAGCGAATGAATGACGCTCCGAGAATAACACCATAATAATCTGGAATATTATAATCAAAGTTTATTACAGTAGAATTACCACAATTACGACATTAAATATTGCACAATAATATACAGAAATATTAGGACAACTCCAAGAGTTGCATCCATGCTTGTTAGGTGTCGAGCAGCAATTTGCCCTTCAAGAATACTGCGATTATCAAGCAGTAATTATCGACCACAATATATTATGTGCTCCTCGTCCAAGACTGTCAATGCAGACTGTCCGTCGTAGACTGCCGATTGAAGACTGCCCCTCCTCTGCCCGAACACCGCGTATTTAACAGATCCTCGTAGCGCGCCGCAGTGACACCATCCGGTAATGCTGTGGCGCCACTTCAGTTACACTTCCTTCATAAAACCAACTTCCGCCATACGTATTAACTTCCAACATCCGGTTACTCCATTTCCGATATCTGTTAGCTTAATAATAAATGCTTCTACATTGACATCCGGTTAAACGACTTCCGAATATTAGGTGAAAGAATACTCTATCCGGTTATTGACTACTTCCGTCATATGGTTACTTTATAATAACAAATACGATTCCTACATACCTATATTATATTATCAAAATAACATTTCCATCGTACGGATCTCTCAAGAGAGTTTAAGTTGAAATAAACTTCCAAGTTATTGAATTTGCTATTTCTCATGAGAGAACGTGACAAACTGCCAGGTACTTGTTATATAGCAAATAAGTTTATTACTTTCTGATTGGCGGTAGAACAAATTTTATTGGTACTATGTCAAGCGACTGATGGAAAGAGACTTATGTACGGCGCCCAAAAGTAACTTTTAATGGATTTGTAAAACTACAGATAACTTAAAACCTCAAATGCTCTCTCTCTCGTGTAGTATTACAGACTGAACTGAACTTGAAGGTTGTCATTTTGTTGTGTAGTTTTTTTACATACATACATACATACATAACTTCACGCCAGTTCCCTTGTGGGGTAGGCACGAACAACAGAGCGCCATTTAGGCTTATTCTTACACACCTCACTTGCTTCTTTAACATTCATAACTTTAGTCATGCACGCTCGTCTGTTCTTAAGGCTCCTGACATCACCTTCAGCTAGTATACGATCAATTTGATCATGGAAGGTGCGTCGTGGCCTTCCACGACTTTTGCATCCATCCACTTTTGCAATGTATATTGTATGTTTAGTCATTCTTTCATCATACATTCTTTCCACATGCCCGAACCACCGGAGCATTCCTTTCCTTACCTTCACCCCGACACTCTCTTTCATACCAACTCTCTTTCTTACTTCGGTATTACGAACGCGGTCCGCGAGCGTCACTCCGCAGATTTTGCGCAGTGCTCGCGTCTCGACCGCGTTTACTCTACTTTCATGCTCTCTCTTCCATACCCAACTCTCGCTTCCATACGTGAGCGTAGGTATAAGCACCGCGTTGTGTATGGCAAGCTGGGCCTTCTGGCTGAGGTTTTTAGCGCCTAGAAGTTTACCTAACGCTCCATTCAAACTATTCCCCAAATTGACAATTGACTTGAATTGTAATTTTTTTAATGTATGATATTGTTTTTTTATGTTGTATAGGTTCCCGTTTAACCGAAATTGGACTTGATGTCAGGTGAAAATGTAGTCTAAGATGGAGCACACTCACCTAGAAGGTAGGTATATGTTCACGCAAGACTTGAAGACACCTAAATTGTATTTTTCAGGAAAAACTGACGACGGCAAGTAGTGCCACTCCTTAGCGGTGCGTATTATAAAAGTGGAAACATATCGCTTCTTTCGCTTAGTAGATAAGTTTAGAGCAAACCATAGTTGTATGATACCGGTTGTTATTAAAAAAGACTTGTGTTTACGTAGAAAATCTTGATATTATACGCATTAATCAAATTGATTCAATTTGCAAATGCGCAGAACCAAAGGTATATGACGGTATTAAATACCGTTCAATGATTCAAAGTTATATGGATTATGTTGGTTGATTCATCCAAATTTAAAGTCAAAAATGATCCGTCTAATAGGCTTAAACAATTTAATGAAAGAGCCGTGAGCCCCCACAAAGATATTTCAAAACGATTTATTGACTCTTCAGGAGATCAGAGGGCTGGTTCTTACCTCGGACAACGGATCAGTATGGATTTTTTGAGCCTCACGTTACAATACTTGCCTCCCTAACTGACCAGCATAATTTGCCTGTAATGTAATATTTATGATTCGATTTTGAGCATTTAGTTGATTCCACAATATCAGACGAAGCGGTTGTTCTGTTAAATAAATAAATTATAAATCATTTTATTGGTAACATTGTTACACGTCAATTCTTTGTATAATTTAAATGTAGGTCATATACTCATCATCATCATCATCCGAGCGTTAATTTCCGGTTGCGTTCGGAGCGTTCACTCCGACGCCCAGGGTCCGCTTTCCTACTTTTTCTACTCCACTTCGCGCGGTCTTCAGCATCCCCCGTTTTGAGACCATTGGTACGCATGTCATCCTTCACAACGTCAAGCCAACATTTCTTGGGCCTTCCCCTTCGACCGGGACCTGGCGGAAGCGGCATGACTAGACTAGATGGTAGGTCATATACTCATCATATGTGTAAAAGGTGCGCTCGACTAACCACTTCCTGAGGCATATTTTGAACAAATTGACAGATAGTGAATCTATAATGTTCATCAAGAGTTTATTATATACTATCGATCCCATGACATGTGTCAATCTGTCTGACTTCCCAAGATTGCCATTTTATATGCCTCATATGATTCCTATATCTAGTGAGATGCGAATGCAAGTCACTATGTTACAAGTTGTATCAAAACATTACAAATTGTATCATTACAGGTTGCGCACTGTAATGCCTGGTTCTCCTCCCTCACCGATATATGTAATATTACAGGTTGCGCACTGTAGTGCTCGGTTCTCCTCCTTTACTGATGTAACGTCTGGAACGTTATACGTCACCTATATCCGTCCTCATTGCATGTCCATATAACCTTAGTCTTCTTCCTTTCTACTCTTCAGTCACGGGCGTAGCTTTCAAAGACCACTATTCATTTCTCACCTTAACCATTCTTGTAACACCACAGATCCATCTCATCTCAAGTGAGTGGATACGTTATTGGTCTAACACGTTCGTGTCCCAATATTTGGAATTCTATATTTGTATGTATGTACACATCGAAACACAAAAGTAAAAATTTATTTATGAAAGGTTGTTCTGAAGAAGGAGTCATTTAATTCAAAAATAATTGCGAACGAAAAAAATTGTTACAAACCATAGTGTAACTTTTTGCTTTAATGCCAAACCACTTTCCTCGTGCACCGAACAACCATTTACTTTTTGTAGTAATTTTTTGCAGCAGCCTATTCGTAGAGTGGAAAAGCTTTTTGTCTCTTTTTAATTTCCTTTATGAGCTCACCATTGCCCTTTATTAATGTTATCGTGCCTTTTTATTAAAGCTCATTTGTGCTTTGAGTCTAAACCCGGATTATACCAGTCGGGACTATTAGCAGACTTAATAATAACACGTTGTAATCGTCTGACGTTTATGTTTTCTGATTTGAAAAGATTATATATAAAATTGGCCAAGTTCGTGTCGGACTATGATATAAGGGGTTCCGTAACCTCTAGGTTGCAATTTTTTTTTGCCAAATTATGGCAGAAAACCTGATGGCCTATCTAATGGAAAGCGGTTACCGTCACCTATGGATATTTGTAACACTAGAAATGTTATCAATGCGCTGTCCGCGGAGATTAAATTTTATGACACCATTTTCGAAAAACCCCATATAGTAGCGCTGTGGATAAACCTCAGCTGGGAGCTCATTTAAAAGAAATGTTCTGGAAACCACTTACGTACAAGAGTGAAGATCTCAAGGAAGTGGGGATGAACACCCTGCCGATAATGAGCGATGCTGTCGTAGAAAGAAAACGGAGGCACCATTCTGAACACCTCCTCGTTTACTGTTGTTGTCATTTTACGAAATAATCGCAATAAGGCATTTTATCCGTGCAGAAACGGAGAAAGAATACTAATTCCTGCGGCCGAGTGGCCTGTCGTAACATGAGACGAAACAACCCACATCCAGGTAACCGAGCATTTACTCGTATGGATAGCTACCAACCCTAGTGTAAATTATAGCGCAATTAAAATCCTGACTTGTGTTCGAGCATTAGTGGCCAAGTCCAGGCCCAATTCGAGAGTCAAAATAAGTGAACTCGAAATTTATTAAATCCTAACTACCTTTTATTTTCAACAAAAATTACTCCAAGTAGTTATCCTACGTATTGTAAACGCGGAAATGTCTGCAGGTTCTTCGGATCTCAGATCTTATACTGTGTTAGCGTTGTTGGCCCGCGGAAATGGTCGTATTGTCTTGTTACCAGAATTTATGTTTATACTGGGAAATTATTCTAAGAGGTTGTGTTAACTCGAGACTGCCATCACATTGGCAACACTTCTGGTTTTGCAACGTTCATAAATGACGGTAACTATTTTCCATGGACTGTCATCCTGCCTTCATTACTTCAGCGATAAAAAAAAACAATTCTATTCCAGTAAGATAAATTTTTACGTTCTTCAGAATATAGTATAAAGAGGAATTGTCATCCCTTGTGTATACAAGATCTAATGTAGGTATCTACATTAGATAGTTAACTTATATTGAAAACTGTTAATATCAAAACCTTATATTGAGGGTATTGTAGTAAACATTAAGTTATTACAGGCTACCCTGTTAAGAAATAATAAATAATATTTACTTTCGAATCAATCATCAAGTGTATTTACTTGTACACCACACATCCATCTCAACATTCTCATCTCAGCTGAGTGGAGACATTTATTACAGGCTACCCTGTTAAGAAAATAATAAATAATATTTACTTTCGAATCAATCATCAAGTGTATTTACTTGTACAGCTGTTTCCATCTCAAGAGGCGAGGAAAAACGCTTTTTACAGTTTATCAGAGATTGGTAAAGTCAAGTAACGCTTTCAGAGGGCTGCCGAGTAGCGGCAAAGATGAATGGCTTTCAATATGAAATTGAATTCCGCGGTTCATTGCTTTTCAATTTGTTCGAGGGAACGTTCGACGCCGTTTACCCCGGATACCCTGCAAGGTGCCGCACAATAGGCATTAGACTCGCTTGAAGACGCGTTTACGCGGTGTAAATATTCATCAGCTGTCTACTATAAAAGAACGTGCCAAAGAAACTTGTAAATTGAAATCAGATTTTAGATATATATGCTAACAAACATGGAACTCAACCCTCACGTAGTACTGTTATAAAGGCCTATATGTTTCAAATTGGACACGTACTGTTTCATAAGTCAAGGTGGACTTTATAAGGGCCTATGCACACTAGACTTAGCAGAGGCAGCTAATCCGATGTAAGGAGGCTTATTTGAGCACATTTACTAGGCGGAAAAGAATTTCTAGCGGCGGGCAGTCATTAGAACGCGCATAATTGCACGCCAACTAACTGGCTACAGGCAGCCACAGCGATATTAAGGTAGCCATGCACCATGTTGCATATCTGCAGTTCCTTCATATACACCACACACGATTAATTTAAACTGTCCAATCGGCATTTGAAGCTATGGCCTCACCAGTGACGGATGGCTATATTTTAGCCGTCTTGCCGTCTTTCACTCGTGATAAAGAACAAAAAAATCTTCACTCAGCTGACGACTCAACTGATGCTCGCAACGGCCATATACGGTCCAATTAGCATCATCCTGTCGGCATGATTAAGCCAAAAGAATTGGATTTCGATTGTTCTGTCAAGTATAACTGTCATTTCAATCTACACGCACACACGATCGGTTCTACTTGATATAATCGCCAGCGTCATACCGAGTTTCGATACGGAGAATATACGGGAGATCGATTGGCTGCTGAATATTTTGGTTGCCGCAGTCTAACTGCCTGCGTCAGGCTACCTAGTGTATAGGAACCCTTAACAGACACTTAATATAGATTTGTAATTGATTGAAAAAATTAAAATGAAATATCGATAGTAACATATTTTATAGGTATGTCTACAGAATAGATAATTTCGTCTCAAAATGCCAAATGAAATTATACTAAGTACTCTTAACGCATTGATTTTCTTTAGTCGGCTTCATTCTGAAAACTCGGGACTTGCAAACTGATTAATGATTACTTTCTTACCCTCCCTTATTTGTAATAGTTAAACGATGTTTATAGGGAGTTTTTGGCGGGAACTGAAAGGAGATGTTGTGCTGTGCAGTTTTATATTCTAAAAATGTGTAAAATTACTCTAAAATGAACAATAGTTGTAGGATAATGATAGTTTTTGAGTAGTAATTATGTGTTTTGTGAGAAATGTGAACTGTAAAGTCAAATGTGGCCTTTCGAGTTGTCACAAGAACTCCGTTGAATGGCACCAGCTGATAACCTACCGTTCAGCTGTGCTACACATAGGCATAAGAAAATGAAGAAACTATATTGTAAACTAAGATCTGTCTTAAAGGCCTAGCTGCCAAGCCATAAACCTTAACAAAGAAAGATGTTTATAGGCTAATTAAAAATGTAAATTAAAACTGTTTTGTATATCTAATCGAACCCTGAACGCAATTGCAAAAATGTACTTCTTTTTTAAACTTTATTTTAACGTTGTGCTGTTGTAGTATATTGATAGTATTTGACTAGTTGTAGTGGAACACTTACTAGCCAATAGATAGCGCTGTGCAATAATTGAGGTCGCAAGCGATTCCAGAAACGTAAAAAGAATCCCTATTAATATTATAAATGCGAAAGTAACTCTGTCTGTCTGTCTGTCTGTCTGTCTGTCTGTCTGTCTGTCTGTCTGTCTGTCTGTCTGTCTGTCTGTCTGTCTGTCTGTCTGTCTGTCTGTCTGTCTGTCTGTCTGTCTGTCTGTCTGTCTGTCTCTCTGTCTGTCTGTCTGTCTGTCTGTCTGTCTGTCTGTCTGTCTGTCTGTCTGTCTGTCTGTCTGTCTGTCTGTCTGTCTGTCTGTCTGTCTGTCTGTCTGTCTGTCTGTCTGTCTGTCTGTCTGTCTGTCTGTCTGTCTGTCTGTCTGTCTGTCTGTCTGTCTGTCTGTCTGTCTGTCTGTCTGTCTGTCTGTCTGTCTGTCTGTCTGTCTGTCTGTCTGTCTGTCTGTCTGTCTGTCTGTCTGTCTGTCTGTCTGTCTGTCTGTCTGTCTGTCTGTCTGTCTGTCTGTCTGTCTGTCTGTCTGTCTGTCTGTCTGTCTGTCTGTCTGTCTGTCTGTCTGTCTGTCTGTCTGTCTGTCTGTCTGTCTGTCTGTCTGTCTGTCTGTCTGTCTGTCTGTCTGTCTGTCTGTCTGTCTGTCTGTCTGTCTGTCTGTCTGTCTGTCTGTCTGTCTGTCTGTCTGTCTGTCTGTCTGTCTGTCTGTCTGTCTGTCTGTCTGTCTGTCTGTCTGTCTGTCTGTCTGTCTGTCTGTCTGTCTGTCTGTCTGTCTGTCTGTCTGTCTGTCTGTCTGTCTGTCTGTCTGTCTGTCTGTCTGTCTGTCTGTCTGTCTGTCTGTCTGTCTGTCTGTCTGTCTGTCTGTCTGTCTGTCTGTCTGTCTGTCTGTCTGTCTGTCTGTCTGTCTGTCTGTCTGTCTGTCTGTCTGTCTGTCTGTCTGTCTGTCTGTCTGTCTGTCTGTCTGTCTGTCTGTCTGTCTGTCTGTCTGTCTGTCTGTCTGTCTGTCTGTCTGTCTGTCTGTCT